>OY856412.1:30870000-31470000 GCA_963693085.1 Alisma plantago-aquatica
AGTAATCATCATAAATATGAATTGAGTTCATTACAAGAATTTATCCCCCAACATGGTATCAAAGTAACATTTTAATCCCAAACAGCCCACCACAAGGGGGCTTAGCTATACATGTTCATGAAAAGAGGAAAAGAAGGGGGTAGAAGAGGAAGAAACTCCATGAAGCTTGATGAAGTGGCCTTCTTCTTCACCTCCAAGCAGCTGCAAACGTCCTCCCTCCTCCAATGGTGCATGGGTGCATGAAAATGGTGGAATGGATGGATAGAAACCTAGAGAAACTAGGTTTCAATGGTGGAAATGAGTGGAAAGTGGGTGGAAATGGGGTTGAATGCAAGGAAATGGGTGGATGGGAGCAATGGATGCAAGGGAGCAGCTGGGTGACGGCTGGGGAGTGCTCTCTGTCGAGCCCTAGAAGCAACTAGTGCTTATATAGGGGCTAGGGCTAAGTAGGGGTAGAATAGGAAAATCAGTGAAAGTTGTATAGGTTTTGGGGTGGTGGCACGACCGTTCTGGGCAGCACGGCCGTGCTGGGTAGGAGTGGGCACGACTGTGGTGGAGGAGAATGGCCGTGTTGGCTAAGTGTTAATTTTCTCACTTGCCAGCATGGCCGTTCCATGGCACCACGGCCGTGCTGGGGTCTTCTAATGCTAGCATGGCTTTAAACTTCATAAATCTTGGATGCCTTTGCTTAGAGACGATTCTTGGCCATTGGAGGTAGGTTGAGGGAGATTTTGGGGTCTTCTTTGGGTCCCTCCATGAGTGGGGAAACCCTAGGATTCCTTCTTTCTCTCTCTTCCATCTAGGCATGGTCCAAGTACCTGAAAAACAGTGCAAAGAACATCCATAAGCATATTTGCAATGATAACAAAATTGGGGAGAATAAAATGTAATTCTAACATGTTTAGATGCAACTTAAGTACAAAATGACACAGGATGGAGCCCTAAAATAGGGATGCATCACCACCCCAAACTTAAAACATACTTGTCCTCAAGTATGCTCCAACTTAATCTCTCTTTTTCTTTCTTTTCAACAAAAACAAATGACAAATGCTAGACAACAGAAAATTATTGACTATATGGTCTTGGAAATGACTAAGTGCATGTGTCTCACATCTCTCCTCTCCTTCTTTCACAATCCAATCATGAACTGAGCACTGAGCATACAAACTTCAAATATAAAGCATAGAAGCGCAAGTTGTCCATATGTCCTTCATGTTATTCCGGGTAAACCGTTTCATGTTGGTGTTAATCAAAGGTGACTAGGAGTGTTGTTTCACTTTCATGCATTCAGTCTTATGCTTCAAATCACACTAGATGACCCACTTCGATGTAGAAAGGGTAAAGTGAGCTAGATTTGATGTTTTCTAGCTTAATGGGTATAAAAGAAGAAGAAAGGGTTGCGGTAAGATTTGGAGTGCTTTTACACACTCTTCTTTTCTTTATTTGAATGCTCTTAAACAGGAGCATCCTTTTTTTTCCTTTTCTTTTCTTTTTCTTTTCCCTTGGTGTAGGTAGGGCGCATGGTGGATAGAGTGAAGCAGGGAGATAAAGATTTGGCCACCCCAAACTTTTGGAGGTGGCCACGGCTAATATGTGCACTTTGGCATCTTTTTATGAGGCAAAGGGGTATGAAGATGGTGGAAGAATAGTCAGATCAAAGAGGGGTCATCAGTGTAGTTTTCAACATAAGATTCCCTGCATGAAAGCTAATTCAACACTTCACCAAGTAATATCACACCACATGATATAATTAACACAATATTCATATTTCTACCAAGTGATTCCATTGGCTTTAAGCGTTTGTCGCTTGCTCAATTCATGATTCAACCAAAGCATTCACAGACTTAAGATATGTGGTTCACATGTAAAAAATCACAAACAAGACCATATATCAATAAGATCTAAGAATGTAGCATGCATTTGTCACAAGAGTAAACCTTTTCATTTCAAACATTGGAGGTGAAGTCAAAACATCCTATCGGAGCAAGAATATTCAAATCTGGGCAAAATGGTGCCAATTTGCACTAAATCACATCTAAACCTACTTTAGGGAATTTAAAGACATAAAGCAGAAAATCCTACTTAACATGCAAAAGAAATTATCAAAAACTACATGAGAATGCAATGCATGGTATGAAGAAGCAAAATTTTTGAAAAATTACTCGAAAATGCAGAAATGAACTACATGCCATGCAAAGATGCAAGCAGACACACCAGGTCAGGGTAATCGAGTATGGAATGTTAGTCACACTGTTTGATCATCTTGCAAAAATTTAGCACAAGGCACCTAGAGAAAAATGTGGTGAGAGAAGGCTTACCGCCCTACCACCCCAAACTCTTAAATCATGATGTCCTCATCATGAAATAGAAGTTTAGACTAGTAGGGTAAAAAGGGCGTGGGGTTGCGAAAGGCAACCGATGAGAGCTGGAGTGGTCAATGTAATTTTAGGTGAGCAGGACATGGCCACCACAGCCGTGCTGATCAGTACGGACGTTCTGGACTTCTTCCTATAGCTCCTCCATTGATTTGCGATCTCTTCTTCCACTCTGACCTCTGCCTTGGCTAAACCCTTCAGTATCATCTTTCCTTTCTTGTGCCTGTGCTAAAATGATTCACAAACAGAAAAACTATCAAGTATAGTGTGTGTGTGTGTTTCTTGGAAACCAAAAGAAAGTATAGTAAAACAAGGTTCGAGAATCTCAAACCACGTGGGTTGCCTCCCACTAGCGCTAAATTTATAGCCTTCAGCCAGGCTTGTTGCTCTTTTTCATTAATCAGCCATTGTCCAAAAGCAAAATGTTTTCTTCCTCATCGTACGCAATCCTCTCAAATGGCTGCATTGTCTCCCAAGGGTTATGTGAGTTTCTCAAGTGTTTTTCTTCATTTGTCTCTCCTCCGGGGTCATCATCATAGGCCTCAATGTAAGAATCCTCATCAACAAAACGTTTCAACTCATTTAAGATGACCTTCTTAGGCATCTTCCCTCTCATCTTTTTCTTGAGGGTGAAAACACCCTTATGGAACCTTACATCAGTTGGTACTTGCTTGATGATGGCAAGCAATGAGTTGTCTGCCTTGGTCAATCTTAAGACCTTCAAACTTTTCATGCCACAATTTTGCTTTCCCTTGAGGAATGGGTCTTCATAAGCATAAAAGAAAGGGGTTTCCATCCTGTTGGACACTTGCAATCCTAAAAATATCACATTGGGATGTCTTGGATCAGCAACGGGAGAACTTGGTGGTGTCATATGAAAGGAAGATGGGACATAAGATATTATCTTCTCAAAATCTGCCAGGACTGTAGAATTTTTAGTGCACTTAGCACTCTCACAAGGACTTTGCGGCAGGGGTTCTCCATCATGATCTTCATCTAATTGCTTCCCTCTCTTGTTGATCTCCTCAACAGCCTTATCACACCTCAAGATTGAAATTGTATCCACTTTCTCATGGGGAAGAAGGAGAGCAAGTGATGGTTGTGGTGGTGTTGGTGGTAGTGGCAGATTAGGTTTGTGAAGGATGTAGGGAGGTTGTTGTGGAGGTGGGTGGTATGGGGGCGGTTCTTGCGATTGATGTTGTGGTGGTGGTTGTGAGGTGTGTTGGAAGCTATACGAGGGTTGAGGAGGTGGTGGATCATAGATAACTTGAGGGGAGCCCATATAACTATTTGCATTGTTTGGGTTGGCAATGGTTAGTGAAAGGGATCTTCCCTCCTCACAAAGGGCAAGTGAAAGGGAAATCTCATCCAACCTTTTCTCTAGTCGATCAATGGTTTGTCCTTGAAAGGACACCTCTCTCTTCACTTCATCAAGGCTTCTCAACCTTTCAAGAACTTCTTCTTCAAACATGGAGCTATCTCTTGGCTCGCAGTCTCCTTGTGGTTCCCATGAGAAGTTTGGACCATTTCTACATTCTGAAGTGCATGAGCTTGACATGGGGCTTTGGGTCTCATAAGATTGTAGAACCATGTCTCCACACAGAGCCGCCATGGAGTCAGTAGAATGATGAGAAGAACCTCCCACATGAATCTGCATTAGATACAGCATGTCTTCCAACATCTTCATCATGTAGGGCGGTTGAGGGATTGAAGGGGCTTGCGTATCTCAGTACACCATCTTGACTCCAAAGGGTTGCTTGTCACATGCACAAGGCACAACCAAATAGAAGAGGGCAAGTTAGCAAACCAAGATGCAGAAGTAACACAAAGAATAAATAATAGCAATGGTGAGGGCAAAAGGAAAGGCTAAGATACACTATCTAACTAGGCCGAGCGCCTCTATCCCCGACAACGATGCCAGAAAGCTTGGTGCGCTCCCGCTAGTGGCTTGCAACAAGTGCAATCCACGAGGTCGGGAGGCACGTGATGATGGGATCTTTTCTTTCGATATTTTTAAGGACGCACACTAACTACCTACGTCTACTAAGACACTACGCCCGCAAGCGCACGGGGTCGTGTCGTAGTATAGGTGAGGCGGCAAGTACGGGGTCGATCCGCGAGGATAGAGGGGACGCTAGAGTTAGACAGTGTGAGCTACGTTCCTAGTGCGGAGAGTAGGGTTTTTACGGTTTTAAGGTTGATTGTTGGTTGATTAAACTAAGAGAGAGAGTAAGAAATGTGAAAAGGAAACTAAATTATGAAAGAACAAGCAAACAAGCAAACTAAGTTATCAAACTAACTAAGCAGGAACAAGAAGGGTTACACCACTCTAGCAAGCCAAGAATCAAGAACGAACTAAACTAACCACTAGCAAGAGCAAAAGCCTAAGTTAACACTAAAGAGTAAAACCAAGCAATTGACTAAGTTAAACTAAAGCAATTGAACTAAGCTAGCATTAACAAGCATACTAAGCGATTAGGGTTTAAGCAAGGTGATTAAGGTGGGTGGGCCGTTTGGGAAATGTCACTTCGATTTTAGTTGGGGGAGTTCATTAAACATGCATGGTGCTCGATCCAAATCTAGATTACCAAACCAAACAACAAGGGCAATGTCATTAGAACATACCCTATACTATTAGTAGAAGACTAGGGTTAGGTGTAGTTCTAGTGAGATTGGCCAAATCTAGGTTTCTAGGGTAAGTGATAGTGGACAATTGAGGGTTGAGGGTAGAGATGGGAGTGGAGATGAAGGGGGTAATCCTCATGCCACTAGCCACTCTAGCCTTTAGAAGTCCCTAGGCAATTGCATCACTCTCACTTACACTAGCCACTTAAATCTCACACTCATTTGTAAGAGGAGGGGTGTGTATGTAGGAACAAAGGGGGCTAGCTAGGGATCCACTAATTGGACCTAGGAGCCATTCCTAAGATTGCCACATACACCCCAATTCCTCCTAGAAATGAAGTGTCATCAAAAACCTCAAAATAAGCAATCCATACAAGAAGCACAAACCACATGCAATAAGATAGGAAAAGAGATGGAAGCAAGAAGTAATCATCATAAATATGAATTGAGTTCATTACAAGAATTTATCCCCCAACATGGTATCAAAGTAACATTTTAATCCCAAACAGCCCACCACAAGGGGGCTTAGCTATACATGTTCATGAAAACAGGAAAAGAAGGGGGTAGACGAGGAAGAAACTCCATAAAGCTTGATGAAGTGGCCTTCTTCTTCACCTCCAAGCAGCTGTAGACGTCCTCCCTCCTCCAATGGTGCAGGGGTGCATGAAAATGGTGGAATGGATGGATAGAAACCTAGAGAAACTAGGTTTCAATGGTAAAAATGAGTGGAAAGTGGGTGGAAATGGGGTTGAATGTAAGGAAATGGGTGGATGGGAGCAATGGATGCAAGGGAGCAGCTGGGTGACAGCTGGGGAGTGCTCTCTGTCGAGCCCTAGAAGCAACTAGTGCTTATATAGGGGCTAGGGCTAAGTAGGGGTAGAATAGGAAAATAAGTGAAAGTTGTATAGGTTTTGGGGTGGTGGCACGACCGTTCTGGGCAGCACGGCCGTGCTGGGTAGGAGTGGGCACGGCCGTGGTGGAGGAGAATGGCCGTGTTGGCTAAGTGTTAATTTAATAGGTTGGTGGGTGAAAACAAAGGCTGGCGGCACGGCCGTGCTGGGCAGCACGGCCGTGTTGGGTACTAGGTAGAACGGCCGTGCTGGGTAGCACGGCCGTGGTGGCAGAGTTGGGAGGAGGTCGTTCTGAGCAGCACGCCCGTTCCGTCTTCATCCAACACGGCCATGGTGGCTGACTTGCTTGAACTTCAATGATTTGTCGATCAACCTGTAAATTTTCTCACTTGCTAGCACGGCCGTTCCATGGCACCACGGCCGTGCTGGGGTCTTCTAATGCTAGCATGCTTTAAACTTCATAAATCTTGGATGCCTTTGCTTGGAGACGATTCTTGGCCATTGGAGGTAGGTTGAGGGAGATTTTGGGGTCTTCTTTGGGTCCCTCCATGAGTGGGGAAACCCTAGGATTCCTTCTTTCTCTCTCTTCCATCTAGGCATGGTCCAAGTACCTGAAAAACAGTGCAAAGAACATCCATAAGCATATTTGCAATGATAACCAAATTGGGGAGAATAACATGTAATTCTAACATGTTTAGATGCAACTTAAGTACAAAATGACACAGGATGGAGCCCTAAAATAGGGATGCATCACCACCCCAAACTTAAAACATACTTGTCCTCAAGTATGCTCCAACTTAATCTCTCTTTTTCTTTCTTTTCAACAAAAACAAATGACATATGCTAGACAACAGAAAATTATTGACTATATGGTCTTGGAAATGACTAAGTGCATGTGTCTCACATCTCTCCTCTCCTTCTTTCACAATCCAATCATGAACTGAGCACTGAGCATACAAACTTCAAATATAAAGCATAGAAGCGCAAGTTGTCCATATGTCCTTCATGTTATTCCGGGTAAACCGTTTCATGTTGGTGTTAATCAAAGGTGACTAGGAGTGTTGTTTCACTTTCATGCATTCAGTCTTATGCTTCAAATCACACTAGATGACCCACTTGGATGTAGAAAGGGTAAAGTGAGCTAGATTTGATGTTTTCTAGCTCAATGGGTATAAAAGAAGAAGAAAGGGTTGCGGTAAGATTTGGAGTGCTTTTACACACTCTTCTTTTCTTTATTTGAATGCTCTTAAATAGGAGCATCCTTTTTTTCCTTTTCTTTTCTTTTTCTTTGCCCTTGGTGTAGGTAGGGCGCATGGTGGATAGAGTGAAGCGGGGAGATAAAGATTTGGCCACCCCAAACTTTTGGAGGTGGCCACGGCTAATATGTGCACTTTGGCATCTTTTTATGAGGCAAAGGGGTATGAAGATGGTAGAAGAATAGTCGGATCAAAGAGGGGTCATTAGTGTAGTTTTCAACATAAGATTCCCTACATGAAAGCTAATTCAACACTTCACCAAGTAATATCACACCACATGATAGAATTAACACAATATTCATATTTCTACCAAGTGATTCCATTGGCTTTAAGCGTTTGTCGCTTGCTCAATTCATGATTCAACCAAAGCATTCACAGACTTAAGATATGTGGTTCACATGTAAAAAGTCACAAACAAGACCATATATCAATAAGATCTAAGAATGTAGCATGCATTTGTCACAAGAGTAAACCTTTTCATTTCAAACATTGGAGATGAAGTCAAAACATCCTATCAGAGAAAGAATATTCAAATCTGGGCAAAATGGTGCCAATTTGCACTAAATCGCATCTAAACCTACTTTAGGGAATTTAAAGACATAAAGCAGAAAATCCTACTTAACATGCAAAAGAAATTATCAAAAACTACATGAGAATGCAATGCATGGTATGAAGAAGCAAAATTTTTGAAAAATTACTCGAAAATGCAGAAATCAACTACATGCCATGCAAAGATGCAAGCAGACACACCAGGTTAGGGTAATCGAGTATGGAATGTCAGTCAAACTATTTGATCATCTTGAAAAAATTTAGCACAAGGCACCTAGAGAAAAATGCGGTGAGAGAAGGCTTACCGCCCTACCACCCCAAACTTTTAAATCATGATGTCCTCATCATGAAATAGATGTTTAGACTAGTAGGGTAAAAAGGGCGTGGGGTTGCGAAAGGCAACCGATGAGAGCTGGAGTGGTCAATGTAATTTTAGGTGAGCAGGACAGGGCCACCACGGCCATGCTGATCAGCACGGCCGTTCTGGACTTCTTCCTATAGCTCCTCCATTGATTTGCGATCTCTTCTTCCACTTTGACCTCCGCCTTGGCTAAACCCTTCAGTATCATCTTTCCTTTCTTGTGCCTGTGCTAAAATGATTCACAAACAGAAAAACTATCAAGTATAGTGTGTGTGTGTGTGTTTCTTGGAAACCAAAAGAAAGTATAGTAAAATAAGGTTCGAGAATCTCAAACCACGTGGGTTGCCTCCCACTAGCGCTAAATTTATAGCCTTCAGCCGGGCTTGTTGCTCTTTTTCATTAATCAGCCATTGTCCAAAAGCAAAATGTTTTCTTCCTCATCGTACGCAATCCTCTCAAATGCCTGCATTGTCTCCCAAGGGTTATGTGAGTTTCTCAAGTGTTTTTCTTCATTTGTCTCTCCTCCGGGGTCATCATCATAGGCTTCAATGTAAGAATCCTCATCAACAAAACGTTTCAACTCATTTAAGATGACCTTCTTAGGCATCTTCCCTCTCATCTTCTTCTTGAGGGTGAAAACACCCTTATGGAACCTTACATCAGTTGGTACTTGCTTGATGATGGCAAGCAATGAGTTGTCTGCCTTGGTCAATCTTAAGACCTTCAAACTTTTCATGCCACAATTTTGCTTTTTCTTGAGGAATGGGTCTTCATAAGCATAAAAGAAAGGGGTTTCCATCCTGTTGGACACTTGCAATCCTAAAAATATCACATTGGGATGTCTTGGATCAGCAACGGGAGAACTTGGTGGTGTCATATCAAAGGAATATGGGACATAAGATATTATCTTCTCAAAATCTGCCAGGACTGTAGAATTTTTAGTGCACTTAGCACTCTCACAAGGACTTTGCGGCAAGGGTTCTCCATCATGATCTTCATCTAATTGCTTCCCTCTCTTGTTGATCTCCTCAACAACCTTGTCACACCTCAAGATTGAAATTGTATCCACTTTCTCATGGGGAAGAAGGAGAGCAAGTGATGGTTGTGGTGGTGTTGGTGGTAGTGGCGGATTAGGTTTGTGAAGGATGTAGGGAGGTTGTTGTGGAGGTGGGTGGTATGGGGGCGGTTCTTGCGATTAATGTTTTGGTGGTGGTTGTGAGGTGTGTTGGAAGTTATACGAGGGTTGAGGAGGTGGTGGATCATAGATAACTTGAGGGGAGCCCATATAACTATTTGCATTGTTTGGGTTGGCAATGGTTAGTGAAAGGGATCTTCCCTCCTCACAAAGGGCAAGTGAAAGGGAAATCTCATCCAGCCTTTTCTCTAGTCGATCAATGGTTTGTCCTTGAAAGGACACCTCTCTCTTCACTTCATCAAGGCTTCTCAACCTTTCAAGAACTTCTTCTTCAAACATGGAGCTATCTCTTGGCTCACAGTCTCCTTGTGGTTCCCATGAGAAGTTTGGACCATTTCTACATTCTGAAGTGCATGAGCTTGACATGGGGCTTTGGGTCTCATAAGATTGTAGAACCATGTCTCCACAAAGATCCGCCATGGAGTCAGTAGAATAATGAGAAGAACCTCCCACATGAATCTGCATTAGATACAACATGTCTTCCAACATCTTCATCATGTAGGGCGGTTGAGGGATTGAAGGGGCTTGCGTATCTCAGTACACCATCTTGACTCCAAAGGGTTGCTTGTCACATGCACAAGGCACAACCAAATAGAAGAGGGAAAGTTAGCAAACCAAGATGCAGAAGTAACACAAAGAATAAATAATAGCAATGATGAGGGCAAAAGGAAAGGCTAAGCTACACTATCTAACTAGGCCGAGCGCCTCTATACCCGGCAACGGCGCCAGAAAGCTTGGTGCGCTCCCGCTAGTGGCTTGCAACAAGTGCAATCCACGAGGTCGGGAGGCACAGGATGATGGGATCTTTGCTTTTGATATTTGTAAGGACGCACACTAACTACCTACGTCTGCTAAGACACTACGCCCGCAAGCGCACGGGGTCGTGTCTTAGTATAGGTGAGGCGGAAAGTACGGGGTCGATCTGCGAGGATAGAGGGGGCGCTAGAGTTAGACAGTGTGAGCTATGTTCCTAGTGCAGAGAGTAGGGTTTTTAAGGTTTTAAGGTTTATTGTTGGTTGATTAAACTAAGAGAGCTAGTAAGAAAAGCGAAAAGGAAACTAAATTATGAAAGAACAAGCAAACACGCAAACTAAGTTATCAAACTAACTAAGCATGAACAAGAAGGGTTACACCACTCTAGCAAGCCAAGAAGCAAGAACGAACTAAACTAACCACTAGCAAGAGCAAAAGCCTAAGTTAACACTAAAGAGTAAAACCAAGCAATTGACTAAATTAAACTAAAGCAATTGAACTAAGCTAGCATTAACAAGCATACTGAGTGATTAGGGTTTAAGCAAGGTGATTAAGGTGGGTGGGCCGTTTGGGAAATGTCACTTCGATTTTAGTTGGGGGAGTTCATTAAACATGCATGGTGCTCGATCCAAATCTAGATTACCAAACCAAACAACAAGGGCAATTTCATTAGAACATACCCTATACTATTAGTAGAAGACTAGGGTTAGGTGTAGTTCTAGTGAGATTGGCCAAATCTAGGTTTCTAGGGTAAGTGATAGTGGACAATTGATGGTTGAGGGTAGAGATGGGAGTGGAGATGAAGGGGGTAATCCTCATGCCACTAGCCACTCTAGCCTTTAGAAGGCCCTAGGCAATTGAATCACTCTCACTTACACTAGCCACTTAAATCTCACACTCATTTGTAAGAGGAGGTCTGTGTATGTAGGAACAAAGGGGGCTAGCTAGGGATCCACTAATTGGACCTAGGAGCCATTCCTAAGATTGCCACATACACCCCAATTCCTCCTAGAAATGAACTGTCATCAAAAACCTCAAAACAAGCTATCCATACAAGAAGCACAAACCACATGCAATAAGATAGGAAAAGAGATGGAAGCAAGAAGTAATCATCATAAATATGAATTGAGTTCATTACAAGAATTCATCCCCCAACATGGTATCAAAGTAACATTTTAATCCCAAACAGCCCACCACAAGGGGGCTTAGCTATACATGTTCATGAAAACAGGAAAAGAAGGGGGTAGAAGAGGAAGAAACTCCATGAAGCTTGATGAAGTGGCCTTCTTCTTCACCTCCAAGTAGCTGCAGACGTCCTCCCTCCTCCAATGGTGCAGGGGTGCATGAAAATGGTGGAATGGATGGATAGAAACCTAGAGAAACTAGGTTTCTATGGTGGAAATGAGTGGAAAGTGGGTGGAAATGGGGTTGAATGCAAGGAAATGGGTGGATGGGAGCAATGGATGCAAGGGAGCAGCTGGGTGACGGCTGGGGAGTGCTCTCTGTCGAGCCCTAGAAGCAACTAGTGCTTATATAGGGGCTAGGGCTAAGTAGGGGTAGAATAGGAAAATCAGTGAAAGTTGTATAGGTTTTGGGGTGGTGGCACGACCATTCTGGGCAGAACGGCCGTGCTGGGTAGGAGTGGGCACGTCCGTGGTGGAGGAGAACGGCCGTGTTGGCTAAGTGTTAATTTAACATGTTGGTGGGTGAAAACGAAGGCTGGTGGCACGGCCGTGCTGGGAAGCACGGCCGTGTTGGGTACTAGTTAGAACGGCCGTGCTGGGTAGCACGGTCGTGGTGGCAGAGTTGGGAGGAGGTCGTTCTGAGCAGCACGCTCGTTCCATCTTCATCCAACACAGTCGTGCTGGGAAACACGGTCGTGGTGGTTGACTTGCTTGAACTTCAATGATTTGTCGATCAACCTGTAAATTTGCTCACTTTCCAGCACGGCCGTTCCATGGCACCACGACCGTGCTGGGGTCTTCTAATGCTAGCATGGATTTAAACTTCATAAATCTTGGATGCCTTTGCTTGGAGACGATTCTTGGCCATTGGAGATAGGTTGAGGGAGACTTTGGGGTCTTCTTTGGGTCCCTCCATGAGTGGGGAAACCCTAGGATTCCTTCTTTCTCTCTCTTCCATCTAGGCATGGTCCAAGTACCTGAAAAACAGTGCAAAGAACATCCATAAGCATATTTGCAATGATAACCAAATTGGGGAGAATAACATGTAATTCTAACATGTTTAGATGTAACTTAAGTACAAAATGACACAGGATGGAGCCCTAAAATAGGGCTGCATCAGTAGTCACATATGATACATATAATTGGCATATGAGAATGAATACATAAGCTATTAATGACATGATCCATGATATAGAGGTGTTACCTCACCATCTCAAAAATATAGTTGAATAATGGGTTTGAGACCTAGGTGAAAATGTAATTACCAAGTGAAAATGGAATCATCAAGTGATAATGTGATGCAATAGATTATGATACAGAACTACCCTTTTGAATAAATCTAGGTTCCAACTTAGTTATATAGATAATTTTCACCACAACAAAAATTTATTAATTATAACATAGGTAAAAATTGTCCAAACATGTGGCTTAATAGAGTTTTCAGTCACAGTAACCTAATTGGGTTTGGATTTTAGGAACAAAATTCAATTTAAGGTGGAAGTAAATGTAGTGACCTAAAATCTGGGAGTTTTAAATTTGATTCAAGGATATGATGTAAATATCAAAGTGGAGAAAGAGTAAGATGATACAACTTTGTTTGGTGAATACTATCCCTAGACTTAATTGAGTCTTCAATTTGAGTAACAAAAATTCATGTGAGAAATATAATGTGTTACTTAATTTGAGATACCATAATGGTTCAAGCCTTAATTTTATAAATAAAAATATGATGAAGCTTGTGGATTCATTAGTAGGCCTAAGATTGAGCCACGGGCCCTAAAATCCAATTGAAGGCCCATTAGACTTCTTTTTGGCTAATAAATAGGGTGTTGTAATACAAACATGGAATTTAGTAATTCATTCCATATTAAATACCAATGGTAATATTAGTTGATTTGTAAAATATTTTGAGATAATAAGCAAGATTCCATAAACTCTAAATTAATTAGTGCCCTAGATAATTTATTAAGTAATTATTTGGTTTTCTTGGATTCTAAATTTTGAATACTAGATAAACCAAAATTGATATAATACTTGATCCAATGTGAGATAATGGTTATGTGACAAAAAACTAACTTTCCATATAATAGTATTACTTGTGACCTAGATGATTGAACTAGGCATTTACTTGAAGATAAAGAAATGGGTATTTATTGTGCAACTTTAATTCTCAGTCTTTGCATAATTAGAGAAAACACTAATGGGGAGATAGTCCAATAGGATTCTTCTAGAAGGCTATTTGGATTTTCAAAATTTTGTAATATTTCATTTAAAGTGGAACTTTTTGATATCGACCGGATATAGATTATCCTTGTCATGTCAAATTCTAGACAAAATGGGACACTGGGGTTGTGAAATGGGATATAATAGCTAATCTTAGTTACGATTAGAGGACCATACTGATGGCAACCCAACATCTACCTCTGGACAGGAGTCCTGTATGACATGATTTCCATGATCCCTCTCTCTCCACAAGTTGTCATTGGCCATGATTCTTGTCTCATTTGCTTTAGGAGAGAGATAAACATGACTTACCTCATTATATACTCTGATGAGATAATGACCAATTGGAGTGGTACCCAATTAGTGAAAATGATGTTGTACGACCGAGAGGTCGCATGATCAAGCCTAAGCGATGGAATGAACAATTGCCATTTTTTAATAAAAAATGACCAATACTAGATAAATCAAGAACCGAGGGTGGGGAATCACTGCCGTTACTCCTAATCCAATGCTTATATAAAACAATATGGAGTTCTACCATGCCGAGAGAAACTAGACACACCTCTCAATTACTTGCAGGAGTGCTTGTAGTCAACTGGCATGCTTCATAGTTATCTCCAAAAATGATGACCTCTACCTAGAGGCGTAAGGTATCTCTAGCCAATTACTTCTCCCTAAAGCATCTTCCACCTCAAGTAAACCATTGACCCCCATAATGGATAGAGGATGTCCATGGTGGGTTCCCTACAAGCCATGCCTATCTCTCAAGAGACTCTCATCAAAGGAATACCTCTAGGTTATTACAACACTCCACAAAGATTAGAAAAGACTCAAGAGACTTCTGAAAGTTGTCCTCAACCTTCAAATCATCATGAATTGAGGTAAATTCATGTTCCTTTCCCCCAACCATCAACTAATACCTTAGGTCCCACCATCCATCTTCGACCACCTCAACAAGATCTAAAGAGATTTATGGATTTGAGAAGCCTTGTTGAAGGTAAACCAGTTCCTAGACATGACCCTCAACACATGTAGCCCAGAGTTAACTCCCTTGTTGAGTCACAAATGTTTTTCCTTTACGAGCTATGAAGGGGAAGGAAGGGGATGCATCTCCACGAGGGATTTACCTAGATGCCCTCGAATTGCTTCACAAATAATGTCATAGCATATGGGTAATAAGGTCTCTCTACCCTTAATCAAACCCATACATAAATGGGAGTAGGTTATTGATGCAACACAAGATAATTTGCTCAAGACTATCACTGTGATGATTAAAAATAGAATTACTTGTGCTGAAACAACACATTTTGATTGGTCAAATTATGTTCATTTTTGTTAAAAGTAGAAACATAGATGGTGGTACAACCCCATTTCTTGGGTTCTTTTGGTTGGAAATGCAATTTCCCCAATAAATGTATGATTATGTAATTTGTATGATTTAAGTTAATTGAGTGGATTCCTTTGATAAATAGCCTTGTATGTTTGATTTTGTGGGCCTTGTTGGATATTGGGCCCAATAACAAGAAAAAGGTAAGAGGAATATAGAGTTATGTCTTATTCTTTTTCCCCATGTTTTAGTTGATGTTAAAAATAAAAATCTTTTAATACTTTTGGAAGAGAAAGGATTAACGTAAGGAAGGAGTGTGTTGGACTCACATTTATGGTGAGCAATTGATGGAATTGGCAAGTTGTATGGGACAACTAATTTGAGGGATGTTTTTATGTAAATTGTGCCTAACCTTTTGGGGATATTCCTTGGAGGGAAAAGTGAAGAGAGGAAGGGAACAAACAAGGAAAGTATGAGTATGAGTAGCTATATATACATGGATCTCATACCGTGCAGACACACCCAACCCCTGTTCATGCATCAATCCCTCTTCTCTCTTTATCTCTTTTGTGGCATTTCCCTCTTGGATATATATGTATGCAAACCCAAGAGTTTAGTCTCCATGGTGGCAACCTCTTTGGACCCGAAGGACTATGCTCGCAACCCTGACGTCGAAGGATCAGGATATCTTACCACCATGGAGATGGTGACATTGAGCAGCGACAACTAGTCTTGAGCAAAGACCTAACTCCAACAGGTTGACAGGAGGTCCTCTGGATGACAAGGAAAGCCGCTCGAGCATTCTACCTCTTCACCCGCGCACACCCGCAAGCATGACACAACATGAAGCTTCACCCTTCTTTGTCTTGTAGATCAGGAGACAAGTTCCTTCTTCTCTGACCATGGGGATCTCTTCCGGTGGTTGACAGTGCCCAGTTAAGACTTGTAGAGGCAGCCTAACCTTCGTCGGCCATAAGGAGATGAGAGGAGGAGGGAACCACATTGGAGCAGACTCCTTAGAGGGGATCACACCTCGCACCACAGTGACAAAGGTGGCAAGAGAGAGAGACCCTGGAACCCCCATGGAGCCTCGCCACTGACCGTCACGGCTGGCAGTCGTGGCCTTGTTAGGCGAGCGCTGCCTACAGTAGAGTCGGGAAAGCATCCCCGCCATGAGGGGGTGGCAGCGTCGTTCACACATGGAAAGAGCCTGGGGCTGCCCGACGCGAGGAGAAGGATGAATTAGAGTCAAATGTCTCTATTAACCCTCTAGACATGTTCAAATCAAAAGGGTGGTAGAGTCTTTTCCCTTCCAATTGTGGGTAGAGCCAGATATTAAAAAAGGTATATTTCTACTCGGCTGGCATGTTTTAATTGTCCAATTAGGGCTATATCTTCAAATAATCATAACTAATTATCGGTAGGTCGGATTGAGGTATATAATATATGAAATTTGATCAATGCGAGGAATCCAATAAAAATAGTTCATAGCTTGAATCTGATCCTAGTTCTAAAAATACCTTGAGTTAACCATGTTCATGTATTAAACTTTGATTAAAAACCCTAAATATGATTGGAAATAAGATCTAAGGTCCTTAATAGGTTATTTCGAGTTATAATAACCTGATGAGAGGAAAAGTAAGAGTTGAATCTGATTTAATGGATACTACACTTGCTCTAGGGGTTTTACACATGAATCTATGATAGTGCATATAGAAACCCTACTCTAGGGTAAAAAGGTGATTAACATCGAGTTTCTTTGGAATATTGTAATTATGAGTTGATCCTAATCCTATTAGGAAGTATTTAACAAGTTAGTTAGGGTTTGTGATTAAGTTTGCTGTTTTAGGGTTTCTAGTGTCAATAATGAGGATGAACCCTAATGAAACCCTAAAAGGAAGTAGGAAACCCTAGGAAGCGAGTTCAAATGAACATATTCTGATAAAGTGAATAGTAAATAGATTATATGTATGTTTTAGGATTCTTACTTGTGTGTGTGGATTGAACTTCTTGTTTGGACACTTTCTTGCTTGGATTACTATTAGCTTGTTGATTTGACTAGACATGTATGTGGTTACTTTATGAATAATTGCCTTTAGTTTCACGGTGTTTCCCGAGTGTTTCTTGATTGATTGAAACCTAAACTGTTGGATGTTCAATTCTACAATCCTATAAAGTCCCTATGAGTATCACAATTAAATATGAATGTATTTCTCAAACCCACATGCCACCCTGATGTATGTTGCAAAACCAAGCCCCAGAGGGAAGGTCTGATTTGGTAAAGCCCCAGATGGAAGACCATTGGGCACCTCGATAGGTGACCCCATACACCAAGCTCAGGATGGAGAAGGTGGCCTTATGTCCCTTGCAAGGATAAAACCCTAAGAGAGGGTAATCCAGGGTTTAGGGCAAAAGCTGTTGAGAAGTCACATTGAAAGTGTAATTTGGATTGTTAATCAATTACTTGCTATAATTAGGTTGTTAGAAACTATATGTGATAGTTTATTTGTCCCCCACATACCAGTATAGCAATATAATGACCGATGTTTTGTTTGTCGGCATTTTAGGTACAATTCTGAAAATGGACAAATAGTAAATCAAAATTCATGAAGACACAATTAACTATTCAAGTAGGATTAGTTAGATAGACTTGTTCTGTGGATAGAAGTCTAGATCCGAATTTTAGAAGGTATGCAAAAAAAATTATTTTATTCCAACTTTTCAGTTTAGTAATAGTAGAATTTGATAATTATTTTTGATTAAATGTCAAACCATGGATCCTGAAATATTGGGATAGCATCTCTGACCTCTTGGTCTCCCTTGATTGGGGGTTATCGGGAGGCGGGGTCGTTACATATGGGATCTCACAATATATTTAAATTATATACCAAAGTGATTAGGAAAATGTTTATAATCCATTTAAAATAGATTCAATGCATGATTATGACAATAATTCAAAAAGTATATGATACTACATGAATTTAAGGTAATGATGATTCGTAAAACATAGATTTGATAAATAGGATGTTGAATCAATTGATTATGTTTACTTTGTGGTATAATCAAATATTGTTGCATGGTAAAAAAATATAATGTTAGAGCCCATTTCCCAAGTCTATAGTAGAGTTCAAAAATGATTTGCCTCACATACCACCAATGGCCTTGACTGCACACTTTACCCTCACTCACGCACAACATGTGATCAATTTTTTGGTAGGTCAACCATCCTAGTACTACTATGGGTTGAACATGCCTGACTGAAGAGTTCGTATTGATGGGCTCTCCAAAAAGGAGGGAATCTTTTTGATGTGGATGATCCAATATTCTTTTTAATATAGTTTATATGAGGCCTCAAATCTTGGGATCTTACATGAGGGTTCATTATAATATACTAAGGTGCACATCCCAAAATTTGAGGCTTCAGATAAAATGATCTTGAAAGGAATGAATGGATGACCCATATCACCTAGGTGCACCTTCTTAATAGGGAGCTCATCACTAATAACTTTACAATTAAGCGTGCTCATCCCAGAATCACTATGAAAAATATGGTCTTTAACTACAAAAAAAAATTGTAGCGAAAACCCCAAAATTTGTAGCTAAAATCTTTGGCTACATTTATCCTTACATTTATAATATATAGCTAATACCAGTGTAGCTAATTGTTTAGGCTACAATTTTGAAAGTTTTAGTTAGTTATTCCTTTGGCTACAAATTCATATGTAACCCTAATTGTAGGTAAAAATGTCCTTACACATAAACATGTAGTTTCAATTGTAGCCAAATGTATGACTGCAATTCAATTTGTACCTATGATATGTAGGGAGAGATGACATTGGTTACAATTTGTATTTGTAGTTCATGTATAGCAAAAATTTGCACTTGCTACACATGTAATTATAGCTAGTGTGTAGTGAAAGACACCATGTACTATACATACATATGTAGTGAGAGACATATGTATCCATTCAGTCGCTTGCCAATATAGAGTGGTTTTCAATAAGAAAACAGATGAATGTTAATCAAGATCGAGTTGTGCTTACAATGTCAGCAATGATACTTTTATTTATATTTGAACAATGAGTACACATGGGAAGGACATTAACCTGGCCCCTGTTTTACAATATGCATGGAAAAAAGACACATGTATACAATATCTTCTTCTGACTACATCTATCCACTGCAGACTACAAAGCACAATATAAAGAGGGCTCATCTCCCTTAGTTCCTCCACCTAATTCATAGTGAGTTCAACAACCCTATGAATCTCAACTTTAGTGGTGAATCATCCAATACCAAACATGATAGAGGTATGTGCCATGTCCTCATCAACTCCCAAAGCTTGAGTTGCAGCCTTTCCTATTGGCAACTCATGTAGAGGTTCATGTATGGTTATTTTTGGTTGGCGAATCCCCTGGATCAGAACATGTTGGCATTTCTTCTCATAATCTATACGTTCTATACTTTTGTATGTTGTGGATCTCAAGCGCCATCAAGTTGATGGTAGCATCCACTTTGTGTGAACCACCATGGATACCTACAAGGAAACATACAAGTTTTGAGATATAGCTCAAGAAAAAAACAAGCAAACATAGTTTTATCTACTCATAACTTACCTATTCCATAAGCTTTCTTCTCCCAGTGCATTTAAGAATAAGCTCCTACCTATACATGATGACCTCTATAGAACATAAAAATGTAGTTAAGGATTAACATTACTGGAAAAGAAGTGACAGAAGCATTAAGAGGACTCAAAATACCTTGATGAGAATTTGAGAGATCCAAATTATCCCTAGTAACCGTGATAAAATCGATACAAAAAGAATCTGAGTACCCACAACATGCAGAACCAAATAGAATGTAACTCAACACCTCTTAGAATATTTCCCCAAGCATCAACAACTCTGTGAACATGTATTATATTAGCTTTTGAAATACTGAACAGATCAACACCGATACTTGTTATGAAGATAAAAAATATTTTTTCAAGGTTGGATCTCACGTATATCACATAGCATCCAAGGTCCAATAGATCAAATAAGCTAAGCTAAAATAATACGTCCTAAGTTAATCCCAATGAATCTCTGGCAACTAAGAAAAGCCTACAATAGTAGATAAATATTTACAAATTTAAATAAGTCACATGGTTTTAAGTACTAACATATTTTAAATATCTCACATTATAGTCATCCATGTTTTTTCTCAGATGAGATCAAGAAAATGATGCACCATTTTGAGAACTGTGCAGAACTCTCCTATATACTCAAAACAGCCTAGAAAAGTCCATCCGACTACTGAAATAGAACTCATATATACTCAAAAGGTTGGGAAGATATTATCGATATTTTGTAAAGGAGAACAAGGCCTCGATTCAATTATAAGAGAATGAATAACAAGATAGAAACCAGTACTTCACAATACAAAATGAGTTTGTTATATATAGCCATGTACAAATGAAAAGGATGATAGAAGATGTGAGAATTTCTTTTTCCCAGTCTGTCACATATTACTAGTAGTAGGATGAGTTGAAAACTAGTTTCACTATCATTCTCAAAGCTCCACAGTGCTCTATTTTACATGTAAGTAGTCAAGAAAGCAACTTTGTGTCATCACATATCCTCCCACTCAAACCCCATATCAATTATGGAACATACAAACTTCAAGAATCCTACCTTAAAGCTCATTGATGTTCTGTATTTTCTATTTAATCAGAGCATTTTCAGGCATAAAAGAAAATGTCCGCAAATGCTGTATTTTGTATATACATTTGATGTGTGTCTTGTACAATATGATATGCATTTGTATTGTATTTAATAATTATTAATTTATCTGAACTTAAGATTCATCACTGATTGATCACACCACCAAATTTGTGACTACGAATATCACCTACCACAATATATTCTAACATAAACTCTCGACAACTAATTTGTAAGAAAGTTCCTGCTGTCAAAGCAACAAATAGAGCAATTGAATATACAGAAATATAATTGTCATCAAATTGATCAAACAATGAGATGTCGGAAGAGACGACCTCCTTTCTTGGGAGGGGTTAAAGGCAGACTGCTGCAAAGATTGCTATCTTTTAAGTTCAACAGAATCCATAACACCTCCTCCAGCTAGAACGTTGGGAAACAAGACTAAAATAGAACAATGTGATTAATAATACAAGTCCACACAAATATTAAATTCAGTTTCTTGAGACATAGATTAACAAGAAAAATTAAACATCACTTACATGTCCAAAAAGTTGATGAAAATTGAACAATCGCATATGTTCAAATAATCACCTTCCATAAGTTGTTCAAGATGTGTAGAAGATGCAAAAAATCTTCATTGTTGCTTGCCCTTCGTTAGAAGTTGTCCAACTAAAGCATTGCAGTCGCACTACCACATTGGCACAACATAGACAACTCCATTTGTAGGTCCAATGTCAATGTAGTAGTAGCTAAATCGCCATGATAGTCTCCTCAATAAAATGGTCAACTTTATGATGTCATTCAACTTTATATCAGTTTTAGGAGTACCACATACCTATAAAATTGAAGAAGAAGAAATCACAATAAGATAAGAGTATCTAAATGGATGTAGTGCTTCGAGGTTACATCACAAAGCATGAAATGGAAAATCTGACCACCAAAAGTTCAGATGTTATAGGTCTTACACCTTTCCATTTTTTTATACAATTCAAGAGTTGATCAAGAAATTCTGACATCCACCTCCATTTCAAAACCCTTATTGACATTGAGATTCACATCATCATTGACATTGTGATTCAGATTATCACTTATTCTTCATTGTGTGTGTTTTGGTCATTGAGAGTGAACTACATTTAGAGAGTGAACTACGAGGAGAAGATATTCAAGTTCCTTAAGCTCCAAAACTAGAATGCATAACAACTTACATTAGTAATGTACTTATAATTATGAGGGTTGTTTGCAAGTTGTGACAATCTTCAAAGTATGTTGGTTGCTTAAATGTTCCCATAATCCATTAATTGCAAATATTAAAAACTGGTATTCTGGAGAACGCGTGTGTGTGAAAACAGAAGGTTCTACACTAAACATGGGCTTTGGGAAAATCTTTGGCAAGCTTTTCTAGCGTCACTGTGGAAACTTAGAGTCCCATAAGTAACATGACTGGAATCCCAAATCCACAGTCACAAGATTCCCTTCTTTGATCATCATACATATTAGTTAGAAGAGTCATGTTATCCTAGTTGAGTAAGGTTGTCTTCTAGCAAGATTCCCTTAAGCGGTTTACACCATTTATTGGTAAAAAAGGTTTTGACCGTGCTGCTATTATCCATGAACAATAATCAGTCTACTCTTATTTAATCCATAATGCACATCTTCTGCAATAAGAGGTTAACATAACTCATCCCATGAGTGAAACATTTTGAAAATTTTAGACACAAATGGGATTCCATCAAAGCTACTGAAATATCCCATGTTCAAAATAATAAATGGAGCACCCTCTGCCTTTATGGGAATAAGCAGATGGAGCATCCCCTCCCCAGGATCACCACCAGAGCACAATTTTTTTTGCTCTTCATGCTGCCAACAGATTGTCTCCATCTACAACTTTGTTATGGGATTAAAACCAGACTAACAAGTGACTGACTTCTTATACCAAGTAGCCAAATTTGTAATTCATTTTAGCCAAATTTCATTCTTCACCTCTTTGACACCATTTACAGTTCTGACAAGGGGTGCAGACTAACAAGAGGACCAAAAGTCTAAACTAATCGCTAAAAGGATCTTCTTCTACTAAAAAATCCCATGTCATGTCTTCCCAATCCTCAAACGACTGCTCGGAAGGAGCTAAAGATAGGTTTCTACTATAGGGATTTCTCCTACGACTAGTCGATCTCCTTTCAAAGCTGTTTCAAGTTCTAGGCTGACCCCTGCTGACACTCCTGCTATACGGTTGATGATGATACTGTAGAATGAAATCACTTACTTGCCTATGTTCAAGCGGTCTTCTGACTCCGTCCTGATCATGGACAAAATGATCCCTTGGTCTACCTCTTTGGCCCTCACTAATGGGACCCTCAGTTTCTATCTTGTTAGCATCACTACCTGTGCCAGTTATGGCTCGAATCATCAAATGTGAAGGCACCTGTATCAGTTCTTACACTCCATCAGCCATAAAGTTACAACGAAAAGCATCATCAGGGAGATTTAGTTCCCTACCCAGCTCTGTTCTTCTTGTTTTGATGCCCTCAGGTGTTATGAAAGTAGTCGCTACCTTCACTAGCTTAATGAGGCAATGCTTGTTGAAGAGAGAAATTGATATAAATTGGGGGATATCTTCATTGAACAACTCCAGCAGTACGAGACATCCTGCTGCTATGGGAGTATGGGACTTTAGAATGAGTTGCCACAATATGCTCTTTTTCCTAGGAGACGTGGAATTCAATATTTCTGGTCACTTCTCTGTTTCAGCTAGAAGGAAAAGGGACTTGATGGTCTTTTGTATTCCTATGAGCTTTTGTTATATAGAGATTGACTAGGCTCTATTCAATCTTTTGGTACTCTTGTTCAAGGGGAGTTTTTGTTATCCCTAGAAACTGAAAGTTTACTCACAGATAGCATTATGAGTAATATAGGAGAATTAGACATTAGTTTACTCTAGAAAGATAAGAGAAATAGACATCTCAGCAGTCATTCCTGGGATTATTACCCCATTATGGCAATCAATGGTCGTATTATCTGGTGTTTGAGAAGAAAATCCAATAAGCTATGGATGAATACAACCCTAATGGGTTTCATGCTGAGTTTGATAGGGTTTAGTAGAGCATGCACACCTGCTTGTTTTGATAAAGTGGAACCTGATTAGGTTCTTTCTTGGTAAAATAGATGGAGAAGTCAAATGGATACAACTCTATGCATAGGCAGGTGTAGTTCTCTAGCTAATTACAACAAAAACATGAAATTATGATAATAAACATCTACAACTGATGCCACCTGCCAAGACATATACTAATACCACCTCCCCACCTATCAAAATCTAAAGGTTAGACATATAAAGGAGGAAGAGTTGTGAAAAATGTGTACATGAATCTGAAACCACTATACAAACTCTATTTGAGTGTTTAAATATCAACCATCGTTAGTCCAATACATAAGTACTAGAAGTATCTAGGGGGTTAAATAAGGTGCACTAGCTGTTTAATGTTAGGGACACTCAGTAGTGAAAATGATAGTATACAAATGGTACACAAAAAAGTAGAATTCATACCTCAAGATCTTTAAATGCCTTATCATAGAGTTCCTTACAGTTGGGACGCTTGGGGTCGATCTTGAGGACCCCGTTCCTTGTGTAGGACTTCTTGTTTGAATTAGATATAGTATGGCATTATCCACATTATCTGGATTTGAAAACCATGTCTGTATATTTCCTATAATATGGATGATATAATTTGATTCGAGCCTAGATATCCTTACCATGGAATTGTAATGGAGCAAGGTTCATGCTCTTATGAGCTTCAAAGTCTACAACGAATTTGTAATGGAGCAAGCTGCAAATTCCCATTTTGACTTGATGGTGCCATAGATGCCCTTAAAGATAGGCAAACACTATGAGTGAATTCTTGATACTTCAATAACAATTTGTAAACATCCTTTGGAAGGTACAATGTCATTTGGGTCCTTCTTGGGCACCTCACCTGGAAGTACGTTAACAACAACCAATGATGATAAGAAATCAACCTGAGATTGTTCCCTCCCTCTAGTATGGAATGGAATTTTCCACCTGACGGGCTAGATAACATGTATGTCATAAGTGCATAATCATCAGGAGTCACAACACAACAACAAAGAGGATCAATGCTAGCAGCATCAAATCCTGATGATATGATAATTTGGTCAGGTGAAAACTCAGTGTCAATAAGCAAAATATGCTAAAAGCTTATTCCCTCAACTATTTTTACCTCTTTAGAAAACTCAAATAGCAGGAGCATGGTTCCACCTTAAGAAATATAAAAGTTGGCATTCAACAAATAAAAAAGCAAGATAGAACTCTATTCAGATACTAAATGGTACTAAAACTAACTTGTGGTGATACGGGGAAAGTCATAACAACAAATTTAATTGCATCATTTTAATGCAAATTATATACAACAAAAATAGTATTGAAGAATCTATTTACAAGTGGAGTAACAAAATAACCTAGATAAGACCCTTCACCTATTAAATACAACAATATGAGGGTCCTCCTCATTCATGTGTATAGTTCCTCCCTCACAGATTCCATGTTAGCGTTGTGCTCTATAGATAACTGCATAGAGAGAGCCTCTCTAGTGAGCTTCATAGTTCACCCTAACATAGCAGGAGACATCCAAAATTGGTATCATATAGGGTTCCCGCAACTTTTACTCCTACAAGGCAACATGCTCAGATGGCAGCAAGTTTAGGCTTTAATCGACACTACTTGTAACAAATGTAAAGAAGCCATCCTCGTTGCTTGATTATCTGACGTGGGATTTTATCGCACTAACAAACTCACTCGGGGTTGAAATCCCCGAGCTTTTACCAAAATCAAAGTGCAATAATACCACCTGCAAGCAGACGAGACTTATTGCAGTATAGTTAAGGATCGAACCCAAAGGACAATGTTTTTAAGAATCTTTGTTAGCCGAATCTAGTTCAAGTAAAACTAATATTTAGAATGATTGGTTGGTTTGTGGTTAATTAAAATAAATATAGGAAAGTAAAGGCTGAATTAAAGTTGAATTAAGATCAAATGATATGGAATCGCTGGGATGGTATCAGGTTTCACCTCCACTACACATGCAAACACATCTGAACGTCAATCATCCAGGAAAGATATAACTATCCAAATAGAGCTGCTGCAAAAACCCCCATACAGGCGTTATATTTGCGTAAGCATCACCCTAGGCATCAGATATCTCATCACCATCCGGATCACTTACTTATGACTCTGGAGATACAAAAATCCAACGAAGGTTGTGGGCCCCCTGTACAGGCATTTGACACACAGAAGCATCACCGAAGGCTAGATGGATCATCCCCTTACAGATCATACACTTATGACCTCGAAGAAATCCCATTCTATTTCTAGTTTGGGAGTAAACCGCATTAATCGATAAGCAAGTAGGTGATTAAACTGTAAGCAAACATCGATGATAAACAAAGACGATACAAAATCTAACTAAGGCTGTGGACCTCCCAGAGGGATGTTTAGGCTACAGAAGTGTCACAGAAGGTTAGATGGCTCGTCCCCTCACAGATCACACACTTACTACCTCAAGGAATCCTATCTTATTTCTAATCAAGGATTCGAACTTTGTAAACCGCCATTCCACCCTACATATAGATGATTTCACAATATAGGGAAGAACAAGATGAAAGCAAGTAGATAATCAACTACATACGTACCAATTAACAATGAAATGAAAAGTTATATACATTGGCATGGAATGCTTAACAAAAGAACATGTTTGTATGGGCAGCGAGGCTAGTCCCCACACCCCAGCGAAAGAAGACTACTCGCTCATGATGTGAGAGACAAGAAGAATAAGAGAAAGGGAAGGTTCCACCATGAGAATAATGAAGAAGGTGGTCACAGCTCGGTGAAGATGATGCGATCTCCTACGTCATGTCGGGGCAGATATGAAAGAGGAGGAAGAACCACCAAGGCAGGCTGGGAAATCCTTGTTCTTCACCTTCTCTCTCTCCTTCTCTCCTTGATCGGTGCCAAGAGGAGCAGGTGCGCGTGTGGAAGTTGAGGCTGGATTGGACCTTTGGCAGCCGGTCGACATGCTGGCTCCCCCTCGAAATGAGGACCCTTGTGGTCCTATTTATAGGGTCGGGATTGGCCCTCATGCTTTTGGTGTGAGTTAGGCCCCAAACGGTTTGGAGACCATTTTGCGTCCAAATGGTTTTGAAGACCGTTTGACGTTCAAACGGTCTTGGAGATATTTTGCTTCAAATGGTTTAGTCAAACGGTCTGGGGACCATTTGGATGGCCAAACAGTTTTGGAAACTGAATGGCACCAAACGGTCTTGACTTTAATGATCTTTCTTTGACCGGTCTTGTGTCTTTTACAAACCGAATGGATCCAAATTGTCTTGAAACCATTAGGATCCAATCAGTCTTGGGTTCTATCTCCATTCGGTTTTGGCTGCACAATCGGTCTTAGGATCGAATGGCTCCAAATGGTCTTGGGACCGAATGGCTCCAAACAGTCTTGGGACTGAATGGCTCCAAACGGTCTTGGGACCGAATGGCTCCAAACGGTCTTGAATGATCAAACGATCTTGATCCAAACGGTTTTGATTGTTCAAACGGTTTTCATCCCAAACGGTTTAGAGTATCCAATCGGTCCTAGGTCCAAATGGTCTTGAAACCGTTAGACGACATTCAGTCTTGAGACCGTTTGGGTTCATTTGGTCTTGACACCGTATGGACTCAAATGGTCTCAGGATCATTTAGGCTCATGCGGTCTTGAAACCGAATGGGCTTAAACGATCTTGAGACCGTATGGGTGAATATCTGAAATCGAAAGGTCAGAACCGTTAGAGCAGACCATTTGGTCAAGATCAAAAGTGGGAGGTTCTTCGGTGAATTCCATGTGATGATAGAACTTGATTTAGACCTGCATCAAATCAATATAATTTTGATCAAAAATCATAATAATTAGATTTACTTAGAGAACTTGCAATATGTGAGATTTAAGAGATAAATCAAAAGTATTGAATCAAATTGGTTATAAAAAGGATGATTGAAAATCAGGATGAATATGCATTCATCAAACATCCCAAACTTAAACGTTTCTCATCCTCAAGTAACATAAAATCTGAAACAATCGCCAAGTGAATACTTTCGATCATGTGACTACTTCCTCTTCACATCACGATTATTTTTTTTCCGCTCAGTATGACCAAGCATCTCAACTTTCTGAGACCACATAACACATCTTACAATATCTTTGTTCCTGAGTTCGCTTTCCAACCACACTTCCTCCTTACTTTTTCCAGCAACAAGCATGTAAAAGAGTTTTGTAAGAGTCCAGAGATCCCCATAGAATGACAAGTGTGCATTTGATCTGACACTGGTGTTTTTTAGGGAATTGAAGGCTTTAATTGTGCCTTTAGGTAGAAAAGGGAGTGAAGGGTGGTATGGAAAAAAGAAGTAAATCTCTCCTCTATTCGACTTGAGATTTTTATTTTTTTTGCAATTTCATTTATTGCGTATATTTTTGTGTGAATCTCTCCTCTATTCGAATCGAGATTGCATTTCTTTTTGTGTGCGCTTTGGCATCTTTTATATGCAAATCTCTCCTCTATTAGACTCGAGATTGCATTTTTGGTGGTACGCCCCTATTAATTTGTGAGGGGTATGGAAGAAGCGGATATGGAGGGAAGCGGCGTGCCACCCCGAACTTAGAGTTTGGCAGTATATTGTCTATATTTGTTTTTTTTTGATGGATGGAGGGGTACGAAGATGATAGAAGAAGTGTAGAAGAGAGTTCAGATCAGAATGCAACTTGATTTATAATTTAGTACACCAGGTTGTTCTCTTTATCAAACTCTGCTCAATTAATGACTTGATGATTATCCGGTGGGGATTCCATGTTGTTGTTCCACTATTCAGTTAGAAAGCATGATATGTTTGATCCCTATCAGTTCAACAGACACTTGCCAATTTTTGCATAAAGATCACGATGTTAGGATTCATAAGCTTCACAAGATGATTTCAATCAAAAGGCTAGTTTTCAGAAGAAGGTCCTTTTGAGGATCTTCTTTGAATAAGGAGGGTATAATGATAAATGCATAGATATTGAAAACATGTCAAATTTTCATCAAGTATCTGTTTAATTTCTTTGGGAACTTTTGAAAATTTTGAAAAAAATTGAAAATTTTGTGGTGGTGAAATCTAAAAATGTGTGTGGGTGGAGAGTAAGATACGTACCACCCACCCTCCATCCTGAACTTAGAAATTTGCTCGTCCCGAGAAAACTCTAAATCTGAGATGGAGGGGAAACTTCATGCTGGTAGGACCATGAGATGTTGTTGCATTCCAGACAGTGTGCGTCCTCCATCTAAAAATCTAGAAAAGAAGATTAATCAGGACTCCAAATAGCATCTTGCCATGCAAATTTTATTTGGTGCAAAATTAACTAAAAAGTAAAAACAAAATTAAGGAAAAATTTCTAATTCAAATTTAAAACTAAATACAAATTTATTTATCGGGTTGCCTCCCGACAAGCGCCTTTATTTTATGTCGATGGCTCGACTTGATATCTTCATCTTCACAGTGGTTCCCTTGAATTGGAGAGATCTATTATTGATTCGGTGCTTATGTTGGCTGTGGTGAAATATCTTTTCAAACGATGACCATTCGTCACAAATTCACCCGACTTTTTGCTCCATAAGGAGAAATCACCATGTGGGGTGATGCCTTTGACAATATACGATCCAAACCAGCGAGAGCAAAGTTTCCATGGGAATAACTTCAACCTTGAGTTGAATAGCAGAACATGGTCTCCCACTTGTATGCCTTTTCTTTTCAAATGACCATCATGCCAAAGTTTGGTGTGTTCTTTGTAGATTCAAGCATTCTCATAAGCTGTCATCCGGAGTTCGTACAGCTCTTTGAGTTGTAGAATCCTAGCTTCGCCTGCTTTCTTTATGTCAAAACTCAGTTGTTTTATTGCCCACCATGCTTTGTGTTCCAGTTCTACATGTAGGTGGCATGACTTTCCATAGATCAATCAAAATGGTGTAGTTCCAAGGGGGGTCTTAAAAGCAGTACGGTAGGCCCACAAAGCATCGTTGATTTTTACTGACCAATCTTTTCGATTGCGGCCTACTGTCTTTTCCAATATAGCCTTGAGTTGTCTGTTAGAAACCTCTACCTGTCCACTTATTTGTGGATGGTAGGGTGAGGCTACCTTGTGAGTTACACCATACTTTCTCAGCAATGCTTCAAAGCTTCTTTCTAGAAAATGTGACCCTCCGTCGGATATCACGGTTCATGGTACTCCAAAACGGGGAAAATGATGTCCTTAAATAATTTTATGACTAGTTTGGAATCACTAGTGATGGTTGGTATGACTTCAATCCATTTTAAGACGTAGTCCACCGCCACTAGGATGTATGAAATTCCATGGGAATATGGGAATGGACCCATGTAGTCCACCCCCCAAACATCGAATATCTCTACTTCTTGCCATAGATTTAGCGGCATCTCATCTCTCTTTGTTATATTGCCAGATCTTTGCCATTTGTCACATGATAGGACAAAGTTGTAGGAATCTTTGGATATGGTTGGCCAGAAGAATACACATTGCAAAACCTTCAAGGCAGTCTTTTTAGAGCTCACATGTCCTCCCACTGGTCCTGAGTGACATTGTTCCAAAATAAGTTGAGCTTCTTCTTCGGTGATACATCATCTATATAGACCATCAACACATAGTTTGAAAAGGTACGACTCATCCCAGTAGTACTATTTCACATCATGCATAAATTTCTTCAGTGCATTTTCAGTGCATTGAGGATGAATAACCCCAGCAGCGAGGTAGTTCACAAAATCCGAGTACCATGGTATAGCTTCTGAGACCTTCATTAGATGATCATCTGGAAGGGAATCATTAATTGGAATCTTCTCAGTATCCAGAGTTTGGATGCGACTGAGGTGGTCTGCTACAACATTCTCTATACCCTTTTTATCTCTGATCTCTAAATCAAATTCTTACAGGAGGAGAATCCATCTTATTAACCTAGGTTTTGCATCTTTCTTTGCTAGAAGGTAATGAATGGCAGCGTGATCTGTGTAGATAATGACCTTTGAACCAATTAGGTAGGATCTGAACTTTTCAAAGGCATACACGACTGCCAGAAGTTCTTTCTCAGTAGTAGCATAGTTCCTTTGAGCTTCATCGAGAGTCTTTGATGCATAATAGATCACATAATGTTTCTTTTCTAAATATTGGCCCAAGACAACACCTATAGCAAAATCGCTTGCATCACACATGCTTTCAAAAGGGTGGTCCCAATCAGGAGCACTAATGATGGGTGTGGTTGTAAGGGCATGCTTCAGTGTGTTGAAGCTTTTAATGCTTTCTTCGTCAAAATTGAATTCAACATCCTTTAGTAACAAATTTGTCATTGGCTTGGTTATTTTTGAGAAGTTCTTTATAATCCATCTATAGAATCCTTCATGACCTAGGAATGCTCGAACTTCCTTTACATTGATATGGACAAAGAGCTTGGAAATCACTTCAATCTTGGCTTTATCTACTTCAATACCTCGATTACTAACCCTATGGCCCAGGACAATGCCTTCCTTTACCATGAAATGACACTTCTCCCAATTCAACACAAGATGTGCTTCTTTGCATCATTTGAGGACCAAGGAGAGGTGTTTTAGACATGAATTGAATGAATCTCCGTATACATAAAAATTATCCATGAAAACTTCCATAATGGTTTCGGTGAGACCGACAAATATGGCATCCATGCAATGCTGGAAGGTTGAGGGTGCATTGCAGAGGTCGACATTCTTCTAAATGCATATGTTCCGAATGGTCAGGTAAAAGTGGTTTTCTCCTAGTCATCTGGATGTATAGGTATTTGGTAGAATCCAAAGTAACCATCGAGATAACATACGTATTCTTGATGAGCCAGCCGCTCTAATACTTGATCAAGAAAAGGCATTGGAAAGTGATCCTTTCGAGTTGCCTTGTTCAACTTCCTAAAATCAATGCACATCCTCCACCCTATGACTGTTCGGGTGGGGATGAGTTCACCGTTTTCATTTCGTATCACATTTGTTCCACCTTTCTTCGGGACTACATGTACTGGGCTCACCCATGGTGAGTCTGATATTGGATAGATAATTCCAGCAGTGAGCAGTTTAATGACCTCTTTACGGACTACCTCCTTCATATTTGGATTTAGTTTTCATTGATGTTCAATGGTTGTCTTGTGATCTTCCATCATAGGGATCTTGTGCATACACAATGGTTGACTAACCCCAGTGAGGTCATTCATTTTGTAGCCAATCACTTTCTTCCTCTTCTTCAATTCTTTCATGAGTTTATCTTCTTGTTCAGTCGTAAGATCAGAATTTAATATTACTGGACAAACCTTGAGGTCATCCAAAAATACATACTTGAGTCCCTCAGGTAGGGGCTTCATCTCTGGAGTTTCTGGTTTTTTGCATGTTTCTCTAGTAGCATCCACAACTTTGAGTTCTTCACACGTGGCTTCACCATCTTCTTCTGTAGAGTCGAGGGATTCGATGCAATCCTTTACTTGTTCGTCAATAGGTTCATCAACTGATGGATCCATTAGAGCGACTTCTAATGGATAATCTGATTCATGATTCTCTTGAGTCAGAAGTGAACATCTACTCTATGAAATCTATCAAATAGACTTCTTCTTGCATACTTGGTATTCTCATACTTTCAAAAACTTTAAATTTGAGTGTTTCCTTCCCTAATCTAAGCAGCAAGGTTCCTGCTTCAACGTCAATTAGAACTCTTGCAGTGGCAAGGAATGGACGTCCAAAGATGAGAGGATATTTGGCATCCTCTTTTATGTCCATGGTGACAAAGTCACACGGAACATAGGAGTCTTTTCCTACCTTGACAAGTACATCCTCAATAATCCCTAACGGGCATTTTATCGTATTGTCTGCAAGTTGTATGGTCATGCCAGTTGGAAGAAAATTAGCAAACCCTAGTCTTTTGCAAAGGCTGAATGGCATGATGGAGATGCTAGCACCAAGATCCACCAGTCCTTTCTTGCATGAAGAATCGCCAATATGGCAGGAAATCCCAAAAGATCCTGGATCTTTCTGCTTCTTTGGCATCTTATTTTGAATGATATCCGAAGTGGTTTTAGCTAACTTGACTGTCTCATATTCTTCAGTTATATATTTCTTGGTCAGGAGTGACTTTAAGTACTTTGTCCAAGATGGTATCTCAGCCAGCGCATCCAAAAAGGGTATGTCAACATGAAGTTTCTTCATAGCTTCTTTAAACTTGGTAAACCGAGTATCAAGCTTGGTTAACCTTAAACGAGCAGGGAAAGGAATACGAGGCTTGTATACAGGGATATTAGGTTTTGGTGTTTCAGTTTCTTCCTCAATTGGTTTCTCAGGACTTTCCTTATCTATCTTATCAACTGGTTCTTTCTATTGAGATTCCGGTGTTGTTGAGTCTTGAATGATCACAGGCTCATTCTCATTTGTAATAACCAGAGGTGGCTTGATAGGAGGATCATAATAATCCTTGCCTGACCTGGTTGTGACAACCTTCAATTGTTCTGTGTGCTTAGGATTATTCTCGGGCTGGCCCGCAAATGCTCCAACAGGTGGCTTGATGCTAGTGACAAGTTGAGCTAGTTGAGATTCAATAGCTTTCTGATGTGCTTGCTGGTTAGCTATCAAGGTTTGTTGGTTAGCTATCATATTCTGCTGTGACGGTAACATCTTCTCAATGGTTGTCTATTTGTCATCAAGTGAGAAGGGAACAACTTGTTGTCCTTGAGGCTGGTTAAGATTCTGGTACTGAGAACTATTTTGATAGTTATTGAAGTTCCTATTCTAAAAGTTTCCCTTGAAATTTCCTTGATTTCCAAAATTCTATTGTTGATTATACTGAAATCCTGGTGGGCCTCGTGGTTGGTTGTTCAAAACAAATTGATGCGAGTTCACTGCTCCAGAGGGGTTTCCATGTTGAAAACCTGGATGATTCTTATTCTTATTTGGATTGTAATAACCTTGACCGGGGATGACATTAATAGAATTAAGATTTTCCATTTGACGATTGTCTCCTTGACCACATACATTGTTTAGGACAACATTGTAAAGAACATTGCATGCTAAGGTGGAATGATCTGTGCCCTTACATGCTTCCTAGAATAAAGAAGCAGACTTAGTTTGTTCTTGTTGTTGAGTGGGTGAACATCCTCTTCCGAATGCAGCAAGGGATGATTCAATATGGTCTTGCTTTGCAACTAAGAGTTTGAGGGTTTCAGCGATATACTTGAACTCAGGAGTAGCTTTAGCCATAGCTACTTTCAAAACTCCTTTACCTACAGATCTACCCCAATTAGCTTGATTTTTAGCTCCAAGGGTTACAACCCTCCATGCGCTGTCATAACTTTGACGCATGAAGTTTCCTCCGGATGAGGAATCTAAGAATCTCTTGATATCATCGTCCACACCCCTATAGAAAATTTCGATGAGTTGATTCTTAGGAATTCCATGGTGTGGACACTTACGTAGAAGCTCTTTGTATCTATCCCATGCTTCAGTAAGGGTTTCTCCAGGGACTTGAGTGAAATTTGTTATTCGGCCTCTAATTTCATATGTGAGGGATGGAGGGTAAAATTTTTCCAGAAACACATTTTGGAGTTGTTCCCAAGTGGTGATGGGCATTTCACTTTGGAACGAATTGTACCAACTTATAGCTCTATTAGCAAGGGAATACTTGAAGAGACAGATTCGAATGTCATCATCGGATACTCAATTTTGCTTTGTCATGGCACATAGATCAATACACCTCAAAAGATGTTCCTGAATATCCTCTCATTGTTTGCCATAGAATGGGCTATTTTGAAGCAATGTGATCCAATGTGACCTAATCTCAAAATTGGCAGCATTAATGGGAGGAGGTTGTACTGGATGATGAACATTTGCAGCTTTCAGGATTTAGAATTCTCTAATATCTTTTTGTAGTTCAGCTGCTTGTGTTGCTTCCTGTGCTACTTGAATTTCTTATTGAACCACAACTCTAGCTTCTTGCATGAATCTTTCTCTTTGTGCATTAAGGGCTTGAGCCACCCTTCAAGCTATCTCCTCTTCTTGAGCCATTCTTTCTTGGTTCTCTCTATTTTGTCAGTAGAAGGTTCTGTCGATCTCTGGATCAAAGCTGGTGGTAAGTCTGGAACTGTTCAAACGATGCATGCACTAATCCTTGTGAGGTACCTAAAAATAGAGTGATTTTGAAAATGAGATCCACAAAACAGAGTCAAAGTCAAGTAGATGATCGATTGTATCAAAAGAAAAACAAAATCCTAGATCAGCCTTAAAAGAACTGGATTTGGATAACTAATTCCGTTGTCCCCGGCAACGGCGCCAGAATTTGACGTGGGATTTTATCGCACTAACAAACTCACTTGGGGTTGAAATCCCCGAGCTTTTACCAAAACCAAAGTGCAATAATACCACTCACAAGCAGACGAGTCTTATCACAGTATAGTTAAGGTTCGAACCCAAAGGACAACATTTTTAAGAATCTTTGTCAGCCGAATCTAGCTCAAGTAAAACTAATATTTAGAACGATTGGTTGGTTTGTGGTTAATTAAACTAAATGCAGGAAAGTAAAGGCTGAATTAAAGTTGGATTAAGATCAAATGATATGGAATCGCTGGGATGGTATCGGGTTTCACCTCCACTACACATGCAAACATGTCCGAACGTCAATCATCCAGGCAAGATATAACTATCCAAATAGAGCTACTATAAACCCCCCATACAGGCGTTAGGTTTGCGTAAGCATCAACTTAGGCATCATATGTCTCATCACCATCTCGATCACTTACTTATGACTCCAAATTTACAAAAAATCCAACGAAGGTTGTGGGCCCCCTGTACAAGCGTTAGGCACACAGAAGCATCACCGAAGGCTAGATGGCTCGTCCCCTTACGGATCATACAATTACGACCTCGAAGAAATCCCATTCTATTTCTAGTTTGGGAGTCAACCATGTTAATCGATAAGCAATTAGGTGATTAATCTACAAACAAACATCGATGATAAACAAAGATGATACAAAATCCAACTAAGGCTGTGGCCCTCCCGGAGGGATGTTTAGGCTACAGAAGCGTCACCGAAGGTTAGATGGCTCGTCCCCTCACAGATTACACACTTACTACCTCAAGGAATCCTATCTTATTTCTAATCAAGGAGTCAAACTTTGTAAACCGCCATTCCACCCTACATATAGATGATTTCGCAATATAGGGAAGAACAAGATGAAAGCAAGTAGATAATCAACTACATACGTACCAATTAACAACGAAATGAAAAGTTATATACATTATCATGAAATGCTTAACAAAAGAACATGTTTGCATGGGCGGAGGGGCTAGTCCCCGCACCCCGGCGAAAGAATACTACTTGCTCATGATACGAGAGACAAGAAGAATAAGAGAAAGGGAAGGTTCCGCCATGAGCATAATGAAGAAGGTGGTCGTAGCTCGGTGAAGATGATGCAGTCTCCTACGTCGTGTCGGGGCAGATCTGAACGAGGAGGAAGAACCACCAAGGCAGATTGGGCAATCCTTCTTCTTCACCTTCTCTCTCTCCTTCTCTCCTTGCTCAGCGCCAAGAGAAGCACATGGGCGTGTGGAAGTTGAGGCTGGATCAGACCTTTGGCAGCTTGTTGGCGTGCTGGCTCCCCCTCGAAATGAGGACCCTTTTGGTCCTATTTATAGGGTCGAGATTGGCTCTCATGCTTTTGGTGTGAGTTAGGCCTCAAACGGTTTGGAGACCGTTTGACGTCCAAATGGTTTTGAAGACCGTTTGATGTTCAAATGGTCTTAGAGATATTTTGCTTCAAACAGTTTAGTGAAATGGTCCGGGGACCATTTGGATGGCCAAACGGTTTTAGAAACCGAATGGCACCAAACAGTCTTGACTTTAACGATCTTACTTTGACCGATCTTGTGTCTTTTACAAACCGAATGGATCCAAACGGTCTTGAAACCTTTAGGATCCAATCAGTCCTGGGTTCTATCTCCATTCAGTTTTGGTTGCACAACCGGTCTTGGGACCGAATGGATCCAAACGGTCTTGGGACCGAATGGATCCAAACGGTCTTGAATGATCAAATGATCTTGATCCAAACGGTTTCAATTGTTCAAACGGTCTTCATCCCAAATGGTTTAGAGCATCCAATCGGTCCTAGGTCCAACCTGTCTTGAAACTGTTAGACGACATCTGGTCTTGAGACCATTTGGGTTCATTTGGTCTTGAAACCGTATGGACTCAAACGGTCTTGGGATCATTTAGGCTCATGCGGTCTTGAAACTGAATTGGCTTAAACTGTCTTGAGACTGTGTGGGTGAATATCTGAAACAGAAAGGTCAGAACCATTAGAGCAGACCGTTTGGTCAAGATCAAAAGTGGGAGGTTCTTTGGTGAATTCCATGTGATGATAGAACTTGATTTAGACCTGCATCAAATCAATATAATTTTGATCAAAATCATAATAATTAGATTTATTTAGAGAACTTGCAATATGCGAGATTTAAGAGATAAATCAAAAGTATTGAATCAAATTGGTTATAAAAAGGATGACTGAAAATCAGGATGAATATGCATTCATCATTATCTAAGACAATTTTTCTTGAAAATAGGAACTGAATCAGAACTCATATAATCTAAATCAAACAGGGATCATCTAAAGATCAATTCAAGAATCCATGTTTGATTAACTGACCAAACAGAGTGAGGCAATAGCAGTGCCGATTGATTGATGGCATGGCACATATAGTGTATGATTCATGGACAAAAAAAATAGAAGGAACTAGGCTTCATCATAAGAAAACCATAGAGAAAGGAAAAACATTTAGAAGGCTTATGGGAAGATTGTTAATTAGGCTCTGAGCAGTTGTATGGTTATGTATCATCATCTGCAGCTCCCAATCGTCAGTTTTAGTTTGACCTTCAGATTTACGGTCATCAGTGGTAGTAGGAGGAGCTGATTTATCGTGTCTAACAAGATGAAATTGGTCTCCTCGATCAATCAAAGAAGGGTCTTGCAGAAATGTTTCACTGAGAGCCTAGCTTCAGAGATGATCTATAAAAAATCCTCCAACATCACTTCGTGGCTGACTGGCATTATTCTAATAGAGTTGTCCTTTACACTATCAATAGATTTTGTTCTAGTTCTATTTTGTCTCTCACTAGGTACATTTCCTTGCCTTGTACCACCTGCTTTAGAGCCAACTTTAGCTCTTTGCAATAGGATTCCAAATGGCCCAACTATTGTTTTAGTTCTTCTAAAAAGAACCTCGTTTCTCCAATCTTTGCTAGTGCCACATCTGATTCTCATTGACTTCAAAAAGCTCCCTCTTGGGTAAATATAATCCATCTGGCATCCCAAATGAATTTGTTGTAATGAGGTTGTAGTCCAGTGCTTTTGATTCGGAAGAGGATGGTGTTGTGGAGTGGGGATTTTGGGTTGTTGTAATGAACCCCTTGGTCAAAATACATGAAACAAGGAGCTGATAAGGTGGGTTATATGTGTCATGCAAGTGCATGTAAGAGAGTATGCCACTAGTTTTGAAAAAATAACATGTACATGAACAAGTCCAATGAAATCATTGTATAACTTACCTTTCACATGTACATGAACACATGTACCACGAGTTATGCACATTGGAAGCCCTGAAGCAAGAACAACTAAGCTTGAAGTGGCCAACATAGCATTTCCTACCCTGTTAAATGCATTTTTTCCTTATCCACCAACCATTTAAGTAGATCTAGAAATTCCAGATGCAGGTGCAACGTTTGGCCTTGTGTCATTAGCTGACATTGTTAAACATAGTTGAATTTGAATTGCTCGAGCTTGCAAGAATGCCTGTATGTGCACTACCACCTGTAGTATGTTCTAGAGCATTCAAACTCTGAGCAAGTGAGCTAGGAACTATTCCAAACCCAAGTCTTCTAGCTGCAAGAATTGAGGAAATGTTAAGATTGTGTCCCATAAGTGAAGCAGAAAAAATAGGGTACAAAACAACAGATATGAAAAGGGGGCAATTAGAACAAGCAATCATTAACATATAGACATCCACAACAAGATATCATAGAAATCAGGTGCATAAAAATAGAGAAAGCAAAGAAGATCATGATTAACTCATCCATGTTCGTAAGACTACTGATTATGTAGCAGCACCAGCATCCAAAACCACGTATGAAAAAGGCCTCTCATGGCTTAAGCTGGTGAAAATGGCCATATATTAAGAAGCTCAAGTGTGGTTAGACCTCACATAAAGTCCAAATGATTAAATAATACCACTCTTGAGAAATAACATAGTTCAACAGATCATACTAACCACCTGTAAAAAAACTCAAATGATCCATAAATATTTACAAGTAGTAGAGATCTTCAGTGGGATAAAATGATAACACACAAAGGTAACGATTTTGTACTATGGAACTGTTAAGTATGAAGCTATCAACCATGTGCATTGTACAATTGGCATTTTTCACATGAAAAATCAATCCTAGATTGAATGTGTCTCCACGGGGACTCTGCATTTGACAAGTTACACATTGATAGCATCTAGACCAATAAAACCAACAACTCAGTTTTCAAGAAGACTTCAAAAGAATGGATTAATGATAAAGCACCCATGAAGTCAAAAATCATAAACAGATCACTCAATTAGTCCCTAGAACATAAAGTGGTAAGGCTTTAACCAACAATAGACAGCAACCAGGGGCAGATCTGGGGAGGGGGGCTACCGGGGCTTCAGCCCCCCTCCCAAAATCTTAAATGTTTATTTATATGTATTTATGCATGTTTAGTATTATAAATATAGTACATATATGATCTCTTTAGATATATTACAAGGCAAGGTTGTAGCTGGGTTGGTAGAAGTACATTGGTTCTAACCTAGGGACTCAAGTTCAAATCCCACTGTAGGCATATTTTTTAACTCAGCCCCCCTTATGCAATTTTCTGGTTCCACCACTGACAGCAACCCTTTGCAGGTGATTTCATATCATCAATGAAAAGCTCCAAAAGATCACATATCAAAAGGATTGGTTACATTAGACCCTTGGGAATTTGAGAACAGGGAGAAACCATCAAACCCAGTTGTATAGTCCCATTAGTGCTATAAACGTATCAGACAGAAACCCTTTGCAAATGCAACATCAAAACCTTCAGAAAGAAAAAAATGTAATCAGAGATTAGTAGGATTGCTAAATCATAGGAATCAAACAAATAAATAAGTTTACTGTTGATTTGTCCTCAACAAATTGTTCTTCAACCAGAACCATACATGCTACTTGTTCAGTAACTATAATAACAGGGTAATCGTTTGATGCATGGGAAATAGATAGCGAATGGTCTATAAGAATTTTTCCTTTGAATTTAAAATCAAGACAGTGAAATAATGAATGGTACTACAATATGTGTGACATCCACATTTATTGAAAACCAACTAAATATAATAAAGAATGACTAACTTCCATTTTTACTAAATCTTATGAATTCATATGATATGTGAATCTCTATATTGATCAAATGACTGCTACTCTTGGTTTCTACGTCTCCAAATGGTTCACCTACAATGATGCAAAAATAATTAAGAAGTGCACTTCTAGTATTGAGATTAATTTATAAAATGTTACCTGACAATGAGTAATTTCTTAGGCCAAGCTATCACTGTCCCAATTACATCCTCAATGATTTGGTGTTGACCAAAAGGCCTAATCAACTGCTCTTGAGGTTGTATTGGTACAGTAATAGACACGACAACAAATGAGGACCCTAACAGTGCTCCTCCTACGACATAAGTTGGACTTGCAGAAGTAACGTGTCCTTGTGCTACAATTGAATTACCATCCTCAAAACTTAACAAGGAAATGACCTTTAAATTTATGAAGACTGTGTCAAACATTATTTATACCTAAAAATGAGATTGAAAAATTAATCAATAAATGTTTGGATATAATAACCTATCCTTCGGTAATGGGTGTTTCACTACTCGATTGATTTGGTCTGGGTAGTCTTTCATTGGTGGTCCTTGTGATATTCTACAAAATAAATAGTTTACTATAAGAAAATCAATTTTATTATGTAATCACATTACAAGAATTTGAAGATTTACCTCATTTGGCTGAAACGAAGCACTCAGGTTAGAATTTCTCAGCATCATAGCTTCAATATTTTCAAATTTTCTTCATTTCTAACAAGTCCTTTTGTTGAGCCTCGTATATCTAGGTATGAGCATCAACAATCACTTCTAAGTCTATGATTTTATTTTCATATACATTATGAGACACATGAATCACATGTTTCACATGAATCTTCTTTGGGCCCAAAATATGATCAAATATCTCGTCTTCATCGAGATTTTCATCATTACTTGCAAGTGCCGCATTCAACTTGTCCTACATACAATATTAATGAGAATATTTTCATTAAATAAAAAATAAATTTGTTAAATGATTGCTTTCAATCAATTCTACAGATTTTATATCCACAACAGTACCATCCTTCTTCAAATGGGTGGCCTTAAACAAGTCTAATCTGCTAACATTGCCACCGTATTTCTTTTCTTGTAACTATTTGTAACAGTAGCAACATATATGAGCATAGTAGTATGAAAGTGTAATGCACATTTCAACCAGAAGATAACTCACATTAGCCTTCATACAAGCATACGACATTGATCCCGATGTATGTCTCGTCATTATGAACTTTCTACTCATAACGTTTTTAGCACTCCCTAACTACATACAATGAATTATAATATAATTATATACAATATATACTATTAAATTCTACAAAATTAATGAATAAATTGTTTTACCTTTCCATGTCAGAATCCCACAAATTCACAAGAAATTTCTATTGATCAGGATCAACACGGGAGGGGCAATCGTTTAGTTGGTCAGATTTTTCTTTGTGCCGCATATAGTGGTTTTTTTATATCCGCTTTGAAGTTTCTCCAACAATCCCTCACTATTCACAAAACTAAATTCTTCCCCTTTATGTCAATAACAAACTTGGTATGTAACAAAAGAATAATTTTTAAATAAAATATTCACAGCATTGTATTATATCTCTAAGACTAGAATTACCTCCACATAATTCCATATAGCAATTTTGTTTTCTACAGGTACTTGTCGCCAATCAAGATAGTTTAATGGTGCAAGATCAGAATTTCTAGCAATAGTTCCCAAAAAGGAAGACATGTCATTCTGATGTGGTCCTATTAGATCTCCATTCTCATCCAAAGTAATTGGCAACTTTTTATCCGATGTCTTACCCCATAATCGGATACACTTAGAATAGCCCCTTGTTTTTTTAATTTGTAGCTCCCCCTACAAAATCATGAATATGATGCAAGCATTTACAAGGATATACATATTATACACATATAAATAAGTAATAGTTTGTGAAAAATGTAATGCATCTTTGTATCTAAATTTTCTTACCTTCACTCTGCCCAGGATCAACAGTAGGAGAATCAACAACAGAATGTTGATCATTATCTAATTTATCAATTTCAACAGAATGCATTTGGACACCCCCAATCAGCATTTATCGAACCAAGATACCCTCCTTTTGGTCTTTTGGAAATACCTGCAACTAAAATGATGATATGAGCAGTTCTAAGAAAGATATTAAATGATGTAATTTTTTATTTTACCTGTCATACTCCCATGGGTTAATCCTTCATTGCAGACATCGTCAGTAAGTGGAGACAATAGATGACTACATCTTTTCATTCTCCTAAAAAGACAATTGATATAAAAAATATTCAATTACAAACTGATATCATGGCATACATTCTCTAATTGTGTTCCTCAAATAAAATTAAAAATTTCAATAATATTTATATGTTGCTGATGAAGCCAACATCCAACAAGCAAACTCATTAAGCAGATTAACCCAAAAGAAAAAAATTGTGCAACAAATGTATAATCATGTAAAAGAATAAATGACCATTTTATAAATAAAAGGATAACATGAGTGTTTCCACTATTTGACCCAACTAATAAAATAAAAAGAGTTACATAAGATCAATGATGGGGATAATGACCCCCTTCATAAAAGGTCACACCCTCCATGTCTTCTCTGATTAAATTGAAGTCATCACAAACGTCACTTAAGATATCTTCCAAATCACTTGGAGATTTATCTTCAGATAAGCAGGTTCCATCCATGAAATTATCATGAAGCTTCTCCTCCATGTCATAAGTATCACGAGGTGTAGTGTGCACAACAAAGCTCCAATTTTTTTGACTTATGTCTTTCACATAAAACACTTGTTGTGCTTGGGAGGCCAATGAAAATGGATGACCAGTTACATCAATACATTTTAAATTGACCATTGTGAAGTCATTTTTAGATTTTTTTGATGCCTCTATTTGCATTGACCCAATCACATTTGAACAATACAACTTTAAGTTACTAGTAATAACTGATCTCGAAAATGTCCCTTAACACCCTGTAGTATGTAACCTGACTCGTTATAGGATTTTTGTCCTTGGAGCTGGAAAAACTTTTGGTCTGAGCGTTCACCATAATTCCACTATTTTGTATTTTTCTACCACATTCTCGATCCTTGGTGCGAAATCTATAACCATTTGTTACACATCCCGCATATTGCATCGTCATTTGTTGCAGTCCTTGAGCCAATACTAAAAGGTTTGGTGACACAGTTGTAGACTTTGCCTTCTTATCAATCTAAAAATATTAAGAATATTATTATTTATATACTTTTTATTATTATGCTATTGGAAATAACTTATTTAAACTTACATATTTCTTAAACCATTCATTAAAACTGTTCATATGAAGAATACTAATTTCCCATTGTCGTGCACGTGGATTGATTTTCTTCAAGTATCGGATGTGCTCCCTGCCAACAAATATGTGTAACACACCTAGACGTAAATATGAAATTACATAATGATAAGTAAACAACAATCTTACTTCACGTATGGATCAACTGCATCACAATTGGCTAAAATATATTGGTGTGCAGCTTTGAGCATTGCACTATCAAGCGTAATAGGAGTCTTCTTTCCTAAACGACATCCTTTATGAAAGAATATAGACTACTCTTCATCATTATCTATATCTTCATCTTCCACATCATTTCTAGACAATTTAGTGAGCCTTGTCTCAACTCCTGAGAGATATCTCAAACAGAATGTTAAGCATTCATCTGCCAAGTAACCTTCTTCTATAGAAGCTTTTGGAGCAACTTTATTTCACACATATCTTTTTAAAGTTTATAAGTGTCTACAATAAGAAGAAGAAAAGATTTGTAAGAACATCACATACGATCAAATGCAAAGTCTGAACAAATTTAATTGCTAGAAATATTACCTTTGCACGGGGTACATCCAACGATAGAATATCGGTCCGGCTATCTTCACTTCACGTGGAAGATGAATGACCACATGCTCCATCACATCAAAGAATGATGGTGGGAGAATCTTCTCTAGGTTACAAAGAGTAACTACTACTTGTAAAGCTAAGTCTTTAAAAAACTTCTCAAAAGTATATGGATTTATGATTTTAGAGCATAAGTCTTTAAAAAACTTAGACAAATCAATTACAACAACTCAAACATTTTTGTCGGGCAACACTACTTGTAAAGCTAATGGGAGAAATTATTACATCAATACATGATAATCATGACTCTTCAATGCCATCAACTTTCTTTCTTTGATGCGTGCATTTCTAGCTATATTAGAAGAATACCCATCAGGAACTCAAGCAGACTTCAACAACTTACATAATAATTATTTTCCTCCTTCTTCAAAGTAAAACATGAAGGCGGGATGATATTTTTATTTCCGTCCTTGATAATGTGAAGTCTATGCCTTATGCCCCTCTCTTTGAGGTCATATCTAGAATTTTCAGTATCCTTTGACTTCTCCATTCCTAGCAGTGTGTGAATCAAACTCTCACATACATTCTTTTCTATGTGCATCACGTCAAGATTATGACGTATAAGGTTATGCTTCTAGTATGGCAGCTCAAAAAATATACTTAGCTTTCTCCAATTGTACAGTAAATTATCTACATCTCTAGTTTGATCTAGAACTTGACTTCCAGACAACATCTTAGGAACACTTCTAAATTCTTCTTTTTTGTCAAATGATGCAACATCTTTATGAAATTTATGATCCATTTGGAGGAACCTCCTGTGACCCATGAAACATACTTTCTTACTATATGGTAGTCTCCATGAGCACGCGTCTTTGTTGCAGAAAGGACATGCAAGATACCCACTAGTTTTCCAACTAGATAGATAACCATATGTAGGAAAGTCATTTATCATCCATAATAAGGTAGCATGCAACTTGAAAACCTCTTTACGATCTGCATCATAAGTATCAACACCAGCTTCCCACAGTTTTTTTAACTCCTCAATCAATGGTTGTAGGTAGACATCTATGTCCATTCTAGGTTGAGTTGGACCAGGAATAATCATCGATAGGATAAAATTGGGAGACTTCATGCACAACCATGGTGGCAAGTTGTACAGAATCAATACGATGGGCCAAATGCTATATGATAGACTCATGTGGCCAAAGGGATTAAATCCATCAGAAGTTAATCCAAGGCGAACATTATGAGAATTAGAAGCAAACTCAACATGCATATTATCAAACGTCTTCCATGCTGGAGAATCTGCTGGATGTCAAAGAATCCCGTCCTTGGTACGACTTTCATAGTTCCACCGCGTTAGGGGTGATAGTTTCAAACACATGAACAATCTCTTCAACCTAGGAGTCAAGGGAAAGTAGCACATGATTTTACAAGGAACTCCTTTCTTGTTCGTACAAATTTTTTCTACACCAGCTTCATCAATTTCAATTTCTTTATATCTAGAAGCACCACATTTCGGACATGAAGTCTTATCTACAAAATCCTTTTGATACAAAATACAGTTATTTTTGCAAGCATCGATTTTATCATAGTCAAGTCCAAGGTCCCTGATTATTTTCCTGAATTCATAATAAGTGTCGGGCAACGTCTCACCCGCTGGAAGCAATTCCTTCAAAAGCTCAAGCAACTCAAAAAATGACTTATTACTCCAATTATTGACACATTTTATGTGAAACAACCTCACAACAGTGTACAATTTAGTGTACTTCTTACTTCCAGGGTACAATTCATGTGCAACAATCTCTAACAATTTGTAAAATTGCTAAGCTTCTTCATCATCAACAAATACAAATCGATGGTCATCGTCTTCCATATTCTCTCCATCCTGTGATACAACATACACATCATGCAACATGTCTCTCATGTCATCTTTGAACGTGTCATTTTGTGTTTGCGAATCCTCAAAGCTATCAAATGAACCCTTACCGTGAAAAATCCAATTTGTGTAGGTGGTCAAGAATCCATTCCATAACAAGTGTTCAGTTGTGACTTGCCGATTCTGCCTATGCACATTTAAGCACTGCTTACAAGGACATAAGATAGTCCCATCTCTGTTAGATTTTGAAAATACATGCTCTATAAATTTAACCACCCCAAGTAAATATGTTGTGCTTGTTCTGTGTTCCTCATGGATCCAACTTTTATCTATCATGACTACCTATAAAAATTAAGAAAAAAAAGGATAAGAATACAAAGTATTAAAAATCATTACATAACTTAGTTTCAATAAGATTTAAGAGCTCTTTCTCAGATTTTAGGCAGAGTTTGCCCAGACCAGTAAGAAATTGGTCTTTTTGAAACCTGATGAGAGATAGTGGCACAGAGGCCAGTCCAATCTCTACCAATGAAGAAAGCATCAACTACTCACTTTCCAAAGCTATCCCACTTGTTTAACATTGTAGGGAGAATATAGTATAATTACAATACAATATGTACGGAGGCCAGTCCAATCTCTCAAACATTCATCTTGTTGCAGTTGTAGGATTGATAGAGAGAGGAAGAAAGAAAATTGGACAATGGTAGAGCCACATTTGGGCCATGTGAGGCCTGTGCCTCACCCAACCTGCTCCCAAATAGTATTCATTTTGCGGTTATAACAGATTTGGTAATGATAGTTCCTATATTGGCAGTATTTTGCTGGTTCTTGTCAATTAGTTTAAGTTATCTAGAATAGAAGGGGACAAAAGAGTGGTTGCACAGAGCAGGAATACACAACACATGCAAATTAAAATGAGATATTGAAGATATATAGACTCATGTGCGTTGGATTTCCTCTCTGAAGCAGTAGTTGTCTTTTAATATGTTATTAAGTAACCTATATTTCAACATTGGATAGTTCATATACATTGAGGAATATAGACTCATGGCAACATTTTTATCTTTTGTATGACCAATATGTATGTAATGGTGACAGCCATAAACGATGACTCTTAGTAGACAATGTTGCGTGATGACAGTAAGGCAGAGATGATCATTGTTGAACATCAAGCATTTAACACCCACCAATATCTCTCTCACTACCTTATTTTTGCATATGGTTTCCCTAGAATATCTAGATTAATGTAATTCATCTAACTACGTCATGAAAGTTTGACATTATAATCAACACATGATTGATTTTGTATTTCAAATTGAATTGGCTACACAAATATGGCTGTTAATCACATAATACAAGGAGTAAATATGTTGAACCAACTAAGTTATCATAACATTAAAATAGTTTCTCATGACGAACCTCACCCACCTAAAATTCTTGAGTCCGCCACTAGAATGAGAAATAAAATATATATCATATGTACAGAGAGAAGAGTAGAGGGTAGGAACCGTCGGACGTGGGAGCAACGCCGGAGAGAAGACCAGACGGGAGACGCCGCCAGAGAGCACACAAAACAGAGGAGCGTTGTGGGAGAGAAAATAGTAGGAGCACCGTCAGAGAGAAACTAGAAAGGGGTGCCTCCGGAGAGAAGACCGGAAGAGCACCGCCGGAGAGGGCTGCCGCCGGAGAAGGCCTGCTGCTAGGGGAAAACCTCATCGGCTGTCCGATTGGGCAGGAGGGTACAGAGAGGAGAGCAGTCGGAGGGCTTCAGACTTGTGGAGGTTTCGATCTTGCTTAGGGCATGGAGAAGAGGTCACTTGGCGTTAGTGTCGGATGGTAGGGTGCGTCGGAGGGTAGGCTGTTAGAGTCAGGCATCGATCAGGAAGGTAAGGCACAGGGTGGTTGGAGGCTGGATGGCTTGGCATCGGATAAGGATGGGCGGGCGTGGTGACGGACGGGAGAGCGGGCACAATGACAGGCGCAACATCGTGTGCAGCAGTGATGGGTGCATCGTCTGGCCCTGGGGGTCGGGCGTTGATATGGAAAAGAAAAGGGGGGGTTAAATGTCTAGTGTTTAGTAGATGGGGGTACATTTATTTTGCATACAATTAAAATTAGTGAAAATGTGTAGCTACATCTTATTTACAGAGGTGGCTATAATCATTTTAGCTATACAAATAAATTTAATAAGTAAAAATGGCTCTCGCTACATATAAATTAATTGTAACCGAAGCAATCATAGTTAAATCATTTCTTTTTTGTAGTGAGTAGTACTAGGATGGATGACTTATCGAGAAATTGATCATGGATTGTGTGTGAGTGAGGACAACACATACAACTGAGGTTAGTGGTGGTATATGGGGCCAGTCATCATTTCTAAAACTCTACTAGAGCCTCGGGCAGTGGTCTTGAGAATTACAAATGGTATAAGAATCAATTCCCCTGTACTAGGTGGATACCGCATGTGCATGTGGCATGCCAATATTTGAGGTGTGTGGTCCTGGTATGTTGGAAAGGGATATTAGTGGTGATGGAGTCACCCTTTCTATGGTTTTCGTGATTGGAAGATAGGCACACATGGGTCATTCTAGGATGACACTGAAATAATCAGACCTTTGGGAAGTGGACTCGAGCGCTACTTGAACCCTCATGATAATTATGGATGTAGGGTTTCATTGATGTACGTTTTGGTTTCTAAATTCATTATATGCACACACGCACGCACACACACACACAAAAGACCCGTATTTAAGTCATATGGTTTCTATGGTGAAACATGTGTATAGATACTTGCATATTAATTGATTGCTTGATTTTCGGATTACATACATACTTAAAGTACATGGATAATACCACATGGTGTCTTGAATTAAGGTACATGGTTATTTTATGAATGTTGAATCATATCAAGTGATAATGAATGTTGGAATGATTTGTAAAGTGTTTGATCATATGATAAACTGCTTGAATGTTTATTCCATTCCAGTTCAAATACTTTCAATTTACATCATATAAATAATTCATTGGATACTTTGAACCCAGAGTTAGACTTACCAAGGGAAAACCAAGGTGATATGAAAAGAATGGGTTAGATTCTCTAAATGAAAATGCAAGTTCGTTTGTGCAACTATTTGAATATTGAGTAATATATGTTGACAGTCATGCATGCACACTTTTCTATTCACTCACGTACAAAAATATAGAAATATACTAACCATGCATTTTATTTGTAAGCATTTTACTTAGCTGGCATACATACATATTTGAGATAACAGAGACTCATATGAACACATTGAAGATCATAAAGTCAATGTTATAATGTGAATTACATGGATAGTAATTCCTTTTCAGGTAGTACTTTCTCATATTGTCATTTCTATTTTACTTGGAAATTTATGTAAACTCCTTTGATGATAAAGTTAGCATCCTTTTGTATCCAACAAAGTTATGAATGAATTATATGTTCTTTCTTAAATTTTGATCTTTGAAAATTGATATGATGGTCTGTAACATCCCAGGATTTGAGGCCTCAGATAAAAAGATCTTATAAGGAATGATTGGGCTACCCATATCACCAAGGTGCACCTCCTTTTCCGGGAGCCCATCTCTAAAGAACTTCATAGTTAAGCGTGCTCAGCTTGGAGTAGTACTAGGATGGGTGACCAATTAGGAAGTTGATCCTGGCTTGCGCATCAGTGTGGACAAAGTGCGCAGTTAAGGCTAGTGGTGGTCTGTGGGGCCAGTCGTCATTCCTGAAACTCTACTAGAGCCTTGGGAAGTGGGCCCAGGCGTTATAAATGGTATCAGAGCCAATTCCCCTCTAGTAGGTGGGGCCCACATGGGCATGGTATGCCAGTCTTGAGCTGTGCGGTCTAGGCATGTAGGAAAGGGCTGTCCATGGTTGACGTAGCCACCCTTGCGCTGGTGTTCCGTGATCGGGAGCTGGGTGTCCATGGGTCATTGTGTGTCTACACTGAAATGGGGAAGAGATTATGATGTCTTATAATTGAGCCTTGACAAGGACGTCAAGATTCTAAGTGGGGGAGATTGTAACATCCCAGGATTTGAGGCCTCGGATAAAAAGATCTTCTAAGGAATGATTGGACTACCCATATCACCAAGGTGCACCTCCTTTTTCGGGAGCCCATCTCTAAAGAACTCCATAGTTAAGCGTGCTTAGCTTGGAGTAGTACTAGGATGGGTGACCAGTCGGGAAGTTGATCCTGTCTTGCGCATCAGTGTGGAGAAAGTGTGTAGTTAAGGCTAGTGGTGGTCTGTGGGGTCAGTCGTCATTCCTGAAACTCTACTAGAGCCTTGGGATGTGGGCCCAGGCGTTACATGGTCCTTGTTCCTATGTATCTCCCTTAGTGGGAGATTATTCAGGGAGGAGGTTGTTAGATAATGTCTACTAATTTCTTAGTCCATATATAATTAGGTATGAAAATTCCATAGGTGGCAGATTGAACAAGAAGGCTACACTGCCACTCTACACAATACTATGCAGTGAGCCATATATCTTGGTGCTAGATTAACCCCTTCCCTAAAGCCTAACGATTTTATTTCAAGGATATATTTTCAAAAGCACCAATTCACTCACTTTGAACTCTAGAGGACTTCTCCCATCTACATAAGTCCTTTATCTATGTTAATATTTCTTAGATTTGATGCCTGAGTGTTTCATATTCTATGTATTCTTTTGAACCAGTTTGTTCCTAAGAACTATTTTCCCCTATCCTATACCAACTTACAAGTGGTCAACATCACCTAAAACATATGGTCTTATATGGTGTCATTCTCAAGTTACTCTATTAATCATTATTACATGCAAACTGAGATAACGATATCACAACAAACATAATATGAAAGAAAAGGAGACATAATTATGTTCTTTAGCATTTGAATAGTCATTTCTGGTTGTCCCAAATCATTTTTAGCCTTGTAAAGACATGGTCCAAAGTCACAGAAATCACAAATACGCAAAAAAACAAAGAAAGTCCCACTACATCATTTTTCGTAATAAGGTTCGATTAGTATTTTATTCGTAGTGCATAAGATCCTAATAATATTAACAATTTGAATTGCAAAATAGAATAAAAAATATAAATATGCATGGATGAAACATGAACTTCCATAAAAAATTCACATGGACACTTGCACAACCTCATCTACAATTCCAAAGTGTATGAAAGTATAAAAAATTATTAGTTAGGGAAAAACCTGGTCCCAACCATCTTGTATTTGAGTCTTTGAAGGCATTCAAGGTAATAAGGAAATAAGAAAGGAAACATATACACAATTAAACGTTGGTATGTTTAGCAGGGAACATTATTTGAGAATTAAAATAAATGACAAAAGAAATAGTGCATAAATGAAACTAGAAAAGAAGTATTAAGAACAAATTCAAGAAAAACCATGCATAAACATTCTAAAAATGAAAGCAATGTACATTGAGGAAATTAGGTGATTATGGATCTAAAACATAATATGAAAGATATTTTCCAATTACTAATTTCAAAATTGCATAAGTAATTAGGGAAGACAACCAATAAAGTGCATGACGATCATATTTTAGTAAGTAAAGAAATATACAGCAGTAGGAGTGAGGCACCAATACCTTGAGCTGAAGGAGTAGAGGCACAACCACCTACTACTCAAGTATATAAAATTGTATATTGGATCCACCGAGGTCCCATGGAAAAGACTCCACCACAAATCTCAATATGTATGTAAAAGAGTAGCAAAACACTTTCTATTTTTTTGGGGGGGGGAGCCAGGAGGTTATTTTATTCATCTCGCCCACCTCTTGCGAGTTAGTACAGAAACATATTACACATATCTAACTTCGCACATGAATTAAATGTGGTAGTACTACTACTATTACAATCATTATCTTCAAGTTGGGTAATAATCCATTCAGAAGGTCTTACAGAGTCGAATCTAGACAGATTATTTTTAAACACATGTTTTGCCAAGGCGTCAACATCCTTGTTAAATGTACGATTTTCATACTTGATCACCCAGTCACTTCTCTCATTGAAGTTGGCCTGTATCCTATCAAGCATTCCAGTGTATTTAGGATAGTGACTCGGATGTCTTTCAAGCATTTGTACGACCAGTTTGCAGTCAGTAACAAACTCTACCTTCAAGATATTATTTCGGTGCACAAGTTCTACTGCTATGTCAACGTCTGTTAGCTCAGCATGGATGGCCGATTTCACAACAATTTGACAACTTTGCCCTCTTATCCATCTCCCTTCTTCATCTCGTACAGCTACAACTCCTGTAGCTCTCTTGTTTGTCCATGCCGCATCAGTGTTGATTTTGATGAATGATGGTAGGGGTCTGAGCCACTTCCTCTCAACTGCTTGTTCTATTGCCATGTCCTCAGGGCTCCACGCTTCCTTTGTCCTCTGAAACTCCATCAAAATAAATTGTATGTGGTGATTGCTAGGTTTGATCTTGTGTTCAAACAGGTGGTTGCTTCTCACATTCTAGAGGTGCCAACATGTTATCATAAATAGATGCATGACTGGGTTATCATTTCTTAGATGTATTCTCATACATTCACTGCTATCCATACAGAAAAAATGTATGGGAGGGGTATTGTTGAAGATTCCTATACATACTTCTTCTACATACCTGCAGTCACGGATTGCATGCAATTGTGTTTCTTCTCCAAGTCAACATCTCTCACATCTGCTGCCAGAAGCTAGGCATCTTTGTACCCTTTGACTATTGGTCAGTAGGCCTCCATGATATAGAGCCCACATAAACATTTTAACTTTGGCCACTACCTTCTCCTTCCACAGACTCTTCCACTCTCCTTAGATGTTGACTTCTCTTCATACAAGGAGAATTTGATAGAAGGATTGCATAGAGAATCTCCCGTCAGTCATGGCCTCCCAGACTCTGGCTGTGATGGTTTGGGTTCTTCTTGGCGGTTCTATGGCCAGAATGCTCTCCACCATATCTTCAGTCAGCCATTCCCATAGGAAGTCTTCATCCTAGTCGACATCATCTTTCACAACACTGGCGATATTCAAATCTTCTAACCACATGGTATGTTTTTCTTTGAATGTTGTTGCAAAGAGATTCCCGATCTCACCCATTCATCCTTCCAGAACAGGACATCTTTCCCATTCCTGGGTTGCAGATATGAGTTCTCTCATATTAGCTCTTTGCATTTCAAAGTGGCGCACGCTAATCTGGAAGCATTACTCATTGATCCAGCATTGTGAGTGTTATATTTGTTCTCCATGTACTTGCACCAAGTGGTGTCCCGTTTGGACTCGATCTCCCAAGCATTATTTTCTATTAAAGCATGATTCCATTCGTGTATTGTCTTGATGCCAAGGCCTCCATTTTCTTTGCTACTGGTGACTTTATCCCATGCAACCAGGGACATGGGGTGTGCTTTGTGGTTTCCTCCCCATAGAAAGCGTCTAATACTCCCATCAATTTTGTCACAAAAATGGATGGGTAAAAGCATTATTTTCATAGTGTAGGTAGGTATAGCTTCCAACGTGGTGTGGGCTAGGTAGTATCTTCCAGACAGAGAAAGGTATTTAGCAGCCCACCCATTAACTCTTGACTCAACTTTCTAAAGTACTTCTGAGTATGTCTTCTTGGTAACTCTGGTGTGAATGATCGACACTCCTAGATAGCATCCCAGGTCCTAGGTTTCTTTAAAGCTGCATATGTGATTAACTTCTCTTCTGATTCTCTATGGGACACTCACAACATAGAAGACCTAAGTTTTAGCAATAGAGATGGCCTGCCTAGATGCTCGTTCAAAGCTTCTGAAGCAACTCTTGATAACCCTCATTTGTTTGCAGTTTGCCCGTCCAAATAAAATGAGGTCATCGACAAAATGAAGGTGTGATATAGATACATGTTCTGCCCAGTTTCCACTGGTATCCAATCTCTCTTCTCTACAAAATTATATATCATTTGTCTTAGGTGCTCGATGCACAAAACAAATATGTAAGGTGACATTGGGTCACCTTGCCGCAGTCCGTGACTTGCCTTGAAGGGTCGGATGTTTGTTCCTTGCCAAAGAATAGAGCACTCACCAGAAGTGATGGAGTTCATGATGTAAGATATAATGTTATCAGGCAGACATATGCGCTTTAGAGTATCGAGAATGAAGTGCCATGAAACCTGTCATAAGCTTTAGCAAGGTCCACTTTTATGGCCATATTTACTGCTCCATTCTTTTTCTTCATATGGTGGACGACTTCTTGAACGATAGCAATGTTATCCATGATCTTCCTTCCTAATACAAATGCACTCTGGGAAGAGGATACCCAATCTGGGAGATGTGCTTTTAGTCGTTCCACTACCACCTTCAAGATGAGTTTCAGACAATAGTTGTTCAAGGAAATAAGTCTCAACTGATCACATGAGACAGGGTTAGGAACTTTGGGTATAAGCACAATCGAGGTTGTACATAGTTCATTGCTTAAAGGTTCCCGCCCTCTTATAGCTGACCTTACTGTGTTCATCACCAAACCTTTAATGGAATGCCAGTTCTTAATCATAAACAAGCCATTGATCCCATCTGGCCCAACGACCTTGTATGGGTTCATCTTCTTCATGATGTCTACACATTCTTGTTTAGAAGGCTCTGCAGCGATCACAACTAGCTATTTGTTTGTGAGTTTTTTAAAGTTTCCCGGTATATGATCAACTTTGTGCTGCAGCTTGGTGTTATGTACAGAAAGCAGGTTTTGAAAATGTACCCAGATCATCTTTTGCAGACCATCGCCTTCGTGTACCCATTCGCCTTCATTATTTTTTAGCATGGTAATGGTGTTATTCCTCTTTCTTTGTTTCATGAAAGCACTATAGAATTTTGTATCTGAGTCCCCATTTTTAAGACAGTCTATGTGACTTTGGAGTTTCCACTCCTCCTATTCCTCCCTCAACACCTTTTCGAGCTCACTCTTCATATTAATGTATATGCTATCGGAGATGGGGTTTTAGCTGGCCGCTACTTCCTTTTCCACAGTTATAATGTTCCTCAAGAGTCTGCTCTTCTTCTTCCATCTAGCATCTATGTTGTTCATGTCCCACTTGGTTATAGTATCCACAGACTTTCTCAGTTGAAATTTACATTATTGTCCCAGTTATCTTTCAACATTGTCCTGAATTGCTTATCGTTAGCCCAAGAAGATTTGGCAACGAATCTCATCTGCTGTACTCTTCGTGTTGTGGATCTAACAAGAAGAGGACAGTGGTCTAAGCTTAATCTAGGCAGGTATTCCACCATGAATTGTGGGAACTCTTGAATGAACGCCTCATTAGCAACCACCCTATCCAGACGTTGTTGGAGTTCCCCTCTTTTGAACGTAAATCTTGGACCAGAGAAACCCAAGTTGCTGATTCCAGCTTCTAACAGAGAGTACTAGAAATTTTTGGCTTCCAAGTAGTTATAGTGAATATTGCCGCATCGTTTAGCTAGGTTTGTGGTTGTGTTGAAGTCACTGTGCACAACCCATGGTTTTGTCACTTTAGTTCTCATGCTCATGATGTGCTTCCATAGGAGCTTCCTGACTGCTATGTGTGGGTTTGCATACACAAAGGTTATGAGAGTTGAGCAATTGACACAATAGGTACTGAATTGCCAATGATAGTTAATGATATCCACTCTACAATCATGGTCCTTCTAGCAAACCCATATACCTCCCACAAAGCCTCTAGCTTCAACTCTGAAGGATCTATCAAACCCAAGTTTCTTGATGGTAGATATGGCCTTCTCCCCACTAATCCATGGTTTGATGATAGAGATCAGTTTAGGTTTATGCATTCTCATGAACTCTTTAAGGTTGCAGTGAGTTTCAGGCTTACTCACTCCCCACACATTCCAATAGAGGATATCTAACATAATGCTCATAAATTGTATGCACATACCCGTGAGCTCAGATTTCACCATGTGGTGGATCATTCTCCTTATCACCATCTCCTTCATCACCACTTTTCCTTCTTCCTATATATCCCTTAACAGATGTGGTTAATGTTTCTTCTTCGATACTGGTTTCTATGCTCACCTTGGGTTCTGTCTCCTGGTTGTAGGTGGGATGGCATTGTTTATTTTCCCCAGGCTCTTAATTTTAGTGGCTTTCTCTTTATTATTCCTTCTGCCTACTGCTGGTAGTTGAGTTGCAATTGCCTCATTGATATCATTAATGGACTTCGGTAATGCTACTTGTGCTGCTTTTCTGAACGAGGCTTCCTTGCCTAAGATTTCCTCCACCTTGTGTATGTCTATGACATCAATGAATTTCATCTACTTCTGGTTCAATAACTGCATGGGTGCTCTTTTAGGTCATAGCTTCCTATCCTATCTTCCTCACAATATTTGATACTTCCTTCATTACTTCTCTACCATTTTCTATTGATTCTCTTGACTTGTCTTCTTTTTCTTCCTCCATACCCATTCTGTACGTCCGGTTGATTCTGTTGTCTTAGTGGCTCTACTTTTGACAAGGAGATGACGAGACAAAACAAACTCTCTCTTTTCTAAAATTTTAGGAAAAGTTATCAACGAAAGGGAGAGTGTGGAACATATCTCAAGACTGGAAAGGGAACTCCTAGTTAATGTGTTTAAATGAACAATTACTTGTTGAAATTCATAATTATTTAATTAATATTATTTTAGAAATATTAGAATGTAATCTGAATCACGAGAGTATAATTAGGTTATATTATCTATTCCCTAGTTTGGCAAAAGTTAGGGTCTAGAAATGTGGTAATAATTTTTTTATAAAGGAATATTGATATGAATAAATCAAGATATTAAGAAAAAAAACATTAAGAGATAAATCAAAGGTTAAAATCGACTATATCCCTTAGTCGCATGGGTCTAGGTTGATAGGACACCTTCCAGATTTTGGTTTGGGGGTTTTCATCAAGATATTTTGAAGGTTGACTAGATCTATACAAATGGTGGACTGATATCTTCATGAACTGTCCAACCTTATAAAAGGATGACCAATATTTAGTATGTCAATAATCCAAGTCTTTTTTTGATACATCTGAAAGGTCAATCCAAGATATGTAACAAACTATTGAAAAATTGTACATTCTTATTAAAGTTGTTAAAAACTACAAAGGACAATATGGTCTTCATAATATTAACTTGTCTTTTGAGAATAGAGGGTAAAAATTAGGGTATTTGGGGCCTTTTCAAATAAGTCATAATCACATTTGTGAGCTTCAAACATGACTAATACCTCATTATCATCATTTCTATTCATTTGCTAAAAAAATCATTTCTATTCATAGGATCTAAAGGAGAGCAACAAAGCACAACTATGAAGTTGTTGGAGGATTTTGATAAACCTGAAGGTTCTACATAGCCTCAAACATGTTCTGGGTTTCTAGATCCCATAAACCAAAAATTTTCTATAGGGATCTCGAGGGCCCCAATTTCTCTTATTTTCCCCCTAATTTCCATTTTATCTAGCCTTTGAAGTAATGTGAAGTTAACAAAGTAAAAATCATTGTGCTTGATCTTTAGAAATTTGAGTGGATGTGAGGACGATCCTTGTTGTTGTGAGAGTTGAGTTGTTAAATTCCTATCTACTGATTTCTATATGAGTTATTAACTAATACCTAGTCAAAGTGATTAGTTTTAGTCTATTTTACCTAGATTGTTCCTAGAGGATGATAATATGAAATTTGTATCCTTTTTCTACCAAAATGTTGGAATGAGTAATTAATTAACTTGATTTATCTGAATGATTATTTCAAGAATTTGAACTACACAAATTATTATGATGATTTTATGGTGAATTGGTGGCAATTTATCTAGTGTACCCTAGTTGTTCAACTTTGGGTGAATTTTAGATATTCAAATTTGTCTTACTCATATGTTCTATTATATGAATGTTTTAGTAAGTTATGTTGAATTATATAATTATTCTTAAGAATTCATTATAGTTAACTATTTGTCAGAGAATTAGTAAATTGTGGGACATATGGTTTGATTTAGAGATGTTTTGATACAACATTTTGTCACATTCATGTTGTTTTGAAATTCTTGAAAGCTAAAATGGATATATAAATTGAAGTCTTAGTTTATAAATTACCAATTTAATGTATTTATTCATTTACTCAGTTGTGACCATTTATAAAGTTATTTTCCTAATAATAGATGATATGGGATGAGAGTCTCATTATAGTGTAAAATATATAATAACAAATAAATATGTGCAATTTAGTAAGTAATCCTAATGGAATTGAATAACTTTTATCAATAGTCTTATTCATGGTTATTTGTGGAACTTAAAATTGTCCTTATTTCTCTAAAGGCTTTCATAAACCCACTTTTTTTTCTTAAAATATGTATTCATGTCTTCGATGGAGACTAACTAAATGATTAATAAGAGTGCATGTATAATGAGACTAAGAAACATGATAGAATAGGACTCTTAAACACTTTGTTCTCCTCCCAAGGTCTAAACTAGATTAGTGAAACAAGTTTTCTTTGTAGCAAGCTAGTGTAGTCCAAATTTGATATCCATCAAGTTGAAATCTAAGAAATGTAATTTTTTGCTGGGAAGTTCACTCTCTATATTCATTAGGTGCCTTTTGAAATGAGATAAGTATTAGTTTATGACCCATAGATGTCATATAAACAATTGTGTTGTAATACTTTTGTTTGGAATTCTTTTTTAATACGTAGTAAAGAAAGTAGTGTAGTGTTGTTGATGTGTCCCTACAACACTAAACATGGTAACCTCATGATGTACTTGTTGGGAAATATGGGCACAAAGTATAGCAGTGGAAACAAAAAATGTTACTATCTGTATTCCCATACCAGCAAGGTCGTGTCAATTACTATGAAATAGGAAGGATGATTTAACGAGTTATACATGGTCCTGGAGAATGTCTAGTGACAACAACTCACTTCTATGTAACATTTTTCTAGTTTCTCTTGGATGGTGGCTGTACAGCTCTTGGTCTTCACCACGAACAACGAACTGAACATCTTTTTTAGTGAATCCTGTGTTCTCACCTGAACTGTAGGCTGACTTTGCTCTCCTAGAACCAGCCAAATGACTCTTTCCTCTAGAGTAGTCCACATGGACCAACTAGAACCCATGTCATTCAACTAGAATAGACACGAAGGAGTTGTCCGTCTTGTTGGCATACTAGTCACCAATGTTCTCTCCCACAACAATGATCCTCAGTTGTTCTCTCCCATATCTATCCTTTCCTTGTCAGGTAGGACTTACTTGGGCTCTCTCGGTTACCACAGCCAAAGAGGAAAACAACTGTCAGCGAAAATGATTTTCAGTTGTGTTGTTGTTGTTTTGGGAAGCCCCCAGTAACCCTTTATTTATAGGCTAGGTTAGGGCCAGGGTTCCCGCTTTGTTTGGGATCTGTGCTGGAGTGGAACGGACTGTGATATCTTGAATTTTCACAACCTGCAAATCACAAGACGGTCATTGAATATTATCATTCTTTAGATATTCATACTCTTAACATACTCTTAACATTCTTATTATCCCATCCTCCATGTCACCTACTTGAATACATACATCATTGAATATTTTCATTCTTTAGATATTCATAATGTTTCCTCATTATCTCATAATTGAATGAAACAGAATGAGTTAGAAGCTTGCCTTTATGAGTATTAATCAAATCCTTTTTGTCCATACCAATTATCACATGATTGGCTCTCTAGACATACCTTACCAATAGACTCCCATTTGCACTTAGAGACAATCACCCACAAATCTCATTCTTAGTGATCCAGACATGTTCTCCATGCTTCTTGTGCACAAGTGCTTAATCTAGTGGGTTAGCAACTTTTTGCTATTAGTCAGTATATTGCATGTTTCTTATCTCTTCACTCCGAGATGAAACCACTGTAATATGGTATTTGATGTTCCTTTCCTAAAAAGTAGCTCCATTGTTGTCACAATACTTCTACTAAGTCATCAATGGTTGGAACATCTATAAGTTCATCATATGAACTTCTAGATCCATGTAATATCACTCTGTGTTCATAATACAAGTATACTTGGCTTCTAATGTAGAATAGTATTAATGGATATTAGTTAGGAACCTTTCCAACTAAAAACATCTCTCCTTTTAAATCAAATAAATTTAAATTGTGATCATTTTGTCATAATGGAAGCTAGCATCGATGTAACACTTTACATTCAACTCTTCCTTTATTGCTATCTTTAATTACTAGCAATATATCCTTATGTACTAATGGATGTCTGAATATATTCCAATAACTCTTATTGGAATTTAATAAAATCTTGTCATGTCCAATACATACAAGATTATATGGGATAAGTACATATATATCATTCATGATAGATTCAGTGTTACAACCTATGTCATCTTAATCATGTTATTTCCATTCTTTACAAGAATTGGAATATATGGTTCATGAGAGACTAACTTGGATTCTATCTCATTGAATCCTTTTCTTGTTGAAATATTTTAACACATTGCTATATCGTGCTCAAACTTCCATTGTGGATTATTCAAGAACTATCTCATAGGTCTTTATCCTTATCTCATAAGATATTTCGCTCACTTCTTCAATACTGAAGGGGGTTTTCATGCCATGTCTCAGTACTCCCTATATTGATATGTTATTCCTCATCATATGTGTAATTTTCATATATGCTCCCACTTAATCTTTTATAATCACATATTTCATCTTTTGTCTTGATTCAAGTCAAACTCTTTGACTTTCTTGTCAAGTTAAAACATCCCATCTCTGAGATGCTTATTTCAATCCCAGATTGAACTTTGTAGTTCATAGACTTTATTTGTATTGTTGAAGTTATAAAACCTTTTTAAGTTGTGTCACATACACATCCTCTGATGTATTCCTTTTAAGGAATCCAATTTTACTTCATATGACAAATCTCTTAGTTTATTTTATCTACAACAACAAGCTTGACAATTGGTAAAGGAAATTATATCATGTTCAACAACTTGAAATGATTTGAAAAAATTATTCAACCAAATTTTCCTTATATATTACCCATGTATGTCTTTGCCATAAGACCATATCTTCACCTTTTGGGTTTTAGTCCTCAGGTAGTACTATAAAGATGTTACCTTGTTAGTTTACATGGACTCCATGATGGACTTAAGCCACTTCTCAGATTTGGTTCTTAATATATTCTAGTTGATTCTTTGGCTCATCCTATTATGCCAACATGTTTGAGTCATTGGATTCACAATCCTCCAATCTCAGATGTATTCTACTAAAAATATTTTGTTCTATTTCACACGATGAACTTGAGATTCCACAACAACTTGTGATTCTCTTAGTTCTCATTGTACCTCTTTGTTGACCTTGAACATTTTCAGTTCTACTTTTTCTCCTACTGATTCTTTTGAAACTCGGTTATCCTATCAACAAAACACTTTTTTTATTGTATTGGGATTAATAGTAATATTCAACAATCATGGTTTTATGGATAAACCTTATTCAAGAAACTACTATCTCATTGTAGATTATAATCCATTAGATATATTGGGACACTCCCAAATCATATCATATATGATGTCTAATAAACCATTTAGACAGTACATTATTTAGTGATATATATATATATATATTTATGAGGATAAGAAGATTATATTAATTCATAATTTATATCATGGCTCATCATGGTATAATTCATTCATTCTGACACATCATTATTTTCAGATGGATTGGATTTGTGATACATTATCACTGTTCTTTCCTAAGGTTCTCAAGATATTGATGTAAAGTATTTGAACATTTGATCTCATCAAAGTTTCTTAATACTTTTATTAAATTCATACTTCATATATAATCTTCTTGAACACTTCAAAAGATTTTCATTTTACTGAGTACATATCATCATATTACCAGTAAATGAATATGAGGTATAATTAATTATCTATATCATTCATTCCATAAGATATTCATGCATCACATGTATGAGGTATAGTGGAAAACTTATCCTCCCACTAAATTTAGTGAAGGATGTTATGTCACATTGTGTCCAAGTAAGAATTGCATATTTCCCTAGGTTCAATAACTAAGGAAATGTAGATTAACATCAATATGTATTCTAGACATGAGTTTCTTATATGTACGTCCAAGGTGACTAATGCTAATGATAGTTCTGAGTTATCAATTATAATCCTTTAATATTAACGTTATAAACATTCATCTCAAAATCTTTCATACAAAGACAATATAGATGTTTGGGCATTTCCATGCAAGATCATATCTTTTTAAACAGAAACATTAATATCTCACTTTATTGATATATCATCCTTGTAATATAAGATGCTTTAAAGTAAATGTTTCTATATGATGGAATAATGAAATAGTAGTTTGAGTAACTCTATTACATGCCCATTGTGCTATGATAAATTTAAATGTAGACTAAAGCTTCCACAATTCTCGCTCTACCTTGTCCATCTTTGTCCTTCCATGAAGGATTTTACACTCTTATCATATCCTGCACATCAAGTATGTCATATCTCTGTTTGGTATCATATACCAAAATGAAGAAGTAATAAAATTTATCTCATAATGTTTATACCTGAAGTGGAGGCCTTAGTGCCTTCCTTATTCTTCTTTAATTCCTCTACTAGGAGTGGGCAATTTCTTTTCTAGTGTCTAGGCTGGTGACAATGGTGACAGTTGGCTCTTACTTTCTTCACACCTCCCTTTGCCTTGAGATATGAAGACTTGGGCTTCTAACTAGATTTAGAACTCGTCTTATCTTTGCCATTACCTTTAAACTTCCCCTTTGTCTTGCTGATCATCATCACAGACTTAGACCCGTCTTTCTTCATATGTCCCTCAGTTGTTCTCAACATGCCCAATAACTCTATCAATGACTTGTCAAAGTCATTTATGTTGTAGTTCATGACAAATTGACTATATGATTCTATCAGAGACTACAAAATCACTTCAATGTCCAACTCTTGACCGAAGGGGAATCCCACTCTAGCTAGGTTCTCCACATACCCAATGAGCTTGGGTACATGAGGACCTACTTGGTCACCTTCTACGATGTTATATTTGAACAATGCATTGGAGATATCATACATCTCTTGTCTTGCCTGATCTTAGAACATGATCTTGAGATGTGTGACCATATCAATCACATCCATGTTCTCATGTTGCATTTGCAACTCATAGTTCATGGAGATAGCATCAGGCATTTGACATCCATGACATCTTCAATATGCTTCTTATAAGCATCCTTGTCAAGCCTTTGTGCATTTTGAGATGGTTCCTCTGGTTCTGGTGTCTCTAGGTCATAGATCTTACGTTCCTATGTGAGAAAGATTCTCAACATCCTGCACCAGTCATGGAAGTTGTTCCCAATTAGTTTGTCCTTATCAATGACCGATCGCAGAGAAAAGTGATTGTTGCTCGTTGCCATTTGATTCTATAAAAGAATTTGCATTTTTGTTAAAAGATCATTTTTTATTTGATTTGATTAGAATTTTGGCGATAATAATTAGGTCTTTAATTCATTATTGTTCTCATTATTTTGTTCAAATTGACAACCCTCAAGTATCAATCGAAAAATTGCAGAGAATAATTTTCTAATGAGCCAAGATCATGTTTCATCAAATCATGAGTCAGCTTTTGCTGATTGCCCACAACTTGACTATCTAGTTAGGAAATCATGCCAATTGCAATCATATACAACTCTTGGATAGATGATATGCACAACTCCTTTCCATGATCATCTAAATGCTTCTGAGCTTAGGCTCTCTAAGTCACTAGTTAAGCATGACCCAATGCCAACACGATAGATATGCATCATGTTTTGTGCAAACCTACATATCTTCCGTCACACTTCCACGTCATAGACAACACATCATGCTTTGTGTAATTCTATGCTTGGTTGATCAAGCTTTTCATGTGTGTTGCTAATGGAAAGCATCTTAGACTTATTATATTTGATTTGAGGGATTTTATATATATCATATATATACATATAATGTATCCAATTACCACATATTTAGTATGTATCATATACATGCTATATCCCACAACATAAACATGTAATATAAAACAAAAAGTGATGTTTGTGGTCATGTCTACTTGTAATTCCTTGGAGCCACAAGGAATTACTACCACCTATGTCAATCATCACATCTCGTGTATGAACCTGTTGTTGGTGTAGATCTGTGCTTGCCAATCTGGGTAGATCGGTTCAACCCTTAAACTGTCTGTCTCTCTTCTTGGCCAGTGGTTGGTCATCACAGATGGTCATCTGGCCTTCAGTTCAATCGATGTTTGGACTCCTACCAAAAGGTCAGTTGAGTCCACCAAGAAATCATCTGGCTCCATTTTTCTATCCTCTATGGTCCTCCAAACGGTCGACTCGTCTCACAAATTGGTCATCTCACTCAGTGGTGATCAACTTCTTCATTGTTGTAAGAAACGAAAAACTATCCTATTGCTACTTTATTACATTGTATAAAGACAAACCTCTAGTTACATTTGAGGGGAGCAAAGGTAGGAAAGAATTAACCTTACATAAGGATGAGGGAGGTAGAGGTATGGTACACAGAAGATAAACAGGAATAAAACCAAACCATCCAACCACACACAAATATTGGGTATGGGTCATAATCACGCTACACATCCACCATCAAAATTGCTTTTAGGGCGACACATGTAAACTGCATATATACATACATACATACATATATACATACATACATACACACACACACACACACACACACACACATATATATATATATATATATATGTATATGTATATGTATAAAAATTTGGGATTATGTGGTATTTGATCGGATACACATATGAGGCCATTTAAATATTCACATCATATGCGTTAAGTAAACAATTAAACCAAAAATCTGATCATATCAATTATCCTAAAACATAGTAAATTGACGTGGATCCGATACCACTGTTGGGAAATACGGGCACAAAATATAGCAGCAAAAACAAAATTTTTATCTATCTGTATTCCCATACCAACAAGATTGTGTCAACTACTATGAAATGGGAAGGATGGTTTAATGAGTTATACTTGGTCCTGGAGGAAGTCCAGTGATAACAACTCACTTCTAAGCAAGTTTTTTCTAGTTGCTCTTAGATGGTGGATATGCAGCTCCTAGTCTTCACCACGAACAACAAACAAAACAACTTCTACAACAACTCCTGTGGTCTTGCCATGGATTGTAGTGACTTTGCTCTCCTAGCAGCAACCAAAGGACTCCTACCTCTAGAGTAATCCACACAGACCACCTAAAACTCCTACCATTCATCTAGAATAAACAAGAAGGAGTTTTCCCTCCCATTGGCGTACTAGTTACCAACGTTCTCTCACACACCAACTATCCTCATTTATTCTCTCCCGTAGCTATCCCTCCCTTGTCAGGAAGGACTTGCTTGGGCTCCATAGGACAACAACTATCAGAGAAACTGATTCTCAATTATGTTGTTGTTGTTCTGGGAAGACCCAGTACCCTCTATCTATAGGTGAGTTAGCGACTGGGTTCCCAGTCTATTTGGGATCTGTGCGAGAGCGAAAGGGATCGAAAGATCATGAAATTTCACAACCTACAAACCACCAAACAATCATCTGGTCACATGATATGGTCACCTCGTACTGCCAAATAGTTGTTTGGTAGTTTCGCAATCACATATGAAATTGACATTTCGATTCCCATTAACGTTAGACATTAATTTCTTGCACCACAAGCAATGTATAATGGAAATGAGTTTGGGAAACTTCCTAAACATTCATATGGTCCCAATAGAGCCATCTCACACATGTGAGATGCCTGTCTCACTCATCTAAATGGCTGTCTAGTGAGTCAAGTTGAGTCGATCAGTTCACACCTCGATTTGGGAAGAACTTTGTCAATTCGATTTCTGATTAGCCTGACAACCCAAATGGCCGTCTCAACACTTGAGATGCTCATCTGGCACTCTAGATGGCCGTCTCACCCTATGGGATGGTCATTTGGCAGTGCAATCAGCCAATCTGTTGCGTGAATTGAATACCTATATAGTTTGTAATCAATCCAATCATCATTCACGATTAAACTCCTCTTCTAGATGAGTTCCTATGTGTGTGACCCTGTAGGTCCCATATCATGTTGGAAATGAATGTCCATAAGTAGCTCATGGCATCACAAGTAGAGAGTGGTGCCTAGTTGAACTGGTGCTACCCAAGTGAATGGAAAGTTGGAGAATAACTTAAACCTAAATCTGTGTAAGGTGTTGTAGTGATTGTATAATTCATTTCTCTCTAATATCCATGATGAGCTTCAAGCATAGAATCATAATTCGCTCAACATTCAATCCATGTTCCTTGAATGAAGAGCAAATTGTGTGAGATAATGTGACCTCAATATCATATATTGATTCACATGTGCATGCCCATGCATTTCTCAGTCTCACTTATGAACTGGCCATGATATCATACTCCAATAGGAGGGACAAATCCCATCTATATCACTCACAGTCATCCCCCACATATCAAAATCACCCAATCATCACTGTTATAACAACCCGTATTTCAGGATCATGTTTGATGATGTCAAAGTGTACCCAACAATATGTGATAAGTACATTGATTTTAGGTCTAAGAATCACAATCACTACCTTCACTACGAGAGATGACTATGACCACTAAAGATGGTTTCCAAGTTTCACTCTCAAGGTGGGTTTGTTTGATACATTGTTCCCTAACATGTATCTCTGTGCTTGGTTTGATATTGCCATATCATGACTAATGATATTCTTTCATCAACCAACCCACACTTTAGTCTTATGTGTTACTGGTGTCTATCTACCTTCTACATTAACAACCGACTAGGGACATAACAAGAATGTACATACTCTTAACATTCATATGATCTCGTCCTCCAAGTCATGTACTTGCTCATACGTCATTGAGTATTGTCATTCTTTAGACATTCATAATGTTTCTTCATTATCTCATAATTGGATGAAACAAAATGAATTGGAATCTTTCCTTTATGAGTGTTAATCAAATCCTTTATGGTGTATGCCATGTCAATCATCACATGATTGGCTCTCTGGGCATACCTTACCAACATTACTATGTTTTTGTTGCAAATATAAAAGGTAGGAGCATATGTTAGTGATCCATTTGGATATGTCTTTCACTCGATCAATATATATCGATTGAAATTTGGCAAACCATGTATAAGAAAGCAATCATAACTTTGATTTCAAAATTTTGATATTTTTCTAAGAGTATTTCTTGTGAAGTTGATTATAATCAAGATAATGGATTCTTTTGTTTGACTATTACTCAGATACATATGCATATGGATATTATTTTTTTACAAAAACATATATTTTCTAGTACACAGATGACAATAGATCGAATATCACTATTTACACTATTGTCACTCTCACCAACATAAGTTTGTTATGTTACATTTTAAAAGTCCATAGGAGATGCGTGAAGCTCCATACAGTTAAGATTTTTATTCAAGATCCATTTGGCTAGTGCATCTGCTATATAGTTATCATCTAAGGTATATGCACTTATTTATCTGGTGGGTCCTTACTAAGTTGGCACATGATCAACATTGACAATTGAACTGTATGGGCATGGGTGCAAGTAAGATGACAATGTTATGATCATAATGTCATCTTGTAGCAATGTCTACCAGGTATGTCATCTCTACTCATCTGTGGCTTTACAAAAGTGACCTCACAATACCTAGTTGGTAGATCATCTCTCACCAGTTTAGGTGACTTCTTCCTTGAGCCCTACCCTATTCCTCTTGTCTATCTCTCTAGCTCCTAAATTGTTTTCTGATAGATATAACAACCTTTTTTAGATCAGGACTTTGATCCTTCCTCCAATTTCCACAAGATGTTATGTCGTGGATATATGAAGATAAGTTTTATAGGTCAGTCTATCTATTTGGTCCTAGTGTACATCTTATACCATGTGCTCTAGCATATTCCTCTTCCCATTCTATTAATACCTTCTCTGTATTTCTTTGGCTACATACAACAACCTTCATCAGATCGACATAAGATGTTTTCACCTATTGATCTATACTATAGGTCATCCATATATCCTATCATCTATCTATACTTTTGGCTATTACCTATGTAGATTAAGATCAATTAGACTCTCTGACTCTATGAGTCCTATAGTCCCTATATAGATCATCATGAGAATTGGAGGTCTCCTCTTAAACCACTATTCTCTCTCATATCAATGTTCATTCCATTCACACATATACAAAATCTTTACAACTCAATATAAGTATATCCACAACTCTACAAATATAAATAAATATAGACATCAACTTGGTGATTCCCCCATGCACTAACACCATAAAAGCATTAACCTCTATTATATAATCCATACATGACTGAAAACATCTCTAATTCCAACCAGAAGTGATGCTGTCTTCTACCAGAGTCTTACTCTTCTTCAATGTTGGATACTACTAGATTTTAGGCTACGTTGGATCATATTCACTGTTGATAGTCATCACTTTCAAGTTCTCCAACTCGACAACTAAAATTGTCTCAATTCCATTTGAAGATGGGAGACCTTGACAAATGAGATCAGCTTCCTCCCTAAATGGTTCATGAAATTTTGCCCCTACTACAAAAATGTGATTTATATGCATATAAGTGATGAAGTGGAACATCCACTACCCTTACCTCCATTCTTTATGGAGGTACCTACTACTACTATCCTTCATTGACAAGACAACACACATCTTCTACAAATTTCAATACTAACTCCAACACTATATTTTACTTCTAGAGACTCAACTTGCACCTCTTATGTGAAAATATTTGATGAGGTAAGCAAAAATGGGAATATCTAGCAGTAGGTTATTCCAAACTATCCCCCTACTCTAAAGTTTTTTGTGTAGTGGAGAGAAATATCATTAAACAAGAAGATACAATAAAAGGGTTCTTCCTTTCATTACCCTTCCATACAACCTACCATTGACATAGTTTCTTCATTTAATCTGAATAGGGTGCACTGTGATTTTTTTGTCAATACATATTCACGGGATAAAGTTATAAGACATAAAAATGACAAAAAAATGGATATTCAGATATAGTTATTGCAATCTTTTAGGAAAAAGACTCTATAATTTCTGAATTCCATGATTATTTTGTTCTTACTAATATTGGAGACATTTTTCTAGTAAATGGTACCAAGCCTAGACAGACCACCACTTACAATACAAATCCAAAAACAACCATGTAGTGTTTGCACTCCATTACTCATTAATATCAAATTATCCTCCTCACCATGCATGCAGGACTTTTCATCTCCTTAGAAACACAGAATAGCCACAAAACATGTGACACACCATCGTCCTTCATAAATCCTTTCCAATTCTAAATCTTACTTCTCAATTAATGTTACAAACAACTCCTAATGCACAATATTCCTATAAAGTTGAAAACCTAAGGAAATCCCCTCTCTTCAAACTACCAAGTCTCCATTTGCTGAACCACACATACACTCAATAACAATCCTTTTTCCTACCTCATCCCCTCCACACTAGTATTGTGTGCCTTGTGCCCCCTCCATGCTTTCCAAAAATCTTTCATCCTATGATGAGGTTGTCGTTGACCTACAATTAAAATCCATGATACTTATCAAAGTCTTGGTTGGGCATAATATTTTAATTAACGTCCAAAATAACCTTTATAATGTTCATTTTAATGTTCTCATGTCACCCCAAAATTGGGTTTCTAAATCCCCACTTGCATCACTAACTGGACTAAGATCCTCTTGAGCTATGAACTCAGTTACATTGTAACATATGGGACTAAACTTGATCATCTCATCGGATTACAATCACCACCCATGTGGTGGCAACTTTGTCCAAGAAAATATATCCAGATGGACCTTAGACAATAGTATCACACCATCATTGAATTGTGGAGTTGGTTGGGTATCCCCATTTACGGTATGTATATATTTTTCAAAACATTTTGGTGTTTTTTGGGTGTATGCTATAGTTCGTCACCATAGACACTCTCTTCCCTAACAATTACATCAAGGATTTTTGCATCTTCACTATCAAACACAAGACCTTCCTCCACATCTTCACTATCAAACACAAGACCTTCCTCCCCAAAACCCAAAATATTAGAGTTGGTGAACTTTATTATTCTATCAAATTGAAAGGACAAGGCCCTCATAAACTATCCCTCTATTTTTTGACCTCATTAAACATCCTACCTCTTGGTTCATCCCCAAGGACAAACATAACACCCATATCCCTGATACAAATATCTCAACCCTTCCTAACAAGGTCTATGCATGGATTAATAAGGATAATAACCCACAATCTCTCTCAATACCTGGGAAAACAACAAAAGTACACAACAACCAAAATCCACCTTTCAAACTAGGAAGAAACCTCTTTATTTCTTTGAATCACAATGCCAACTCACATTAAACCCAACTCCCCCATTCAACTTTATCCTTTGCCTAGTGTAGTTGGAGATTCCGACAACAACAACAACTCATCTTATATATTCCATTTTCAGAAACATTAGATGCCAAAAACATGGTAGTTCTTTTCAAAGCTGAATTACTTGAAGAAGTAGACAATAACAAAAATAACATTTATGCTAACATCTCAACCAACACCAACAAAATATCTCTATCTATATCTAAGACATTTTCCATCATCAATTACTTCTCACTTACTCTATAGAAAAATAAAAATGAAAACATCTTTGCTAGAAAAGATTTAGGTAAAACCAACATCTTAGTCATCTCTTCTCTAGATCACTTCAGGAAATCATATTAGTACTATATCACCATGGGATACTACCTAAGATTTCATTTATTTTGTTGATAGAATTGGTATCCAATGTGATACACATCTGGATGGATATATCACATTCACTAAACTTAAATACAATATGTGTTGCCACGATAAATGTGCTCTTGCACTATGTATGAACCACCTCATTGATTTTTCTTTCTAAACACTCTTCTAAATTTCTCTACCTCAATTTGAAATGCTTATCATGATCCTAACCTCTAGAATGTTTTAGGTGTTGCCTCAAGAAGCCATATATGCAAGATTAAACACTTTGTTCTCTTTAAAAAAAATAACCTTATAATTATACAATAAACTATGACTACTCATTTTAACTTTTAATTAAACACCATAGTTGTACATCACATCATTGTGTGAGTCTAGTTACCATCTCATAGACTTAGTGACAAACTTAAAATAGGATAAAACCCTAATATATTCCATCATTGATCATTCATAAGGAACAAACTACATTGATCAATTTTTGTAACCTGCATGATTAACTCATTGGGATTTCATGGGAGTCTATGATGAAAGAGGAAAGAAAAAAAATTATTTTTCTTCAAGAAATCAACACTTAAGCATATCTACATAGACATACTCATTGGATTATATGTGGGAATTATATCTATACTAGAAACTATCTCAAATGAAATGATACTCCTTCAAATACTTACCATAATGACAAAAAAAATCCAATTTCATGCTAGATAACTACTTGATTGATCTATAAGACACAAACCTTTAATACACTTGAAGCAGATGTGACTCTTGGTCTAATTGGATCAGTTCCTATGCACTCAAGAATAGGATAATATCTAGGCTTTGACATATGTTTAAGCCACACCCATACCTAACTTAGACCATATTTTTCTATCCTACTCAACACAAAATATAAGCCTTGGGGGTCAAAAATCTTTCCATTTATGATATTATATAGACTTCTAACCTAGATTTTGGTAGTGTCATCTCCTCAAATTGGTCAATATATGCCTTTCTTGTTAAACTAAGATACCATATTACAAAAATCGCAATAATGTTAGACAAAAAATTGTAATATGGAACAAAAACACCTTTTGGAATGTTAACCATAAAATAAAAGAACTTAAATGAGGAACTTCTTCTCGCTTACAACTCCCCACTCACTGACCCAACTAGAACGTAGACTATTTGAGCTAAACTCTCCTCTTTTTATTACATACTTGACAGACTTTTAAAACAAAGGAATAAAATAAGTTGTCTCTATGAATGTGATAGAAACACAAATACATTTTCATAAAGTATAAAAAAATAGTAAGATACATGCACACATTCACATCATTGATATCAATAATGTAATGGATACTAATTAGCACAACATAATTGAATGCTTCAACAAATTCTTCTTCATTCTATTCAACCATGGTCCTTTGATCTTGTCAGAGTTATTTGATATGTTCTCAGTTCGAAAAAGATTGTAAATTATAATGCTTTTATTGTTCCTTTCTCCCTTTATGCTGATAAATCCCCTAGCCCAAATGGCTTTATCTTGGATTATATCACCACCAATGGGACTATATCAAGAAAAAACTATCATAATATTTATAGCTACATTCTGAATAATGATGATATTAATCCATAAATTGACATACTCAATCAAAATTATATGAACCAAATAACAAATATTAATGCACCTAACTTGGTTAGTCACTTCAGACCTAGTAGTCTTATAAATCCTTCCAATAAGAAAATCTCCAAAAATACTCATTTTAAGGTTATAAACACCGTTACGACATACCAAATGCTTTTATCAAAGGTCTTAGTATCCATGTCAGTTACCACATTGTTAGTGAGACTGTTCAAACTTGCCATACTCGACACACTCTTAATCTTGATTGAAAAAGTAATTTTAAATATCATCTTGAAGTTTCTCATTGATTTCCTTTATATTTATACTTGTGCTGATAGATGGCTTAGCTGGGTCAATAACTATGTTATCTCTTGTCATTTCTCCACCATTATCCATTGATTATTTTAGAAGTTCAAGTGGACTAAGATTGGAAGAAACTCTCTCCCCCTATCTGTTAATCTTAAACACCTCCATTCTCACTAAGATGTTTCAACTTCGTATGAGAAACAATTCGATCGACAATATTCTAGAATGTCTTGAATATATAACAAAATACACATATGATATGACCATTTTACTTAAGCCTAATGACAAAAATAAGATTAATGCTATCCTAATCTTAGGAAAGTTTATGCATCTTTATGCATTAAAAATAAACTTTCAACAATTTACCATGCATGTTACAGACATCCACCAAATTGACATGGATAGATTCAAGCATTTGCTACACTATATGCAAGAAAATTACCTATCATTTACTTGGGCCTACCTATAGGGAAATATGTCTATAGAGTAGGTAGAGGAAACAAAAAAAATATCTATCATATTCCATAATCAGCAGATTGTGTTAATAACTATAATATGAAAATGATGGTTTTGAGGATATACCTAGTCCTGAAGCAAGTGCAATGACAATCTTTGTATTTATAGATACACAAATCTAAATCATGGTGGAAATGGGGACTCGTCTAACTACTGCACCTCCTGGCCTGCACTACAGACTACAACCATGAACCTTGTCTTCTTAACTAGCTCCTCTTCTCACAAACTGTTGGTTGATGTTGTCCGCCTAGCAGCAGACAACAACCTCTCTCCTCTAGAGAAGTTCATACAAACTGCCTTGAACACTTGATGTCCTTCTATAATAGATAGGAAGGAGGTATCCCTTCCATTGGTGTACTAGTCACCAACTTGATCTCCAAAAACAATAATCTCAATTGCTCTCTCCCTTATTATTCCTCCCTAGTCGGGTACAACTTACTTGGGATCTTACGGTTACCACAACCTGAGTGGAAAATATTTGTCAGAGCAACTAATTCTAAATTGTCTGTATTATACTATGGAAAGCCCCCAATACCCCTCTATTTATAGGCGAGGTTTGGGTCTAGGTTCCTAGTCAATGCAGGAGTGGATGGGACCAAAAAATCTCAAATATTTGCAGTAATTCGGGAACTTTCCTAACCTATGACAGTCAATCCGGTCATCTAGCAAGCCAGACAGTCAGTTCACATGCTAAACAGTCATATGGCTTAGTCCAAATAGTCGTCTGGTATTTTCCCAGCCACACACGAAATTGACAATTCATTTTTGATTAATATTCCATATCAATTCCTTGCACAACAAGTAATGTGCAATTGAAATGAACTTGGAAATATCTAGAACCTTCCTTCAGCTAAATTGGGACATATTTCCCATGCGAGACGGTCGTCTCACTCACCCAAACAGTCATCTGGTGAGCTGAGCAGGGTTGGTCACTTTAGCTAAAGCCAACTTCAACTCAAATCAGGCTTCCCAAACGTTCATCTCAACATTTGAGATGACTGTTTGGCACTTTAGACAGGCGTCTCAACACTTGAGATGGGCATTTAGTGGTACAGTCAACCTATCTGTTGCTTGAATCAAATGCCTAAACGTTTTAGTACTTAATTCAATTGTCATTCAAGATTAAACTCCTCTTCTAGGTCGAGACCTAGGTGTTTGACCTTATAGGTCCAACATTACATTGGCAGTGAATGTCCATAACAACTTATGACATCACAAGCAATGAGTGGTGCCTAGTCGCACATCGATTCTACCCAAGTAAATGCATGGTTGGGGAACAACTTCAACCTACAATCTGTGTATGGTGTTGTAGTGCTTGTATAGTTCCTTTGTCACTAATGTCCAGATTAAACTCGAGGCATGGAGCAGTCACCCTCTTTATCATCCAATCTTGTTTCTTGATCCAGAACAAACTATTTGTGATATATGTAAGCTCAATATCGCATATTGACTCACATGTGCATGGCCATGCATTTCTCAGTCTCGCTAATCAATAGGCCTAGGACATCACACTCTAGTAGGAGGGACAAATCCCATTTCTATCTCTCATAGTCTATCCCCATGTATCAAAGTCACCCAATCATCACCGTTATAACAACCCATGTTTCAGTCTTGCATTTGATGATGTCAAAGTGAACCCAATGACATGTGATGAGTGTAGTTATTTCAAGTCTAAGAACCACAATCACCACCATCACTATGAGAGTTGACTATGACTTCCATGATGATGGATTCCATGTGTCAGTCTCATGATGGGTCTATCTGATACATTGTTATCTAATATGTATATGTGTGCTTGGTTTGTTATACACATATCATGATCAATGAGATTTTGTCATCATCCAACCCACACTATGATCTTATGTGTTATTTTTGTCTATCAACCTTCTGTAATAACAATTGATCAGGGACATAATGAGAATATGTATATGTACTCTTAACATCTGTATGATTTCATTTCCCCAAGGCTAATACTTGAAGACATAATACATTGAGTAATATTATTATCTAGACCTTTATAATGTTACATAATTATCTCATAACTGAATTAAAAAAAATAAATTTGAAGCTTTCCTTTATTAATAATCAAATTGTTTACAAGTTATGTCATTACAGTCATCACATGGTTGGCTCTCTGGGCATACATACTAATAGACTCCCACTTGCACTTAGATCGAATCACCCACGGATCATATTCCAAGTGATCTAACATGATTGTCATGTTTCTTCTATGAAAGTACCTTTGTCAAGGGATCAAAAACATTATTTTTAGTTGGTACTTTGCAAATCTTTACATCTCCTCATTGTATGATCTCTCATATGTGATGGAACTGCCTTTGTATATCCTTTGAGAGATAATGTGATATGGGTTCCTTATCTTATGCAATAGCTCCATTGTTGTCACAATATAGCTCAATTGCGTTGTTGATGCTTGGAATGACCCAAGTTCTGTAATGAACTTCTTGATCCATACATCCTCCTTTGCTACACTCGATGTAGCAATATACTTGACCTCTATTGTAGAATCGAAAACTATCTCTTGCTTGGAACTCTTCCAGCCTAAAACTCCATTGTTGAGGCATAACATGTATCCTAATTACGACTTATAATCATCTTGATTAGTTTGGAAGCATGCATCAGTGTAACCTCTTACCACCAAGTCTTCCCCTCTGTCATAAACCAAGAACTAATTCTTAGTCCTTCTCAAGTATTTGAGAATGTTCTTCATGGCTATGTAGTGAGCATCACTTGGATCTCACAAATATTTGTTGATCATGCTCAAGGCATATGAGATGTCTAGACGAATACACAACATTGCATACATGATTGATCCAATTGTTGAGGCATATGAATCAAACTCATGCATTCCCTTTCCTTACAAGAATTAGGACATTGAGCTCTAGAGATGGGGACACCATGATGTGCATGTAAGTTTCCTCTGTTTGAGTTCTCCATGCTGAAGCACTTCAACACTTTGTCAATGTATGTGCTCTGACTTATTCCAAAAAGCCTTCTAGATCTATCTCTATAGATACTTATCCCCAAGATGTAGGATTATTCTCCCAAGTCTATGATAGAGAATGTATTTCCAATCCATGTCTTTACCTTTTGTAAAGTAGGGATGTCATTCCCCATGAATAGTATGTCATCTACATACAATATGAGGAATCTAACTATGCTCCCACTAACCTTCTTGTACACACAAGGTTCATCTTCATTTTGAATAAATCCAAACCCTTTGACTATCTCATCAAAATGAACATTCCAGCTCTAAGATGCTTGCTTCTATCCATAGAAAAACCTTTGTAGCTTATAGACTTTGTTTGCATCGCTTGGATTTATAAAACCCTCAGGATGTGTCATGTACACATCCTTGAGAAGATTCCCATTAAGGAATGTGGTTTTAGCATCCATCTACCAAATATCATAGTCATGATAAGATGCAATTGTTGGTATGTGTGCCCAGAGAGCCAATTATATGATGATTGCAATGGAATAACATATAAATGATTTGATTAATAACAAATGCAAGCTTCCAATTTATTTTGTATATTTGGTTATGAGATAATGAATAACATAATAAATGTCTAGAGAATATTATTACTTGACGATGTATGTCTTCAAGTATTAGACTTGGAAGAAATGAGATCATACAGATGTTAATATTATGTATACATATTCTCATTATGTCCCTGATCGGTTGTCATTGTGGAAGGTTGATAGAAAACAATGACACATAAGATCAAAGTGTGAGTTGGTTGATGACTGAATCTCATTGGTCATGATATTTCAATATCAAACCAAGCACACATATACATGTTAGAGGATGGTGGTGGTTGTGGTTCTTAGACCTAAAATCACTGCTCTCATTACATGTGGTTGGGTACATTTTGACATCATCAAACATAGTCTTGAAATATGGGTTGTTATCACAGTGATGATTGGGTGGCATTGACACATGGGGTATGACTATGAGTGATAGATATGTGATTTGTCCCTCCGATAGGAGTATGATATCCAAGGCCTCTTGATTAGAGAAACTGAGAAAAGTATGACCATACATATGTGCTTCAATATATGATATTGAGATTACATATATCTCATGCAGTTTTCTCTGGTTCAAGGAATAAGATTGAATAATAATGAGGATGACTGCTCCATGCCTCTAGTTCAATTTGGATATTAGCGATAAAGGAACTATATAAACACTATAACACCATACACATTGTAGATTGAAGTTGACCCCCAACTTTCCATTCACTTGGGTAGTAATGATGTGTGACTAGGCACTACTCTTTACTTGTGATGTCATAAGCTAGTTATGGACATTCACTGCCAACGTGTTATGGGACCTATAGTGTCACACACATAGGAACCCTTCTAGAATAAGAGTTTGATCTTAAATGATAATTGAATTAAGTACTAAAGTGTTTAGGTACTATATTCACATAACAGATTGACAAATTGGTTGATTGAACTTCCAAACAACATTCTCACTGGGTGAGATGGCCATTTGGGCAGACATACAAGTGTCTCAAGTGTTGAGATGGCCGTTTGGGTTGTAAGGCGGATCATAAATTGAATTGGATTAGTTCTATCCCATGAACCGACCAGTTCAAGCTGTTGAACTGACCGAATCCACTCAAACTCACCATACGATCGTCTAGGTGAGTGGGATGGGCCAGTTGGGATGAACAAAGTGTCTGGAGTTTTTCCCAACTCATTTCAATTGCACATACTTGGGGTGCAAGTAAATTAATGTATGACATTGATTAGGAAACAATTTGCCAATTCATATCTGACTGGGAAAATGTGAGACGACCGTCTCACTTAAAGAGACATCTATTTCTCTTAGTGAAACAATTGTCTCACATGCGAGACAACTATATCACTTGGCAAGATGATCATTTAGTTGCACATAGGTTGTGACAATTCTAGAAAAGTTGTGAAAATTCAAGATCTACTTATCCTTTCCACTCCCGCTTTAGTCCTACATTGGATGGGGACTGGGAACCTTGACCCTAACCCCACCTATATAAAGAGGGGTATTGGGGGCTTCCTAGAGTATAACTAATACATAGACAATTGAGAATCAGTCACTCTGGGAATTGTTGTTCTCTCTGGTCGTGGTAACCACGATAGCCCAGGAAAGTCCTACCTGACTAGGGAGGGATAGCCACGGGAGAGAAACAATTGAGCATCATTGTTGTGGGAGAGCATGTTAATGACTAGTACATCAACGAAAGGGACAACTCCTTCCTGTCCGTTCATGTAGGATGATAAGAGTTCTAGTTGGTCCATTTGGACTGCTCTAGAGGCAGGCGTCTGTTGGATGCTACTAGGAGGGCAATGTCAACTCATAGTATGTGGTGAGATCTTAAGAGCCACTGCAGTAGTTGTCCAAGTCTGATGTCCGTGGAGGAGCAGTCAAACGAGTCCGAGTGCGACTAGGAGCTACACAGACACCATCCAAGATAGAGTGTGCATCTACATCATTGAGGACTATTGCTGGACTTTCTCCTGGACCAGGTATATTGAGACGAGTTTACCATGTGTGGTACGCAAGCGAATGTATCGAAGTAATAAGGCCTTGTGAGGCCCGAGTCAAAGACAGGGAAGTGTTTCTCCAATAGACTACTACTAACTGATGTCAAATTAGCTAAGCCAGTTGTAAATGGTTGAATTGGGTTGAACAAAAGAACAAAAGTAGAAATAACACAAATTAAAGGTGGAATTAATCAGAGATGGGGTGAATTTCTTTAAGACAGTGGTTTCATCATAGACAACACTAATAATCGATCTCAAACACACCAACATCTATTATCTCAATCCCTAGATAAGGAGCCTGTATCTAGAATTACCTACTCTCGTAGTGTAATTCACTACCTAATCTAATGCCAATCCCACTTCCATAGTTATTCGTTGATTAGTTAGATGCTTTACAGTTATTCTCTGGGTTTCTCCTCCCGTTTACACTCCACTTTTCCCAAAGGGCATAGTATATAGGTAAATCTATGCTCTCTGACCCTTAACCTCTCTCCCGAGATGACTAAGCATCTATTAATCCACTCATGGTGATCAAGCACAAGTAGAACCTAAAGCTTCCATTGATTTATATCCAGTAAAAAGAGATAAAAAATGATATTAATGCATGGAAATCAATCATACTGTATATCTGGGCTACTCCCTGATCCTAAGGAATAAAGGTTTTTAGCCTTGCATGGTTTTCATCGATGAATACATGGGGGGAGAAGAAAAATGTGGGAAACATCAAGAAACTAAGGTAACCCCTGAATCTCCACCCGTCTGGAAGATCCCCTCTAGCGTGCGAGCGTTCTAATGTCTTTCGACTGCAGAATCATCCTCTAGAGGTGCCCAGATCTCCTTGGTCAAAGCTTTCGATCCTCAGTTCTTCTTTTATCTCTTTTTGGTTGATGTTTAGTGAAAATAGCTTCCTCCTTTTCTGTGGTCGTCATCCCCCTAAGTCATAGGAGGCACTTAGGGTACAAATTAACATCCACCGTTGGATTAGAGATAAATCTACGGCTAGCTTAATCGAGCAGACTCGGTAGTACATGTGAGTAGGTAGTATCGAGTCACTTAGGTTTGGTTTTGTGCGATCCCAATCATGTCGGTACTATCGACTGGACTCGATAGAACTGAGTTTTCTAATTTTCGAGATGCCTCTCTGATGTCAAATTAGTAGCACTAAATTTTGTGATTCATGCTGGTACTTGCTGATGCTGAATCGGTAGAACTGATTTCAATTGTCAGTAGCACCGACTCTGGGTGAGTTTTTGATAGGTCTCCAATGTCAAGTCGATACTACTGACTGTTGCTAGGTCAGAAACACCAAGTCTGTGGTTCTTCCTTGTACCTGAAAACACACAAAATCATCATAAGCAATTGGGATTCGTAAAATATTGTATAAAACAATAAAAATCATATAATTTGATGCATTTAATAGAAACAAACCGTCTATGTCATTTCATGCATAATAAATCAAATAAATGACTAATCCACACATGAAATCAAGGAAAAATGTGCCTAAAATAATGACTAAAAACACATGCATCAAACTCCCCTAAGATTAAATGTTGCTCATCCTCAAGCAACACTCTCTCAGATCTATTTGACAAGAGTCAATAGAAGGACATAACACATACATTCCTTTCTTAGTTAAATCCACCTATCCAGCCCTAAACCGACCTTCACTGACCACTGAACCGATAACTTCTCTAAAGTGACCAAAAATTTCCATAAAAGATGACCACCTTCAGTCAATGATATTATTAAGAAAGTAGTTAACATCATAATTACTCAGACATTTGCTTGGTGCATTGTATGATTCCCTACACTAAATTTCTCTTTCCTAACTACCAACTATTTGGAAGTAGATCCTCCGTATAAGCATGAATGAGGAGATAAATCATTCGAGTGGCCTACCAATAAGAGCAATTAATGGTTCAAGATGGGTGGCAAATGAAAATTCATAAATACATCCAACCTATTTATGCATAGAGAAAAATGAATCTAGATGGATGGAAAGAATGCCATGAATGAATCCTAATGCCTAATTTTTTTTTGAGATGATGCATGTATAAACGTGTTGATTCTATTTGACAACTTAGAAGAATGCACATGTGGATTAAAATCATCACTAAAAGAAACATGCGAGATACACTTTCCCCTTGTCTCTTTTGAATATATATATATATATATATATATATATATATATATATATATATATATATATATATATATATATATATATATATATTCTTCAAAAGGCTAAGTTTCATCTTTTGCCTTTATAATTCTTTTCCTTTCCTTTTTTTCTTTTCTTATTTTCTTGGAGGTGTATCCTTGCACCTTTAGCGTTATAACTCAAAATTAAAATCTACATGTTCAGGAAAATATGCATGCAATGTTGAAATGTATGCAACTACATGAACTGTGTTATGCAAGCCAAGATGGTATGCACTAAAGTTGATGTATACAAATGCAATGTTTTTCCTCCTTTTTCAAATTCAAGAAAACTAATATGTTCCTATTGTACCATACAATGTAATCAAGGAAAATACCTTGTAGTATTCAAGAATTTTTGAGGTGGTGAGTCAAAAATGAATGGAATAGAAATGGAATCACACAACTAAGAGACAATGCCTTTCATTATATTATGATGTGTCCCTCTTAAATGACCTGTGTTCATGATGATCTAAAGGTTTATTTCTTGTATTTTCATTTAAGATCTTGTTATGGTTTGGGCCATTTAGGCTCAACATCTTCATCATTCACATTCCCTAGTTGATTCATACTTTCATGTATGTCCTAAGTCTGAATGCTGACTAGTCCAAACACTTCCTCAAATGGTGTTATAGAAAGATTTTTGCAATTTAAGCTTTTAAGGATGTGACCATTTTCATGCAACAACACAGAGAGAACAATCTATTTGAAAATAAAACCATGCATTTACTACTCTACAATTACACTAGATAGACGTGAATCCTACACTTGCACAACTAAAAATAAAACAAACAACTAAAGATGAAAATAGTAAAAACAAAGAAAGAATGTTTTTCCAGCACCCCCCTAAGCTTGAATATGACTATGTTAGCATAGTCAATACTCGCACCTAAGAGGTTTAATAGTGGTTCCACTTCTCAGAATGGTGGAGGTGGCATGTTGGGGTCGTGTGGAGGGAACATCCCCTAGAATGAGAGGTTAGTAGGTGGCATAGGAGGCGGTTGTGGGTACTCCCCATAGTATCCACAGTTCCAATAGTTTTCAAAGAAAGGCTGCTAGTACTGCTCCATCCACTATAGACACATGTGAACATTCTCTTAGTTGGCCAAGAGAAGGCGTTCATTCTTGTAAATCGCATGCTGGTTCTGATACACCCTTCCTTGAATATACTCCACGCTAGCCAGCATCGCCTGATGCTGCTACTAACCTGTTTGGATCTCCTGCAGCATGGTATACATACCAACCATGTTGTACGAGTCCTTATCCTACTGGGAAGTTGGTGGGGCCAAGGAACTCGAGGCAACATATGTGCAAGCCCATTTGCGTGGGACCGCTCTCCTGGTCATGGGGATGGGGGCTCCACCTCCTCAACATCATCATCAATGTCACCGCTATGCTCCTTGTCGTTGCCCTGAGCTGCTGCCCTAGGTGGATCTTCAACTTCCCCCTCGTTCAGTGGCCACCTGAGATGTTCCACCCTATGCCAGGTTGAAGACAGGGTCGGGAAGGCTCCTCTCCCAAAATATGCCTTGGCGGGTGCAATGTGCATAGGGTACATTGTGGTGGTATTGGAGAAGATGTGACTTGCGGAAGTGAAGGAGATTCAACTTTGTTGTATCCTCTAATGGCTCATGGGTAGATAAATCAAGGTGCAGGTGGAGAGAAATAGGGGTGATGAGACCCCCAAATAAGATCTGCATCTTCCTTGCTACACTGTTCCGTACAGAGATCATATGGACCAGCAGAAAAGCTCCAAAATTAACAGTCTCCCCCTCGAGTAGCCGATAGAGAAAGTAGAGGTCTGCCTTTTGGACCTTCCCTTGAGCTTGACCGGATCGGGTGAAAATAGTGTTGACATAGAAACAGTGAAGCATACGAGCAAAAGGATGCTCAATATCGGTCACAGAACTAATGTGCCAATTTATACGGAATCCCTTCGGCACCTCAGTCAACAACTCCCAGGCCAAGTCATAGTCGAAGTCTGATGGAGTTGATCATTCTGGGACATGAGCCCAGTTGAAGATATGATTGAAGGCCCTCAACATGAGAGAGTAGTTGTTATTGAAGAGGTAGAAGTTGACCTTGCCTTCCCGCCATTCACCTCCTATCTTTTGCTCAGAGGCAGAGAGAACATCAAGCGACGCCAAGAACTCCAGGACAAGATCTGGGTAGGTCTACCAGTCACTAAAGAAAGAATTATCTCCCTCCATTTCTTACTTCTGACATACCCAATGCATGTTGTCAGTAAAGCCTGCCCTCTCAATCAATGTGCGATCACCATATCTCGTCAGGATGATCTGTCTTGTCTGCATTTCCTCATAGAGATTTCTTATCTCCGAGGATGGGTGTTGAATGCGGGTTGTCTGGGGGACCAACTCACCCTACGGGGGAACAACTCCTCTCCTAGGAGTGATGTCATTGATACAAGAAGGAGGTTAAGAGAATGGAAGCTCGAGGAAGACCATCCACACCTAGTGTAGCCTTGCTCTGGAATGCAGGAGGTATGGATGTTGAGGGTGTGAATAAAATGGCTCCACCACTCCTCCTTTTATAGCTAAATGTGGCAGAGTTGGTACTACCAACTTTCTGAGTTGGTGGTACCAAGTTGGCTAGCATAATTCGTGGTCAGTTGCATCGACAACTTACGATTGGCTAACATAGATGGCGCGGATCGCCCAAGGTCGGTGGTACCAACGACATGTTAACAATACTGACTTGTGTCACAGATCAATGCCACCGACCGCCTGATGAAGTGCGTCATGGCTGCTGGATTGTGACCACCTAGATTACTGACGTGATAAGTCGGTAGTACCGAGTGTTGGAATTTGTCAGTGCTTTTGAATTTGTAGCTCGGTATACCAAATGTCAGTGGTATCGAGTTCTTATCTGTGAACCATCGAAAGATCTTTACAGACTTGGTGGTACCGAGTCCTTATCTGTGAACCCTCAAAAGATCTTTACAGACTCAGTGGTACCGACCGTTAGAGTTGGTGGTACTGAGTCTGAGCTATTGTTGTAGACAAAACACTGACCTCATTTCGGTCCCACCGACTACAAAACTCAGTGGTACTGACTTTAAAGCCCTACACACTCCAAAAAATGAGTCAATGTACCTTTTTTACAGAAATTGAATTAAAATGACAACTAAAAATGAAAATTGAGCGTAAAAACAAAGAAAATAAAGATTGGGTTGCCTCCCAACAAGCATCATTGTTTAGCGTCCTAGACTAGATGGTTTATAGAGCAAGAATCTATGGAATGGCACAAAGTTGCACCTCCTCTATTTGGGGCTCTACCTCACCTTCAAAATAGTGCTTTAATCTTTGGTCATTTACAAGGAACGAACTATTCCTGTCTACAATGTTTACAACACCATGGGGAAAGACTTTTTCAATCACAAACGGTCCATTCCACTTAGACCTTATCTTGGATGTAGCCTAAGCCTACAACTAAAAAGGAGGACTTTCTGACCTGGAAGAAACACCCTATTTAGAATGTATCTATCATGAATTTTCTTAGTCATTTTCTTATATATACTAGAGATTTCATAAGCATCCATCCTAACCTCATCTAATTCATTAAAATCCAAAAGACTCTTTCTACCCACTTTATCTATGTTGAAATTTAGCTTCTTCATGGCCCATTTAGCCTTATTCTCAAGTTCTACAGGTATATGGAATGCACGACCATAGACTAGTCTAAAAGGTGTTGTTCCTATTGGGGTTTTGTAGGCTGTTCTGTATGCCCAAAGAGCATCACCTAGCACATGGCTCTAGTTTGTCCTATTGGTTGAGACCGTCCTTTCTAAGATTTTCTTCACCTCTATATTGAACACCTCAATCTATCCTTGAGTCTGTGGGTGGTAAGGAGTGCCCACTCAATGCTTCACCCCGTATTTGCTCAATAGAGATCGAAACTGCCTATTAGTGAAATGAGAACCACCATCACTAATAATTAGGCGGGGACACCAAACCTATAGAAAATGTATTCCTTCACAAACCTGCACACTACCTGCACATCATTGGTGTGGGTCAAAATTGCTTCCACCTGCTTAGACACATAATCAACTGCAAGTAATATATATAGATTGGAATTAGAAGACATAAATGGGCCATGAAATCTATACCCCAAAGATCAAAAACTTCAACTTCCTAAAACACATTTAAGGGCATCTCATGTCGCTTAGAGATATTACCTACATGTGTCACAATGATGAACAAAGTTGTGAGCATCCTTAAATAAGGTAGGCCAATAAAATCCACTCTCTAAGACTTTATCCGTAGTCCTAGATCTCGCATGGTGTCCACCTGTGGGTAGAGAATGACAATGTGACAAGATTCTCTCTACCTCACATTTAGGTACACATCTTCTTAACAGCCCATCCCTACATTTCTTAAGAAGAATCGGGTCATCCCAAATGTAAAACTTCAATGAGTGGAAAAATCATTTTTTCTCTTGATACCCCCAATCTGCAGGCAATTCCTAACAAGCTAGGTAATTAACAATATTTGCAAACCAAGGATCTTCGGTTTTAATTGCAAACAATTTCTCATTCGAGAATTCCTCAATAATAAGGATGGCTATATCTTTTTTGTCCGCCCTTTCCAACCTAGACAAATGATCAGCTACAACATTCTCGACCCCTGCCCTATCTCTAATCTCAACGTCAAATTCCTGAAGCAAAAGAATCCACCTAATGAATCTAGGTTTGGCGTCTTTCTTTTGTAACAAGTATTTAATATCATCATGGTCGGTCCAAACTAGCACTTTAGCCACAACTAGGTATTGGTGGAATTAAAAAAAAAACTATCGCCAACAATTCTTTTTCAGTAGTGGTGTAATTCAACTATGCATCATTTAAGGTCTTTGACACATAATATTTGACATTTGGAGTCTTGTCCCTGCATTGACCCAACATAGCTCCTACTACATAATCTAATGCATCACACATCAGCTCAAAGGCTAGGCTTCAGTTAGGAGCCTGCACAATAGGTGCGGAGATCAATTTTTCTTTAAGGATTTCAAAAAGTTTTAAACATCACTCATCAAAGGAAAACTCAACATCTTTTTCTAAAAGCTTAGACAATGGTTTGGCAATTTTTGAGAAATCCTTTATAAAATGGCGGTAGAATCTAGCTTGTCCTAAAAAGCTCCTCACTCCTTTCACTGATGTTGGTGGAGGTAGTGTGGAGATGACTTTGATCTTTACTGGATCCACTTCCATGCCCTTATCAGACACCTTGTATCCAAGGACGATCCCTTCACTTACCATCATGTGACACTTCTCCCAATTTAGAGCTAGGTGAGTGTCGTAACACCCTATCAAGGTTATATACACAATCATTGAAAGATTCCTCATGCACAGAAAAATCATCCATAAAAACCTCTAAGCACCGCTCTACCATGTACAAAAAAATGGCGAGCATACAATGTTGAAACGTAGCACGGGCATTACAAAGACCAAAAGGCATCCGTTGGTATGCGAACATTCCATAAGGGTAGGTAAAAGTGGATTTCTCCTAATCCTTAGGCTCAATGGAAATTTGATTATACCCAGAATACCCGTCAAGAAAGCAAAAATGTGTACGGCTGGCTAATCGTTCCAAGATCTGATCAATAAAGGGTAAAGGGAAATGATCTTTAAGAGGGGATGCATTTAAACGATGATAATCTATGCACACTCACCATCTTGTCACTAGCCTAGTAGAAATCAATTCATTAGCTGCATTAGTAGTGACCGTGATCCCCCCTTTCTTAGGAACTACCTAGGTAGGACTAACCCACATTGAGTCAGAGATTGCATAGATTATACCTGCCGACAACAGCTGGACAACTTCCTTCTTCACCACCTCAGTCATAATCATATTGAGATGCCTCTGGGGTTGGATGATTGCCTTGGATCCTTCTTCGAGCCAGATTTTGTGTTGACACAAGGTTGGAGAGATCCCTTTAATGTAAGTTATGGACCACCCGAATGCAACTCGGTGGTTTTTTAGAACGGTGAGTAACTTTCCTTCCTCTTCACCACTCAGAGAAGATGATACGATCACTGGGAGCTTTTCCTCTGCAACTAAGAAGACATACTTTAGGTGCGGTGGTAATGGCTTCAGCTCCAAGTCCAGTGGGCTCAATAGAGATGGGACCAATGGTGGGGGCGGTGGCCCAAGGTCCTCAAAGCACCTTGCATAGTAGCAAGGTACTGCCTTCAACATCAAAACACACTCCTCTAGATGGTTGTTGCATATGTTGTCCTCCATTTTGTTCATCTAGCATGCTTCTAGGGGTAGCTCGGGTGATGAGTGTAACACAGAATCAGATACGGCTTCTTCTTTAGTAGTAGGGTCGTAGTCATCTCCCTCATTATTTGGGTAGTGCATTGCTTGAGTCAGTGAGATCACCTTTGTATTTTCCAGGATGTCCACCGCTAGAGTACCTCTTTCTACTTTAGTCATAACATGGGCCATATCCAGGAATGGATTCCCTAGAAATAGAGAAAACTTACTATCCACATACTGAAGCATGTTGCATTGCACCTTATCTCCCGTGGTTTTAGAGTGCTCTGACATCTTAATCTCGAACCTGTCATCTTGGACTCCCATAGTCAAACATCCTCTGCCCATCTCAAGTATCATATATGTTGTAGCTTAAATCCGTCTTCCAAGTAGAAGCTCATTGCCATGGTCGTCTTGCATTTCTATCACAACAAAATCTAAAGGAAAGACGAACCTATCCACTTTCACCAAGACATCCTCGCATATAGCATATGGTTTAACTACTGAATTGTTTGGCAACTGGATTGTCATGCTGATCTTCCTAGATTCCTTAAGTTTGAGCTTCTTTAAGGCAGATAGAGGCCTCAAATTTATATTTTCCCCTGAATCACATAGAGCCTCTCCAATTTTTGTCTTTCCTATGAAGCATGTGATATTAAAGCATCATGGATCCTATCTTTTAGGAGGTAGTGTCCCCAAGATGAAGGCACTAACCTACTCTTTTAGAACCACAACATCAGACTCTGGAATCTTTCTCTTCTTTGTAATTATATCCTTCAAAAACTTCCCATAGGATATTATTTGCTCAATAGCGTCTATCAAGGGAATGTTCACAGATAGCTTCTGAAAATTGTCTAGAAATTTCTTGAACTGCCTATCCATCTTGGTTGCTTTCAAACTATTTGGAAAGGGCACAAGAACTACAGGTTCCCTCTGGTGAGGTGGAATATAAGCCTGAGTTTTATTACCCCCAACCTCATCAACTTGCTCCTCTACCATCTTCTCCCGTGCTTCCATGTTTGGTTCTTCTGCATCCACTGGTATAGTTTGTTTTGTGGCTTCTTCAATAACTGCCCTGTGTGCTGCATCATTCAGTAGTTTCTTGCCACTGTGTACTAGAACAACCTTCACATGCTGGTTCCCAAAAGGTAAATTGGTGTTTGCTAGAAATCCTTGTTGGGTTGGTTGCTTTAATATACTAACATCTTCCACTATTTGAGAGATCTGTGTCTCTATGCTGCGAATACATGCCCCTTAATTTTGAAGATCCCTTTGAGTTTGTGCAATCTACAGCTCATTATGACTCAATAGCTTGCCTAGCATTTCTTCAATCTTGTCAATTTTCTATTTCTCTAGTTGATACTGTGCTTGGCCATACAACTATGGCTTAGGATGTTGTTGTGCCTGTGATGGATCCTGTTGGAAGTTGTTAGGATTCTTCCAAAAAAAATTGGTGTCTTTCCTCCAAGAATAATCATTGTTCCTATATTGCATGTGACACACATATTTACACTCTTCTTCTTCTTCCTCAGTAGGAACTCTGTCTGTAGCACACAACTCCTTAGCAATGAGATCTAACTTCTCGTTTAACGTAGATATCACCTTGGATTCCCTGACACTCTTGATGGTTGTTGGTGCCTCTCTTTCTTCTCCCCATGATTGGTTTTTAGACATGTTCTTGAGGATTTCATGGTAGAGAGCGGGCTTGTTGTTGAGGAAGAAGCCTCCTCCTACATTGTCAAGTGTTGTTCTCTCCCCTTTGTGTAGGCCATACTAGAAAATCTTAGCTTGCCCCAGTAGATCAATGCCATGATGAGGCACTTTTCTCAGCATATTCTGAAACCTTTCCCATGCCTCTGAATATGACTCATCTGCTTGTTGTTTGAAGTTGTGAATATTCTTTGCTAGATCATTCGTCTTTTGTGGGGGGGGAGGTAACGCTTGAAGAATGCATCTATCATATGACCCCATGTCTTAATGATCTTATCATTAAGATCATTGAACCATGATTTTGCACTATCTGCCAGTGAATATGAGAATAGCTTAATATATATTATAGTAGATGGAATCCTATCTATCTTGATCATGTCACAATTCTCCACGAAATTGCTGGTATGTGTCATTGGATCTTCAGAGGGATGGTCATGTAATGCTTGAGTTTTGACTATGGCAACAACTCCAAAATCTATTTTGTTGCTGCCCACATTGATGGCTTGCCTTTTGATGGGCCCTTCCTAGGTTGTAGCTGACGAATCCTTTATCCTTTCCCATATTGTCATTTCTTGTTCTCCCTCCATTTAAACCTGTCTAATGATCAACTAGACTCACTTTCTCCTTATAAAAGCTCTTCTTGTCCAAAGTCTGGTGAGGACGGTTCTCCATATTCTATGGCTCTGGTGCACACCATGCACTAGTTTCCCTAAAATAGTAGAAAGTAAGTATTAGCACAAGAAATGTATAATGTATCAAATAGATCTTATGATTCAACTCAAAGAAATTGAAATAAAAATAAAATAAAAAGAAAAATTGGCCTAGAGTGGTCGACCACAACACTCGTAGTGCTGGATATTGCCGCTTTCCCAGCAACGGTGCCAAAAACTTGATATAAGTTTATAGTACGTGGTATGCTAGTGAACGTATTGAATTAATAAGGCCATGTGAGGCCTGAGTCAAACAGTGGGAAGCGTTTCTCCTAGACTACTACTAACTGTAGTAATATAATCGACCTCTTTTTTAGAATAGACAACTGTCTCTTGCTTGGAACTCTTCCAGCTTACAACTCCATTGTTGAGGCAAAACATGTATCCTAATTGTGACTTATAATCATATTGATCAGTCTGAAATCTTGCATCTGTGTAACCTTTTACCACCAAGTCTTCCTCTCCGTCATAGACCAAGAACTAATCCTTAGTCCTTCTCAAATACTTGAGAATGTTCTTCATGACTATCTAGTGAGCATCACTTGGATCTCACTGATATCTGTTATTCATGCTCAAGGCATATGAGATGTCCAGACAGATACACATCATTGCATACATGATTGGTCCACTTGTTGAGGCATATGGAATCAAACTCATGCGTTCCCTTTCCTCAAAATAACTGGGACATTGAGCTCTAGAGATGGGGACACCATGATGTGTAGGTAAGTTTCCTCTACTTGAGTTCTCCAAGTTGAACCACTTCAACACTTTGTCAATGTATGTGCTCTGACTTATTCCAAGAAGCCTTCTAGATCTATCTCTATAGATCGTTATCCCCAAGATGTAGGATGCTTCTCCCAAGTCTTTCACAGAGAATGTATTTCCAATCCATGTCTTTACCTTTTGTAAAGTAGGGATGTCATTCCCCATGAATAGTATGTCATCTATATATAATATGAGGAATGTAACTATGTCCCACTAACCTTATTGTACACACAAGGTTCATCTTCATTTTGAATAAATCCAAACCCTTTGACTATCTCATCAAAATGAACATTCCAGCTCTGAGATGCTTTCTTCAATCCATAGACAAATCTTTGTATCTTACATACTTTGTTTGCATCCTTTGGATTTAAAAAACCCTCAAGATGTGCTATGTACACATCTTCGAGAAGATTCCCATTATAGAATGTAGTTTTAACATCCATCTACCAAATCTCATAGTCATGATAAGCTGCAATTGTTGGTATTGTGCCCAGAAAGCCAATTATATGATGACTGCATTGGAATAACATATAAATGATTTGATTAATAACAAAGGCAAGCTTCTAATTTATTTTTTTATATTCGGTTATGAGATAATGAATAACATAATAAATGTCTAGAGAATATTATTACTAGATGATGTATGTCTTCAAGTATTAGGCTTGGAAGAAATGAGATCATACATATGTTAAGAGTATATATACATATTCTCATTATGTCCCTGATCAGTTGTCATTGTGGAAGGTTGATAGACAACAATGACACATAAGATTAGAGTGTGAGTTGGTTGATGACTGAATCTCATTGGTCATGATATGGAAATATCAAACCAAGTACACAGATACATGTTCAAGAATAGTGTTTCAGACCGACCCACTGTGAGTCTGACACATGGAAGCCATCATCATGAAAGTCATAGTCCTCTCTCTCACTGATGGTGGTCGTTGTGGTTCTTAGACCTAAAATCACTGCACTCATCACATGTGGTTGGGTACACTTTGACATCATCAAACACAGTCGTGAAACATGGGTTGTTATAATGGTGATGATTGGGTGACTTTGACATGGGGTATTAGATATGGGATTTGTCCCTTCGATAGGAGTATGATATCCAAGGCCTCTTGATTAGAGCAACTAAGAAAAGTATGACCATACACATGTGAGTCAATATGTGATATTGAGATTACATATATCTCATGCAGTATGCTCTAGTTAAAGGAACAAGATTGAATAATAATGAGGATGAATGATCCATGCCTCTAGTTCAATTTGGATATCAATGGCAAAGGAACTATACAAACAATGTAACACCATACACAGGTTGTAGGTTGAAGTTGTCCCCCAACTTTCCATTCACTTGGGTAGCAATGACGTGCGACTAGGCACTACTCTTTGCTTGTGATGTCATAAGCTAGTTATGGACATTCACTGCCAACGTGATATGGGACCTATAGGGTCACACTCATAGGAACTCATCTAGAATAGGAGTTTGATCTTGAATGATAATTGAATTAAGTACTAAAGTGTTTAGGTACTTTATTCACACAACATATCGACAGATTGGCTGACTGAACTGCCAAATGACAATCTCACTGGGTGAGATGACCGTTTGGGTAGACAGACGGGTGTTTCAAGTGTTGAGATGACTGTTTGGGTTGTTAGGAAGATCAAAAATCGAATTGGCTTAGTTCTGCCTTGTGAACCATTTGGTTCAAGCTATTGAACTGATCAATTCCACTCAAAATCACCAGACGACTGCCTGGGTGAGTGAGATGGCCTAGTTGGAATGAACAAAGTGTCTGGAATTTTCTCGAATTCATTTCAGTTGTACATACTTAGGGTGCAAGTAAATTAATGTATGACATTAATTAGGAAACAATTTTTTAATTCATATCTAACTGGGAAAACATAAGATGACCGTCTCACTTAGAGAGATGACTGTTTCTCTTAGCAAAACGACCATCTCACATGCAAGACGACCATCTCACTTGGCAATATGATTGTTTAGTCCCACATAGGTTGTGAAACTTCTAGAAAAGTTGCAAAAATTCAAGATCTACTTGTCCTTTTCCCACCCTCTTTAGTCGTGCATTGGCTGGGGACTGGGAACCCTGACCCTAACCCCTCTTATATATAGAGGGGTATAGGGGGCTTCCCAAAGTACAACTAATATACATAAAATTGAGAATCAATCACTCTAGAAATTGTTGTTCTCTCTGATTGTGGTAACCGCGAGAGCCCAGGAAAGTCCTACCCGATTAGGGAGGGATACCCACGGGAAAGAAACTACTGAGGATCATTGTTGTGGGAGAGCATGTTGGTGACTAGTACATCAATAGAAGATAAAAGTCCTTGCTATCCATTCATGCTTGACGACAAGAGTTCTAGTTGGTCCATGTGGACTACTCTAGATGCAGGAGTCTGTTGGCTGCTACTAGGAGGGCAACGTCAACTCACATTCTGTGGCGAAATCTGAGGAGCCACTACAATATTTGTCCAAGTCTGATGTCCATGGAGGAGCAGTCAGATGAGTCTGAGTGTGACTAGGAGCTACATAGACACCGTCCAAGATAGAGTGCACATCTACATTGACAAGGATTGTCGCTGGACTTACTTCTGGACCAGGTATATTGACACAAGTTTACCATGTGTGGTACGCAAGCGAACGATCGAAGTAATAAAGCCTTGTGAGGCCCGAGTCGAACACAGGGAAGCATTTCTCCAGTAGACTACTACGAACTATGGTCAAATAAACTAAGCCGATTGTAAATAGTTGAATTGGGTTGAACAAAAGAACAAAAGCCAAAATAAAATGAATTGAATGTGGAATTAATCAGAGATGATGTGAATTCCTTGGGACAGTGGTTTTACCACATACAACACTAATAATCGATCTCACACACACCAACATATATTATCTCAATCCATGTATAAGGAGCCTGTAGCCATAATTACCTACTCTTGCAATGTAATTAACTACCTAATCTAATGCCAATCCCACTTCTACAGTTATTGGTTGATTAGTTAGATGCTTTACGATTATTCTCTGGGTTTCTCCTCCCGTTTACACTCTACTTTTCCCAAAGGGCACAGTAGATGGATAAATCTATACTCTCTGATCCTTAACCTCTCTACAAAGATGACTAAGCATCTATCAATCCACTCATGATGATCAAGCACAAGTAGAACCTAAAGCTTTCATAGATTTGTATCCAATAAAAAGAGATAAAAAATGATATTAATGCATGGAAATCAATCACAGTGTATATCAGGGCTACTCCCAAATCCTAAGGAATAAAGGATTTTAGCCTTGCATGGTTTTCATCGACAAATACATGGGAGGGAAGAAAAAAATGTGGGAAACATGAAGAAACTAAGGTAACCCGTGATTCTCCACCCGTATGGAAGATCCCTCTGACGTGCAAGTGTTCTGCTGTCTTCTGGCTACAGAATCGACCTCCAGAGGTGCCCAGATCTCCTTAGTCAAAGTTTTCGATCCTCAGTTATTCTTTTCTCTCTATCTGGTCATCGTGCAATAAAAATGGCTATCTCATTTTCTTTGTTCGTCGTCTCCCTAAGTTGTAGGAGGCACTTACGGTACAAATTAACGTCCACCATTGGATTAGAGATAAATATGTAGCTGGCTTGATCTGGCAGACTCAGTAGTACTGACTAGGTGAGTCGGTAGTACCGAGTCACTTATGTTTGGTCACGCGAACCCGATCCTATCGACTAGACTCAATAACATCAAGTTTTGTAGTTTTCAAGATGCCTCTCTCATGTCAACTCGGTAGCACCGAGCTGGAAACTCGGTAGCATCGAGTTTTCTTTATTCATGCCGGGGCTTGATGATGCTGAATTGATAGCACCAACTTCAGTTGTCGGTAGCACTGACTTTGGGTGAGTTTCCGATAGGTCTCTGATGTCAAGTTGGTACCACCGACTATTTCCAGGTCAGTAGCACTGAGTCGGTGGTTCTTCCTTGTACCTAAAAACACACAAAATTGTCATAAGCAATTGGGATACGTAAAATATTGCATACAATAATAAAAATCATATAATTTGATGCATTTAATAGAAACATGCCATCTATGTCATTTCATGCATAATAAATCAAATAAATGACTAATGCACACATGAAATCAAGGAAAAATGTGCCTGAAATAACGAGTAAAAAGACATGAATCATATATCTTCGTGAAACCATCCTTCCCATCACATAGTTATTGACACGGTCTGCTGGTTAATGAGAAATATATTGGTAATTTTTTTAATTTCTGCTACCTACCTGATTTTGTATTTCCCAACAATGGTATCAGAGACACCTCAATTAATTATGTTTTGGGATAATTGATATGATCAGATTTTGGTTTTACTATGTTTATTTATTACATATGATGTGAATATTTAAATTGGTTGATGTGCACGTCCGTCTAAATCACCACATAAGAAGCATGGTTATGGCCAAAACCCCAGATATGTGTGTGCATAGTTGTGGTTATTATTCCTACTATTAATCGGTATGCATACTGAGCCTCTCTCTCCTTTCCACATGTAAATTAATTCTCTTCCTCCTATTTCCCCTCAATTGTAACTTGAGATTTTCGAATATACAATGTAATAAGAAATAGGATGGTTTTAATTTATGTTTCAATGTGAGATGATGATCTACACAAAGGCGAAATGACCAGCTTGTGAGACAACCCGATCAACTAGAGGACTGAGGAGGCCAGATTATAGGAGGATGAATTGATCGACTGGTGGACCAATCGATCAACTGGAGGTATCCAGATGCTTCTTGGACCTAGTACCAGATGACCGTTTCAAAAGAGCCCAACTGAGCGACCAAGAGGTGAGCCGACCGGTTCAAGAGTTGAACTAATCAACCCAGATTGGTTCGAACACAAATCATCACCAACAATAGGTTACATATGATGTGGACCATAGGTGATAGTAATTCATTGCGGCTCCAAGGAATTACATTAGATGTCCATAACCATTACTTTTGTGTTTTATTGATTGCACATTCTCGTTTTTGGTTATAGCATGTATATCATACATACTATATATGTGGTGATCAGATAAAATATATGTATTTATACAAACTCCCTCATTAAATATTAAGTCTTAGATGCTTTCCATTAGCAACACAAATGAAAAGCTTGATCGACTAAGCATGGGCATGCTCTAGCATGGTGCGTTGTCTATCTCGTGGAAGTGTGATGGTAGATATGTGGGTCTGTCCTACCAGGGTGAATATTTATCGTGTTGGCTTTTGAGTCAGGCTTAACTAGGTGACCTTAATTGGATTAAACACCTAGAGGCATGCATATGATCATGGCAAAGAGTTGCACATATCATCTATCAGAGAGTTGCATATGATGCAATTGGCATGATTGCCTACCTGATAGAATGAAGTTGTGGGTGACAGCCCTAGACTGCTCATGATTTGATTAAATTAGGATCTTGTCCCACTAGAATATTGTACACTGCAATATTCTGAATTGATATTGAGGGCTATCAATTTGAACAAAATAGTGGGAATGGTAGTTAATTAAAGACCTAATTAATATCGTCAAATTTATCAAATCAAACCAAATCAAAAATGTTTTGAAAAGTTGCAATATTTATTTGTAGAATCAAATGTCAAAAGTAAAACACATTCAAATTGTGATCAATCCTTAAGAAGGACAAAATGGGATAAAGTTCCAAAATTGGTTAAGGACTTTGAGAAATGTTCTCATCAATAAGCGAAAGCTCTATGTCCATGATAGACCAATGCCATAAGAACCCACTCCAAATGTGCCTAAGGATAAATGGATGCTTATTCGAAGCATGCCAATGATGTCGTAGACATTTGAATTCATAGAGCTATGTTGTATGAATTATGAGTTGCATTAACAACATTAATACATGGACATTCCTAAGATGGTAACACATCTTAAGAATCATGTAAATAAAAAATGGTATAATGTCTTCAAAAGAGCTAATTTGAGTGCAAACTGACAAAGGGAGGTCTAGTAGAACCCCATGTGTTCAATGTGAATGGACATGTGGAATGACTGGGATTTCTCTTCAGTTAAGAGTTGACCATGAATACGATTATGCAAGTGTTGCATGAATCATATAGTTAGTTTATCACATGCTTGGCATGTTGATGCCAAAGTAAGGAAGAACAAGGATAAATCTGTGATGGTGATTAGTGGAAGTGAGTCTTAGGGAAAAAGAAAGGCCAAGAAGTGTTCTGAGGCTAAGATGAAGCCCAAGTGTTCTGCACTCAATATATGGAGAACGGTAAGTGTAAAAGGAATATGTCCTTTTCACTTAATGGATAAAGAAAAAAAGTGCCACCATTATCACTTGTTTGGACATTAGAAAAGAATTATCATCATCATAGAGGATCTCAAGAATAAGACAGAGATAGAGATATCTACTTCAGGACCTAAGAAGAAGTAAGCTAGAACTATATGGATTAAGAGTTGGTGCTACTATAGTTCAAGGTTGTCATTCATGGGCACATAATATAATTAGTGAATTACTATTGTGTACTTGCCAAACATCATATGTTTTGTATCACAAGAAAATTATGATCTTGTATGTCAATGCCCTATGTCTCATAAACTATATAGTTGTAAAGACAAATGTGTATGACACATATATTGAATGACTTGATAACTCAAACATTGAATACCTATGACACTGTCATCTAGAGCACATAAACAAGAAATGCATTTTAGAATCCATGTGATGGTTATCTAGACTCTTTTGGTTATTGAACCAATAGAGACATGCATGTCTTATTTGTAGTGCAATATGACAAGAATATCTTCAGTAGATGTAGTGGGAGATCAACTATTCCATTAGGACTAGTACATACTGATGTACATAGACCTTTTTGGATGAATGTTAAAGGTAGTTACAAGTACATAATTATTACTGATATGATCAGTAGATATTGAAATTTTTATTTAATGAAATACAAATATGTATTTCTTGAAGTGTTCAAGGAGATCATAAATGAAGTATGTAATTGAATTGGTATAAGTATTAAGATACCTCGATATGATCAATGTTGAAATACATAAACCAAGAGTTTGAGGACCTTCTGGGAGATCATGATAGTGTATCATAATGAACTCCACCTGAAACATACTGATGTGTCAGAAAGAAGTTTTCACACCTTATTAAGTCATGGTGAGATTATCAATAAAATCTAGCTAATCTTACAATTTGTTTTGGGCACATGCTTTACACTAAAACAATGTATTGTCTAAAATGGTTCAAAAGACACCATATGAGATATGGAATGGGAAGTGCCCCGATGTGTCTTTCATAGTGATTAGGATTGGAAGCTTGTATAAGAAAATAGTTTCTTAAAGGGCTATATCCACAAATCACATGAATGCTATCTTGCTGAATACTACTTATAGTCCAACCCAACAAAATAGTGTTTGTTGGTTAGATGGCTGAATTCCTGAAGGGAACTTAGTTTCAAAGGAATCAATGGGAGTAAAGTAGAACTCAAAATTTTCGAGACAAGTAAGAAACATTCAGACTAAAGAGGTACAATAGGAACAAGAAAAATCACAAGTTGTTGTGGAATCTAAAGTTCCTTGTGCAAACACAAAATTCATCATTCTAGTAGAACACACCTTGAGTTTGCTATATTATAATATCTTATAACTCAAAAGGCGTGTGAGTTGATCATAGAGATGATTCAACAACCTACTTAGAAACTATTGAGGAACCAAATTCTGAAAAATGGCTTGAGGCCACTAGATCTATGATGGACTTCATGTAAACCAACAAGGTATGACCTTAGTGGATCCACCTGAAGGGGTAAAACCCATAAGGTGCATTTGGTTCTTTGTAAGAATACCAACATGAAAGGGTAGATTGGTTGCAAAGAGTTTCAAACTAGTTCAAATTATTGAATGTGATGAGGACTTTCACCAGTTACCATGGTTAAATCTATCTGGATCATGCTTGTTGTTGCATCTTATTATGACTATGAGATTTGGCATATGGATGTTAAAACCACATTCCTTAATTGGAATAATTAATAAGATGTGTATGCGACACAACCTAATGGTTTTATATATCTATTAATGCAAATAAAATCTATAAGCTACAAAGGTCAATCTGAGTATTGAAGCAAGCATCTCAGAGTTGGAGTCTTCGATTTGAAAAGACACTCAAAGGGTTTGACTTGAGTTAGAATGAAGATGGAAACTGTAATTATAAAATATTTAGTGGGAGCATATTGATATTCCACATAATGATGCAGAATAACTTCCCTATCCTATAAATATTAAAACCTGGCAAGGAAAATACCTTCTACATGAAGGATTTAGGCAAATCATCCTATGTGATAGGGATCAAGGTCTATTGAGATAGATCTAGAAAGATTCTTGACCTAAGTAAAAGCACATACATTGGTAAGATGCTGAAGGGTTCAGCGTGCAAGATTTAATGAGAGAAAACTTGTCCATGTTCCATGGAGTTAATTTTTCAAGAGCCTAGTGTCCTAGTTCTTATGATGAACAAGGACACATGGATAGATGCCATTGGATCTATCTTAAATGCAATGCTATGTACTTATCCCGTTATCTCATATGTATTGGACATGATGAGAAGATATCTAGTTATCGCATATGTATTGGACATGATGAGAGGATATCCAGTCATCTCATATATATTGACATGATGAGAGGACACATATATACCCACCTAGAAATCTCATATGTATTGGAAATGATGAGAGGGTATATGTTAGATACCAGTGAAGTTCACTGGAATACGATAATGAACATCCTTATGTGCTTATGAAGCACTTAAAGGATTGGTTACTTGGTTATGGTAATAAGGAAGAGTTGGATGTAAAGGGTTACACCCATGAAAGCTTCCAGACTAATAAAATGCTCATAATGGTGTTTGACATTAAACAAGAACTATAAGCTAGAAAGGGTTCTGAGCTAATGGCAGTTGTCCTGATCTACAAAAGAAGCTGAGTATCTCTGTGTTATGAAAATAGTATAGGATGTTGTATGAATCAAGAAGTTCATATGGGTGAACTTGTGTGAGGTTCTAAACCATTGATGACACAGTAGTAATACTGATGACAACAATCGAGATACTAGTTAGGTTGGGAATCTCATATAGCATACTATGACACTTCCATCTCATACGAGTAGTCGTATAGTGAAGAGAAGAGAAAATTGTAGAATACCGACTTAAAGCAAACGTTTCTAAACCTGTTATAAAAGCACTTATGAAACAGAAGCATGATGGTCATGTTATGTCACTCAGGATGAGATCCTTGGGTGATTGGCTCTAAGTGAAAGTGGGAGTATGTTGGTATGTGTGCCCAAAGAGCCAATTATATGATGATTGTAATGGCATGACATATAAATGTTTTGATTGATAACAAAGGAAAGCTTCCAATTTATTTTGTATATTCAGTTATGAGATAAAGAATAACATAATAAATGTCTAGAGAATATTATTACTCAACGACATATGTGTTCAAGTACTAGACTTGGAAGAAATGAGATCATATGGATGTTAAGAGTACATGTACATATTCTCATTATGTCCCTGATCGGTTGCCATTGTGAAAGGTCGATAGACAATAATGACACATAAGATCAAAGTGTGAGTTGGCTGATGACTGAATCTCATTGGTCATGATATGACAATATCAAACCAAGCACATAGATACATGTTAGAGAATAGTGTATCAGATAGACCCACCATGTGTCTAACACATGGAAGCCATTATCATGGAAGTCATAGTCAGCTCTCACTGTGATGGTGGTGGTTGTGGTTCTTAGACCTAAAATCACTACACTCATCACATGTGGTTGGATACACTCTGACATCATCAAATGTAGTCTTGAAACATGGGCTATTATAATGGTGATGATTGGGTGACTTTGACACATGGGGTATGATTGTCAGTGATAGATATGGGATTTTTCCCTATGATAGGAGTATGATATCCAAGGCCTCTTCATTAGCGAGACTGAGAAAAGTATGGCCATACGCATGCGAGTCAACATGTAATATTGAGATTGCATATATATCATGTAGTCTGCTCTGGTTCAAGGAACAAAATTGAATAATAATGAGGATGATTGATCCATGCCTCTAGTTCAATCTGGACATTAGTGACAAAGGAACTATACAAATACTATAACACCATACACAGATTGTAGATTGAAGTTTCCCCCCAACTTTCCATTCACTTGGGTAGCAATGATGTGCAACAAGGCACCAATCTTTGCTTGTGATGACATATGCTAGTTATGGACATTCACTGCTAATGTGATATGGGACCTATAGGATCACACCATAGGAACTCATCTAGAATAGGTGTTTAATGTTAAATGATAATTGAATTACATGCTAAAGTGCTTAGGTACTCAATTCACACAACAGATCGACAGATTGGCTGACTGAACTACCAAACGACCATCTCATTGGGTGAGATGACCATTTGGTCAGCCAGACTGACATCTCAAGTGTTAAGATAGCCATTTGGGTTGTTAGGTAGATCAAGAATTGAATTGGCTTAGTTCTGTTGTATGAACCGACCAGTTCAAGCTGTTGAACTGATCAACTCGACTCAAACTCACCAGACAATCGTCTGGGTTAGTGAGGCTGGTGTCTCTCTTGTGTGAGATGGCCCACTTGGGACGAATGACGTTTCTGGAGTTTTCCTAAACTCGTTTCAATTGCACATACTTGGGGTGAAAGTAAATAAATGTATGACATTAATTAGGAAATAATTTGTCAATTCATATCTGGCTGGGAAAATGTGAAACGACCGTCTCGCATCCCAGACAACCATTTAACTTAGCGAAACAAACTCTCATATGTGAGACGACCATCTCACTTGGTGAAAGGATCATTTCGTCGCACATAAGTTGTGAAACTTCCAGAAAAGTTGTGAAAATTTAAGATCTACTTGCCCTTTCCACTCCCACTTTAGTCCTGATTTGGCTAAGAACTGGGAACCCTAACCCTAGCCCCTCCTATATAGAGGGGGGTATTGGGGGCTTCCCAGAGTACAACTAATACACAAACAATTGAGAATTGGCAATTTTTGTCCTCTCTGGTTGTGGTAACCACGAGAGCCCAGGCAAGTCCTACCCGACTAGGGAGGGATATGCATAAGAGAGAAACAACTGAGGATCATTGTTGTAGGAGAGTATGTTGGTGACTAGTACACCAACAGAAGGGACAACTCCTTCATGTCCATTGATGCAAGATGATTAGAGTTCTTGTTAGTCCATGAGGACGAATCTAGAGGCATGAGTCTATTGGCTGCTTCTAGAAGGGCAATGTCAACTCACAGTCTATGGTGAGATCTGAGGAGCTGCTACACTAGTTGTCTGACTCTAATGTATGTGGAGGAGCAGTCAGACAAATCTGAGTATGACTTGGATCTACACAAACACTGTCTAAGATAGAGTGTGCATCAACATCGATGAGGATTGCCACTGGACTTGCTCCAGGACCAGGTATATCTTCATGAAACAATCCTTCCCATCACATAGTTATTGACATGATCTGTTGGTTAATGGGAAATATGTCAATAAAATTTTTGTTTCTACTTCCTACCTGATATCGTATTTCCCAACAAAAATAACAAGCATGATCTTGATGGACTTAACCATGACCTTGGCCACTGGAGAAAAGGTTTCATCATAGTCAACACTCTGAACTTGTATGAAACCTTTTGCAACCAATCTACCCTTATAGGTTTAAACTTTTTCATCCATGCCTGTCTTCTTCTTGAAGACCCACTTGCACCTTATGGGTTTTACCCCTTTAGGTGGATCCACCAAAGTTCATGCTATTTTGGTATACATGGATTCCATCTCAGATCTCATGGCCTCAAGCCAGTTCTTAGACTCTGATCCCTTAATAGCATCTTTATTGGATATTGACTCATCCTCTATGACCAATTCACTACCTTCCTGAGTTACAAGATATCCAAATATTTCAGGCTCAAGGCATGTCCTATTAGATATATGAGGTTCCTCTGTTACTTGAGGAATTTGAGATTCCAAAAAACTTTATGATTCTCTTGGTTCCTCTTGCACATCTAATGGTTCAATGTTTTATTGTTGGTCTCGAACCTCTTCGAGTTCCAATTTCCTACCATTGATTCCTTTGGAAATAAATTCATTTTCTAGGAATGCAATATCTCTAGAAACAAACACTATGTTGTTAGATGGATTATACAAGCAGTATCCCACCATTTTTTTGGGATATCCAAAAAAGTAACATTTATCAGATATTCATCCAAGCTTGTTAGGAAACATTTTCTTGACATAAGCTTCACACCCCCAAATCCTCATAAAATACATTTTGGGACACTTCCTAGTCCATATCTCATATGGTGTCTTTTGAACCGATTTAGATGGTACTCAATTTAGTGTAGATGTGGTGGTTTGTAGAGCATACCCCCCAGAAGGTTGTTGGAAGCTCGACTAAACTCATCATCAATCACACCATATCCATTAATGTGTGATTCCTTCTTTCTGATACACCGTTATGATGAGGTGTTCTAGGAGGAGTCCACTGGGATATAATCCCATGAGCTCAAAGAAGGTTCCCAAACTCTTGGTTTAAGTATTCTCCACCTCAATAAAAAAGAAGGCCTTAATACTTTTACCAAGTTGGTTATGTACTTCATTGATAAACTCCTGGAACTTTTCAAGAGCTTCTGACTTATATTTCATTTAATAAACATAGTCATACCTACTGAAGTCATCAGTGACGATAATGAAGTACTGATACCCACATCTAGAGGTTGTTCTAAAAGGTCTACACACATCAGTATGTATGAGTCCTAATAGATCACTAGCCCTCTCATGTTTACTAGTGAAAGGGGTCTTAGCCATCTTGCCCAATAAACCAAATTCACATGTCTCTATTGATTCGAAATGAAAAGAGTCCAGATAACCATCTTTATGGAGTTTAGATATGTGATTCTCATTTATTTGCCCTAGATGACAATGCCAAAGGTATGTTTTATTTGAGTTGTTGAGTTTTAGTCTTTTGGTACTAACACTATATACATTGTCTTTAGATCTAACAAGTAAAGACTATAAGACATTGGGGCACTACCATGTAATATTCCATCTTTTGAAATAGAACTGTAAAAGAGTGAAATCGCCCCTTTACTAAAAATTTGAAGAATTGACATCCCTTCCAAACACTCTCAGAGGTATGATGGAATGGGAATACATTTTCCAAATTTATTAAACTTTAGTATACAAAAAACCATTAGAAAGCATCGGAATAAAAAATATCTGACTATATTCAATTTTGATAAAAGGTTTACAAAAATACATCAAATTCTCCCATTAGGGTTTACATCAAGACACACAATCAAGATCTAGATAGAGGGAAGTCTAGACTACTACAATCTTGTCTCCAAGCAACATCTCCATCAACCGAGTCCAAGCCAAAAGCTAAGATCTTCCTTGTATTATCCATCACCTTGCTCAACACCTGGGTGGCTGGGAAGGCACCCAGTAAAAAGGGAAAGGGAAGAAAAGTATGTGTCATAAAACTAGTCTAGGATATCAAGATAAGTAAAGCAAATAAAAATAGGCTAGGGTTTATCATATGATGAAGATAAAAAGAGTATGAGGCTATATATGAAAGAAGCTTGCCATTAACAAATATGATAAAAAAAGATTTGCATGTAAGATAGTATGTCTACCTAACTACGTAGGGTTGATGCACCTACTGGACCTCTAACATTACATGAGGGGAGAATTAGATATTCCCAGTCACCTACAATATTATGGGGAGAATAAGACATTCCCCAGGGCGATTATTTACATGCCCTTTGTGGGTGATTGTACATAAGTACCGCTACTTTAAATTAAATAGAACATAAATCCACATGCTAGAAAAAGTAGTCATGGCAAGAATAATCATATGAATCAATAAGTATGGTAGTGGGGTACCAAGACCCAAGAATAATTTTCCAAATTTGATTTATAAGTATAGTAAAAGATTCAAGAGTATATGAAATAAGATTTAATAAAGCCTCATTATAGAAAAATAGGTTAAGGAACAATTATTCCCAACTTAAGGTGTAAATGCACATACCTCTCTTACTGATATCAATTACTAACTTTCACCACTTTAATTGAGTCCAAGTTCCACTTTGCCTATTTTCAATGTATTAACATGTATTAGAGTACATAGTGCACATTAATGTATAGAAACCCTAATTTCAGAACTTTTTAGAAAAAATCGGATTTAGCTTTTGAAAATAACACCAATGAACTTATTAGGTTCTCCTGATGAAGAAAACATATTTTAATGTTAATTTTGGAGTTATGATGATTAAGATGTAATTCTTATGGATTTTATGCATTAAATTCATTTTATAAAAATCACCCTTCTTCAAACCATGAAATCAGACCTTGAAAATATTTTTATTAGATAGAGATTAATTTTCCAATTCCAAAACATATTTATTTGTCAAATTTGGATAAGTGGAATAGAAGATACGAATTTTTCAATACTGACCAATAGGAAATTGCCACAACATCAAACCGATCGAGATAATTGAAGAGAGAGGGAGAGGGAGAAAACACCATTTGACCCAAGATCAGGTTTAAAGTTGCATAGGTAACCAAACTAGAGCTTCTAGAGTAGGTAAAACAACAAGAAACTAAAACCCTAGAAGAACATGATAAAAAGAGATGGAAATCATCGATTTTAAACATAGAAGCATGAGTTTTAAGCATGTACTAAGCAATATATGAGAAGGGGGTTAACAAAACTTGCTCCTAGGAAGGTAAGAAGGTCCAAACAGAAAGGATCTCGAGATTAGAAGGTCTGGTTGCTCCAAGACAACCTCCTTTCTTGAGCAAAGATCACCTTCTCCACTTTAGAGGTGTAAACCCTAGCAAAAGAGCATGGAGATGAGATGTTTTAGGGTTCTAGGTGGAGTTTTACCATGGAAGGTCATGGTTCCGACCTGGACGAAGGTGGGAGGAATACTAACAACATGCAAATAGGGAAGGAAAGGAGGATTCTTACTAGTTTTGGTCAAAATCACCAAGGAGGAGCTTAAGAAATCCTAAATAGAGAAATTTGGAACCCTAGGAGCCTTCTTCACCAAGGTAGGCACCCTCTTTTACCTTGGGACATCAACTTCGTGGCCAAACATAGAAGGGATGATGATCTAATCTATGGGAAAGAGAAGGAGAGGATTGCTTCTTGGATTGGGAGGTGGGAAGGGGTAGGCATGGCTTTATAAAGAAGGGGGCAAGTATGAGGTGTCTATGCGACTTTCCATGTGTCCTTAGGCTAGGGCTTCATGGTCATGTAAGAAAACAACTCATAGAATCTTCTTGTATATCAAATATTGGTCCTAAAAGCCCCTGGAGCCTTCTAGGCCATCCCCACCATCCTTCAAACAAAGAAATAACCCCATTGGTTGATAGCTTTTAAAGATAAGCACATTTATAAAGAGGGTAATCCCTATAATGCCCTTGGAGAGAAACACCTTCAAACCAAGGTGAACTAGGTTACCCATGGTTAAAAATCTCGAGAATGGTAAAGTAATATCTAAGGATTAAAATTCAGGTGATAATTTGCAAAGAAAGCCTCCCAATTGGGTAAATTGAATAAAAGTCCAGAATGTGCCTAAAATTCCATAACTTGTACAAACAACATCCAAACCAAACCAAATTTGAAACATAGGTTCATTTTATGTTTTCAAATCAGATCAAAAAGTTATATTAAGGTTTAGAGCACTTAAGTATGGTAATTAAGCTTTCACTGAGGTATATGTGCATAAACCCTTATATTGGTACAATTAGTGAATAAATGTTCACTAAACCACTATAAATTCCACTAATTAAATAGAAAGACCAATAAGTATAGAAATGAATGGAAAAGATGGGAAAGAGGGTCAAAAGATAAAATTCCAGAATTTGGTATGTTACAACACTCCACCCGTTAAAGAGGACTTTGTCCCCCAAAATCACAAGCAAGAAGGGAAGGGTGAGTGTACAACATCTCATCACAAAACTTTAGGTTATTTCTCCAACCTTAACTTCCACCAAACAACTCATCAACATATACTCCACAAGCATCTCGACATAGGTTAAGTTCTCAAGGATCACCTAGGTTCCATTATTTAGATATTCTTTTTAGGAGATTCAACATTATTTACATTTTTGGCTCATAAACATTATATTATTTATGATATCACATTATCATCATTATTTTAATTATGGCATGTCATAATCACTTTATTACTAAGGAAGTTATATTTCATTATCATCCATGAAACATCATATATATATATATATATTTCTCATTTATCTTACTAAGAATTTTAGCAATATTATGGGTTACTCAATTTCCTCAATATATTTGATCATTATCCTTAATATTTTGAACTTTGACTTCATTATCCTTTACTATCACCACATTAATTTATAATGAATTATTTTGCATGAAATATTCAATTTGTCTTTAAGTCTTCATTAAATCCAAATTATGTCACATCAATTACATATATTTATATTAAACGTTATCTCATTACCACATTATCTTTATTTCTCACATTAATGTCATAATTAATCATTTTCTCATATTTATTTATATTATTGATTTGCACATTTATGTGAATCGAAACAAAGTATGAGTTTCTCTCTCATCCACACTAGGATATTGATTACATCATACTTTTGGTTCAATCCTCCTCTTTGAGGAATATAGTTCATCATTAAAAATTCACATCATATTTTATTTTGCAATATATGTCACTCAATCAATCACATATGATTGAAGTGTCTCTACCCTATTGGGTATAAAATTGTGTGTTCATTATCATATCATGCCATAAGCTACATTCTTTACTTCATGTTGTGTATCCAAATCAAGCATGTGAGATAGTCACACCACCATGTCATGTTTCAGGGTGTATCCCCTAATCATCATATCATGTACCCATATCAAATTGACTATCACATAGTTCTTATCATTTCAAGATAACTTCATATCGGGTATGAACTAGGTGCTTGACCCCATATCAGGTATAAGCTATGTGCTTGATACCATATCGTGCACAAGGTGTGCACCATATCATGCATATGTCATATGCCTCATCATGTATCATTTGAGTGGTATATATACAAAATACCATATCGATTTCCCATTCAAGATTATCATATCGGGTCTCCATGTTGGGTAGCATATTGGGTTATCATGTTTGGTAGACCCTTAGACTCATAACCCCTTCATTCCTTCAAGGATCAACCTTATCATATAGTTACTTGACAAGCTAGGTGTCTTATTTAATTCTCATACCACAATCCATTACACAAAGGGTAGGGTATATCGAGTTTCAATCCATCATCTAGGGTTTTCCACCAAATTGGGTAGATTATGTCATATCGTGCATGAAGTATGAATTGAACCTCATATCATTCACAAGATAGGAGTAGGTGCTATTCCTATCATTCAAGGGATATCATTCATATCATCTAGGGTTTTCCACCAAATTGGGTTGATTATGTCATATCGTGCATGAAGTATGAATTGAACCTCATATCATTCACAAGATAGGAGTAGGTGCTATTCCTATCGTTCAAGGGATATCATTCATTACGTCCATGTGGTATCACTCACCACTTGTATTAGCTTACCCATCACCTAGGGTTATCCAGCTCTATATTGTTTAGAGTGTTCAGTATCTCTCTATCATGCAAGAGGTGTAGTCTTAGACTTATATCGTGTATAAGGGGTAAGTGGGTATCTCCCATATCATGCAAGGACATGGCTCATATCATTTATGCTCTATCCTCTATCCCCATATCAGGTTAACCCCCATCTCGGGTTTCATATCGGGTTAAGGTATTTCAACCATATCAGTTTATACCATGTATTTGATTCTATGTCTTATATTATGCATAAGTGTATACTTCATCAACCATATTGTGCACCAGATGTGTGCATCATGATATCGTGTACAAGAGGTGTATTACATGAGCATATCATGCAAGGAGCACTTGCTATTCTCATTCATATCGGGTTACCCAAACTAGGGTTTCATATCAACTTACAAGTATGCCCTTGTTCCTATATCGTGCATGGAGTCTATATTGTGCAATAGGTATTATGGTTAACACCATATCATGTTCCAAGATATGAACTTCATCCCCATATTGTGCAAGGAGATATAATCTCACAAGTGATACATGTATATCACCATATCAGGTATGAGCTACTTGTTTGTATGCTTGAACCCGATATCACTTTATAAAGTGATACCATCTTCTTCAAGGTCTAGACCTTCGTTCTATCTATTCTAGTTTATGAATAACAGGTCTAGGCAATTCTTAGAACTCATGGAATCATCAAGTACTCAATAAAACTCGGAATTGATAGTAACCATCTAGTGTAACAAGTTAAGTGGTAAATAATAACATGATTGGTATCAAGTTATATAACTCACCTTATGAACACTTCACAACTCCAAGATCCAAAGCTTCACATCCTAAGGTTGAAGATGAATTTCTCCAAGGTCCAAGGCTCGTTCGCAACTCCTCCATAGACAAGAAATCATCATAGTTAAGCACTTGGTGAAGAAGGAAAGAAAGGAATATTCATAACCCGATATCCTACTTCAACCAAGGTTGAAGATGACCAAAGCCTTACATAAAGCTTGGTGCTCGAGATATCCTTTCTCCTTGAGCTAATTTGCACTATATCTAAGGGGATTTTCATGATATCTCCAAGGGATATGGTTTGTGAGGATCGTAAACTTTCATAAGTTGGTGAAAGGTGAAGTATATATACTTGGTTTCATGAGATAAAGTGTATAAGAGGTGTCTTCACCTCATGCTACTAGATGACACGTGTCCATGCATGGTTAAGACATGGCCATGCATGCACACATACATATATTTCCATGCAAGAGTCTTGAGGATAAGATAGAGACAATATCTCAGCCATCCTTTATCTTGTTGGATAAGTTTCCTCATCTTTATCTCATCATTAAGACAACCCGATACACTATTTATAAGGGAACTTGCAACTCGTCATGGGCCACCTCATTGAGGTGCTTTTCCCTTCATGGACTTTTCCAAGGCTCAAGAAACCAATATAAGGATTCTAATATGGCTTCTTGGCCGATAGGACTCCTATATCAAGTCTATAACTCGATACAACACATATATAAAACTTTACCTTTAATTCTTCCTTGGTTTATTCATCACCCAGAGTATCATCATTCAAAGATGATTCAAACATAATGTATCCATATTTATCTTTCCTTTAAAAGATACATAAAGGGAGTAGGGACACTCTAGAGGTGGTATTTTTGCATTTCAACCCCATACATTGGGTAAATTACAAATTGTACCAAAATTGGTGCACATAGTACTAGCATTGTTCAAACAAATTATATCTTGGGATTTAGGCCTTCCACAAGCCACCACTTAGCATCATTCTCTCTCTTATGATACTAAAACACTTAGAATACACTCAACATGTGACATATTGCAATGTAACCCCTCATCTTGGGAAAATTGCACTTTGGTCCAAAACAAAGGAACATTGCTCAAACAACATTCAATCAGGACCAAATTTGAAACATAAGTGTGTCACATGATAAAAAAACTCCTTATAGGATTATATTAAAATTCTAAGCAACTTACTTAGCCAAAACAAACAAGGTTACCTCATAACCCAGGTCAGGGTATTACATCATAAGTATGGGGTTAGGGTTTCTAAAGATAGTGTAAATAGATTTCAAGATATCATAGGGCTCCATCCCCCTAAAGAGGATTTCATCCTTGAAATATAACTACCCAAACATCATCAAACCAACACTCTCTTCCCCTTAAAAGGTTTGACCTACCAAGCCAAAATAATCTAGAGGTAAAAGGGTGAGTATAACTAAACCATATACAAGATCCATCACGCTTCACTACACACTCTGATTGCTTACTAAACATTAAACTTCAAAGTCTAGGTTCTAGGGATAAATATCCAAACATGTGTTTTATGGGTCATAAGGGAACTATATTGGGTATCCATCCTCAAATAGGTCATTACATCTGAAAGACTGGTTCAACATATTAGGGTCCCTAAAGATAAATCATATATATGTCTAAGGCTACTATTTCCTAAAGTATGCTATTTTGAACAATTCATATCATCTCAGGCCAGGCTGGTATCATATGGATTCGAGATTCCTCATAACCCAACTAGTGGTGCGGAGGAAAATCTTGCCAGCCCCCAAACCTTGATCCTTTCTAGACACCTTTGCTTTCAACTTCATGTCCTAGTAGCTGCCTAAAGGCCAAGCTAAACAACCTCAAGTTACTATGGTTACTTATGCATCTTTTAGTTGTAAGTATTTTAGGAATCTATTCATCATTATTTTAATGTGAAACTATAGGATCCTAAATCAACCCTTCATCATCTATTGATCAACTCTAGGGAAAACATGTCACTTAAAGGTAAGGCAAGTATTCTAACTAGGGAGAAAAAATTGAAATAGTCAGATTATGACCACCATGGGCTCTGATACCATGTTGTAAAAGACTAAAATCACCCCTTTACTAAATAATTGAAGAATTGACATCCATTCCAAACACTCTCAAAGGTATGATGGAATGGGCATAAATTTTCTAAATTTATTAAACATTGGTATACAAAAGACAATTAGAAAGCAGCGGAATGAAAAATATATATTCAATTTAAAGGTTTACAAAAATACATCAAATTCTCCCATTAGGGTTTACATTAAGACACACAATCAGGATCTAGATAGAGGGAAGTCTAGACTACTACAATCTTGTCTCCAAGAAACATCTCCATCAACCGAGTCCAAGCCAAAAGCTAAGATCTTCCTTGTCTTATCCATCACCTTGCTCAACACCTAGGTGGTTGGGAAGGCACCCATCAAAAAGGGAAAGGGAAGAAAAGTATGTGTCACAAAACTAGTCTAGGATATCAAGATAAGTAAAGAAAATAAAAACAAGCTAGGGTTTATCATATGATGAAGATAACAAGAGTATGAGGCTATATATCAAAGAAGCTTTCCATTAACAAATATAATAAAAAATATTTGCATGTAAGGTAGTTATGTCTACCTAACTAAGTAGGGTTGAGGCACCTACCAAACCTCTAACCTTAGGTGAGGGGAGAATAAGACATTCCCAGTCACCTACAATATTATGGGCAGAATAAGACATTCCCCATGGCGATTATTTACATCCCTTTGTGGGTGGTTGTACATAAGTACCACTACTTTAAATTAAATAGAACATAAATCCACATGCTATAAAAAGTATTCATGGCAAGAATAATCATATGAATTAATAAGCATGGTAGTGGGGTACCAAGACCCAATAATAATGTTCCAAAACTAATTTAGAAGTATAGCAACAGATTCAAGAGTATATGAAATAGGGTTTAATAATGCCTCATTATAGAAAAATAGGTTAAGGCACAATTATTCCCAACTTAAGGTGTAAATGCACATACCTCTCTTACTGATATCAATTACTAACTTTCACCACTTTAATTGAGTCCAAGCTCCACTTTGCCTATTTTCAATGTATTAACATGTATTAGAGAACATAGTGCACATTAACATATAGAAACCCTAATTTCAAAATTTGGTTTTAGCTTTTAAAAATATCACTAATGAACTTATTGGGTTCTCCTGATGAAGAAAACATATTTTAATGTTAATTTTGGAGTTATGATGATTAAGATGTAATTTTTATGGATTTTATGCATTAAATCCATTTTACAAAAATCACCCTTCGTCAAACCATGAAATCAGACCTTGAAAATTATTTTATTAGATAGAGATTAATTCTACAATTTCAAAACATATTTATTTGTCAAATTTATAAGCAGAATAGAAGATATGCATTTTTCAATACTGACCAATAGGAAATTGCCACATCATCAAATCAATCGAGATAATTGAAGAGAGAGGGAGAGGGAGAAAACACCATTTAACACAAGATCAGGTTTTAAGTTGCATAGGTAACCAAACTAGAGCTTCTAGAGAAGGTAAAACAGCAAGAAACCAAAACCCTAGAAGAACATGGTAAAAAGAGATGGAAATCATCGATTTTAAACATAGAAGCATGAGTTTTAAGCATGTACTAAGAAATCTATGAGAAGGGGGTTAAAAAAACTTGCCTCTAGGAAGGTAAGAAGGTACAAATAGAAAGGATCCTGAGATTAGAAGGTCTGGTTGCTCCAAGCCAAGCTCCTTTCTTGAGCAAAGATCACCTTCTCCACTTTAGAGGTGCAAACCCTTGCAAAAGAGCATGGAGATGAGATGTTTTAGGGTTCTAGGTGGAGTTTTACCATGTAAGGTCATGGTTCAGACCTGGAAGAAGGTGGGAGGGAAAACAGGGAAGGAAGGGAGGATTCTTACTAGTTTTAGGCAAAATCACCAAGGAGTAGCTTAAGAAATCCTAAATAGAGAAATTTGGAACCCTAGGAGCCTTCTTCACCAAGGTAGGCACCCTATTTTAGTTTGGGACAACAAATTCATGGACAAACATAGAAGGGACGATGCTATAAGATGTGGGAAAGATAAGGAGAGGATTGCTTCTTGGATTGGGAGGTGGGAAGGGGTAGGCATGGCTTTATAAAGAAGGGGGCAAGTATGAGGTGTCTATGGGACTTTCCATGTGTCCTTAGGCTAGGGCTTCGTGGCCATGCAAGAGGACATATCATAGACTCTTCTTGTATATAAAGGTCGGTCCTAAAATCCCCTAGAGCCTTCTATGACATCCCCACCGTGCTTCAAACAAAGAAATAACCCCATTGGTTAATAGCTTTTAAAGATGAGCGCATTTATAAAGAGGGTAATCCCTATAATTCCCTTGGAGAGAAACACCTACAAACTAAGGTGCAAACAGGTGCCCCATGGTTCAAAATCTCAAGAATGGTAAGGGAATATATAAGGATTAAAATCCAGGTGATAATTTGCAACAAAAACCTCCTATTGGGTAAATTGCATAAAAGTCCAAAATGTTCCTAAAATTCCATAACTTGCACAAACAACATCCAAATCGAACCAAATTTGAAAAATAGATTCATTTTATATTTTCAATCACATTAAAAAGTTTTATTAAGGTTTAGAGCACTTAAGTATGGCAATTAATCTTTCACTGAGGTATTTGTGCATAAACCCTTATATTGGTACAATTGGTGAATAAATGTTCACTAAACCACTATAAATTCCATTAATTAAATAGAAAGGCCAATAAGGATAGAAATTAAAGGAAAAGATGGGAAAGAGGGTCAAAAGACAAAATTCCATAATTTGGTATGTTACAAGAACATCGACCATTTTAACATGGAATTTAAATGCATCCTTGTCCATACAAGATACATAAATGATGTTTCTATTTATAGCGGGTATATAATAGTAGTTCCTTAATTCAATTACAAGCCCTGGTGGGCATAGATAAATTATAAATTCCAACTGGGCTGGCCACAACCCTTGCACCATTAGCAACTCACAAATCCACCTCACCTTTTGCTAAAGGCCTACTTCCTCTCATATCCTACATATGAGAACATATGTGAGATCCACATCAGATATCAAGTATCCATGATGGTGAAGTAGATAGATTTATCCCAATAATGTATATACTTGAAGTGGAGATCACCATCCCCATCTTCTTGTTCCTGAATTCCTTCAAGTACAAAGGATGAGATCCTCTTGCACTTTTCTTTCTCCTTATCTTGAGTGTTGAAGATGTGGATTTAGGCTCGACCTCAGTACTAGTCTTGGTCTTACTTTGATCCTTGGACTCAACCACGTTGATCACCATTACGAGCTTATCCTTCTTCAATTTTGCTTCAACGTGAATCAACATGGCAAGCAAGTTGGACATTTGTCCAATCATATTATTCATATGATAACATGCGATAAAGCTGATATATGATTCTAGCATAGTCTTTAGAATCATATCACTAGCCAACTCTTGGGTCAAGGTGAATGCAATTCTTCAAGATGATACACATGTCCAATCATATTGAATACATGTTCTTCTACTGAGGGAACCTCTGTCAGCTTTGACTTGAGCAACACCTTCAAGATATCTTCTCTTTCTTGTTTTGTAAAACCAAGTGTCACTTTCTTAAGATGTGTTACCATCTCACAGAAACTCATGTCTTCAAATTACTCATGCAACTTATATTTTATGTAGCTAAGCATAAGGTACTTTATCTCTAAGGCATCATTGGCATGCTTCCAATAAGCAACCACTTGCGCCCTTGGCACATCAAGAGCAAGTATTTCTGGCACTGGTTTTTCAAGGTCATAGAGATTATACTCTTCATTGATAACCCTTCTCAAAATCCAAAACCAGTCATGGAAATTTCTCCAGTCAAGTTTGTCCTTCTTCAGGTGCAATTGCAAATTGGATCTGTTCGTCATTTGATTCTATAAGAGAAAAATTGCATTGATCAAAAATCCTTTTTGATTTGATTTGATTTGAAAAAATTGACAATATTATTTAGGTCTTTAATTATTACCTCTCCCACTATTTTGTTTGAATTGATAGACCTCAATATCAATTTGAAATATTGTTGTGTACAATATTCTAGTGGACTAAGATCCACATTTCATCAAGTCATGAGTCCGCTTTTTCCAATCACCCACAACCTGACTATTTAGGTAGGCCATCATGCCAATTGCATCGTATGCAACTCTTTGATAGATGATATGTGCAACTGTTTAGCATGATCATATGCATGCCTCTGGGCTTGGGCTCTCTAAGTCACCAGTTAAGCCTAACCCAATAGCCAACACGATAGATATTCACCATGCTTTCTTCAAATCTACATATTTATCATCACACTTCCACGAGATAGATGATGCACCATGCTTTGTGCAAATCTACGCTTGGTCGATCAAGCTTTTCATGTGTGTTGCTAATGGAAGGCATCTAAGACTTAATATTTTAATTGAGAAAGTTTGTATAAATACATATACTTTATCCAATCACCACATATATATAGTACGTATCGTATACATGCTATATCCCACAATGAAAACATACAATAAACGAAAGTGATGGTTATGGCCAACCTAATGTAATCCCTTTGACCCACAAGGAATTACGTCATCTGGGTCTACGTCACATGGATATATCTATTGTTGATGAAGATTTGTGCTTACCAATCTGGGTTGATTGGTTCAACCCTAGAATCGATCGGCTCGCCTCCTGGATGGTTGTTAGGTCATCTCATCAATCACCTAGTTCCATAGGTCTACCATCTACTAGCTCTTCTTGTAGATCGGTTGGGTCTACCAACCAATTGTCTTGTCCACCATGTCCTCCATAGATAGTCCTTTAGTTGGTTGGATCGTCTTTGAGACATCTTTGTCATAATAGGAACACAAACTATCCTACTTTTACATAATTATTAAGAAACCTTGAATTACATTCGAGGGGAGCAAGGTTAGGAAAGAAATAACTTTACATTGGGAAGATAAGATACATGCTTCATTTACAAACTGAGATAAAAAGATCAACCAACCACACAACCACGCACAGACAATAGGGGTTATTGTTCATAATAATGATACACATCCATCATCAAAACTACTTTTAGGGAGATGCATGTAAATTGAATATATATATATATATATATATATATATATATATATATATATATATATATATATATATATATATATATATATATATATATATATATATTAGTTTGGGACAATTGTGGTATTGGGTTTGAAAAGATATTATTCGCATCACATGCGATAATAGAATGACAAAACCAAAATCCAATCATATCGATTATCCCATAATATAGTAAATTGGCATTGGCTCTGATACAATTTTAGGGAAATATGGCTATAGAGAAGGCAACAGAAACACATTTTTTATCTACCATATTCCCATAACCAATGGATCACGTCAATAATAGTAATATGGACAAGATGGTTTTGAGGATATATCTGGTCCAGTAGTAAGTCCATCGACAATCCTTGTCATTGTAGATGCACAACTCTAAATCTCAGTTGCATTGGGGCTCGTCTGACTGATGCGCCTCTTGGTCTACACCATGGATTGCAACCATGAACCTTGTCTTCTCCAACAGCTCCTCTTATCACAGACTGCTGGTTGACATTGTCCTCTTAGCGGCAGACAAACAACCTCCTGCCTCTAGAGAAGTCCTCACAGACTGCCTAGAACTCCTTTTGTCCTACTGGAAAGGATAGAAAGGACTTGTCCCTCCCGTTGGTGCACTAGTCACCAACTTGCTCTTCGACAATAATGATCTCAATTTCTCTCTCCCTTGTTGTTCCTCCCTAGTCGGGTAGAACTTGCTTGGGATCTCATGGTTAAAACAACCAGAGAGGACAATGTTTTTTAGAGCAACTGATTCTCAATTGTTTGTATTGTACCCAATACCCCTCTTTTTATAGGCAGGGTTTGGGTCTAAGTTCCCAATCAATGCGGGAGTGGAAGAAACTGGAAAATCTCAAATTTTCACAGCAATTTTGGAACTTTCACAACCTGAGGTAGCTGAATGGTCATCTGGTAATCCAGATAGTTGGTTCACATGATAGATGGTCGTCTGGCTTAGTCTAAATGGTCATTTGGTGCTTTTCCAATCACATGCAAAATCAGCAATTTGTTTCCAATTAATATTCCATATTAATTTCTTGCACAACAAGTATTGTGCAATTGAAACGAACTTGGAAATATCTAGAACCTTCCTTCGGTCGAACTAATCCATCTCGCCCATGCGAGACAACCATCTCGCTCACCCAGAAAATCACCTAATGAGTCTGGACGGTCGGTTCATCCAAAGCCAATTTCAACTCAAATTAGGCCTGACTCCCCAGACACCCATCTCAACATTTGAGACAACCATTTGGCAACCATCTCGCTCACCCAGACAATCACCTGATGCGTCGGGATGGTCAGTTCATCCAAAGCCAATTTCAACTCGAATCAGGCCTGATTCCCCAGACACCCGCCTCAACATTTGAGACAACCATTTGGCACTCCATACAGCTACCTCAACACTTGAGATGTGCATTTGGCAGTGTAGTCATCCTATATGTTGCGTGAATCAAATATCTAAATACTTTAGTACTTAATTCAATTATCATTCAATATTAAAATCTTATTCTAGGTCGAGACCAATGTGTGAGACCTTATAGTCCCATATTACATTAGTAGTGAATGTCCATAACAACTTATGACATCACAAGCAATGAGTGGTGCCTAGTCGCACACCAATGCTATTTAAGTAAAAGGAAATTTGGGGAACAACTTCAACCAACAATCTGTGTATGGTGTTGTAGTGCTTGTATAGTTCCTTTTTCATTGATTTCCATATTGAACTCGAGGCATGGAGCAGTCACCCTCTTTATCATCCAATGTTGTTTCTTGAACCAGAGAAGATTTTCTAAGATATATGTAAGCTCAATATCACATATCATGGCCATGCATTTCTCAGTCTCACTAATCAAGAAGCCTAGGACATCACTCTCTAATAGGAGGGACAAATCCCATTTCTATCACTCACAGCCTATCCCCATGTGTCAAAGTCACCCAATCATCACCGTTATAACACTCATGTTTCAAGATTGTATTTGATGATGTCAAAGTGTACCCAACAACATGTGATGGGTTTAGTGATTTTAGGTATAAGGACGACACCCACCACCATCACTGTGAGAGTTGACTATGACTTCCATGATGATGGCTTCGATGTGTCAGTCTCACAGTGGGTCTATCTGATACACTGTTCTCTAACATGTATCTATGTGCTTGGTTTGATATATCCATATCATGACTAGTGAGATTATGTCATGAACTAACCCACACTCTGACTATGTTGCATGATTATCTCATAGCTGAATTAAACAATGTGAATTGGAATCTTGGCTTTATTAATAATCAAATCATTTACAAGTTATGCCATCATGATCATCACATTATTGGCTCTCCGGGTATACATACCAACACTCCCCCTATCTCCCCTCAAATTACCAACTTTAGTTTATAGCCCAATCATCTCAAACTATCAAGACAAATTAGCTCCATTGAAATCTTTCAATCTCATTTTGGTGGACGATTTACCCTTCTAAATTACACTCTCACTCCCATAACAAATTATATTATGAGATGTATACCTTACCGTATTAGTGTTTCAAATGACTTGACCAAATTCAAAAAAAAGTTTGTAGGGTGACATTAGATTAAAAAATTAAATTTGGTTAATTGGAAAACCATATGTAAATCAAAAATCAATGAAGAATGGCTCATCATAAATCATAAAACTCATTTACATTGCGTTGTACACAAAATTATTTCCACCATACATACATACCATCTCACAATTTGGGAAAAGAATGTATTACAGAAAAACTACACTTTGCTTATCACTTGCAGAATACAAGACTTACCCAGAAATTGTGGAAATATCTTATTAAATTCTTACATATAATTTAAAATGGGATTAAAGTTTTCCCTCTTCTTTCATTAATACAAAATTCTAAAAAGACCCTTTGATAGAAGAAAAATAGATTCACAATTGATACTTAATATCCCAATCCCCGACTAAGTAAAACCTTGACTATCTTCAAATCTCTCAAATATCCCACTTCCTAACTAGATCAATATCTCAAGAGATGCCTCTCTCACCTCTTCTTCCCAATGACTGATCTTATTTGAAACCAACTATTCTAAAAAAATATCACATGTATTAGTTGAATTTGTGGTGTAATTGCACATGAAAATAGTCATATATCCTCTACACCCCGGGGAAACCATATAAAGTATACAAATTTCAAGAAAATTAAATGCCCCCAATTGAAATTTTAGGGCTAGATGGACATAATAAAATCTTAATAGATGACAAATGGATCTCTCATGGATTTGGTTTTCCTACTATTTGCCTCCTTTGTAAGTCCCACTGTGAATACTTAACCCATATTTTATTCACTTGTACTCATGCATAACACACTTGGTCCAAATTCTTTTGTTTTCTTGAAAACCTATAAAATTTGGACACTTGGACCACACTAAGATTAAAATTTAAAAATTCTCAGATTCAAAGACCACACTTACTTTGATTTAATAGCATGTTATATTCATTGTAATATTTAGACTATTCAAAATAAATTCTTTTTAATAAATAGTAAATCCCCTTCTCCAACGTTTGTAATAATATCATTGATTCATATAATGACATTACTTCTATTTTTAGTTATACAAGATCTATGATTCTTGAACCGGATCAAGGGCACCCTCTCCATGATCAAATGCATGACAATGGTTATAGTAAGGGAACCTATTCATTGGAATAGATTTTAGAGGGTACTAAGGAAGACTGAGGATGATTGGGTTTCCACTATCATGCCTTTTGGATGTAATTATTGAGTTGCTTTATGATCCTCTTTTCCCTTTGTGTTTCTTAGGGAAAATTCATTCGGGTTCCTCCCCTTATTTTAAAACTTTCTCTTACATTGTGTTTTTAGTAATTCCAGTACCTTAATACAATTGACTATCTCTATGTAGTCTGTTTATGGTCTGATTCTGTAGTTGAGATATCAGTCTCCTTATCCTTTATTGATAATGAAACTCCTTAAGAAAAGTCGATGCATCATCTTGGCATTGACGATCTTCTATTTCGATGGCAAGTGCTTAGATTTTTAATTTAACGGTATGCTAACACAGACTCCTCACAATGACCTACTACATTAGATTTCATATTTATAGAGGCCCCAGAGTCAGGACCGTGGTTGCCCATCTCCGATTTTCCACCATTAGATCATCTTCTAGGGGATCATCTCTTGTGTTCTTCATTGAAATGACTATACTGCATATTCCTTCTTCACTTCTTATGTATTATTTTCTAAAGGAAGATAGGTATTAATTATATTAGCTATTTAAATATATATTTCATGTACTAACACATACTCTATATTGGTTTTTTAACATTTTCTTGAGATATTAGGCTCATAAAATATGTTGAATATTTTGAGGTTTTTAGCCCAATATATATGAGAAAGAAAACCATAATCATAGTAAATAATATTCTTCTACCTGAGATCTAATGAGGGTTGAGTTGTATTGCCCTATTACTGGATGGAAAGGAACTTAATTCTTGTGTGTATTAAAATTTACAAAGCCATCTCTCATATATAAAATTAGAGGCAATATAAGAAATAGATCCCACCAATGTGGAATTAAATACATACACCACTAGTAACAAATATTTCAATACTCTTACTTGAGTTGGAACATATATATCATGTTAGTTTAACTTGAAACATATCACTTTAAGGTGTTTTCAAAGAAGATGTTTTGTTAATATGTAATACATGTTTTTTAATATATATATATATATATATATATATAGGTGGGAATATTGTTACTTGGATAAGTAATAAGATGAATGCTGTATCACTCTCTAGCATTGAATCGGTATATAGAGCTATGAGTCACACTATATGCAAGATATTTTGGGTTGTGTCTTTACTCAATAACTTTATATTGTGATAGTAAAGCTACTACTATCATTGATTGTAAGACAATCTTACAAAAAAGAACTAAAAATTATTGAGTTTGATTGTCTTATACAGAGATGTCCTAATCTTGCTAGAAAAAAATTCCACTCCTTGCATTTATATAGATGATTAATGAAAGATCTAGTTATTGGGGTGAATAGAGTTTATAAAATATTTAAACATATTTAAAGTGCAATAGAAATCAAATAGGCAACCAAAAGAGAGAGACGAGATTTAGAATGGTTCCGTCTATGACGTCAGTCTACTACCTAGTTGTTTTCAACTAGGAGTTGCAACAAATACTTTTATTAATTTATTGGTGAGGACAAATTACAAGATGATTACTGCAAATAAATATGACTTCTTTATCGGCCACAAAAGAGCACCACCAAACCTCTTCTTTTATGGACACACCGATAGACGAGGAAGAGCACCACCTCACCGCTTCTTTTACGAAGTCACTGAGGGCCAAGGAAGAGAACTGCCACACCTCTTCTTTTATAAATGAATCGAGGTGTAAGCAAAAGAACTGCCACATCTCTTATTTTACGGATGCACTGAGGGCCGAGGATGAGAACCACCACTTGCGGAAGTAGACCAACCACAATCAAAAGTAACAAAAATAAGAATGGAAGAAGGAGATTACATTACTCTTTCACAAGAAATACAATCAAGCTCTTATGGACAAGTGATGATGATCCACTCCACAAAAGGTTTAGACAAGGCTGATATTTGGTAGAGAAGGATTCTACTATTTAGCTTAGGCTAGAATGATGGCAACTCAAAGTATAAGCCTAAACTCTTGAGAATTATAGCAAGTACTAGTATGCAAGTTTGAGTATATGATCTCAATTGGTCTATTCAAACTTGATGTTTTGGTGTCCTAGGACCATTCATATTTATAGGAAATGTTTACATAGGTTAGGACAACTGCAGATAGTGTCTAGAGTGTTCTAGGATGAAAACTAGCTGTTAGGATTAAGTAAATTGAATTACAATGGCTAATTTGACCATTTTATGAATTGCTTCCAGAACATTCTCAATCCACAATATTGTCGACTGAAAACCATCTCGGTCCACAATATCATCGATCGAGTTTTTCTCTAGTTTGGAAATAATCTCCAACGACTATGTCGGTCGAGCTCTCTCAGTTAAATCTTGCAATAACTATATATTGGTTGAGAATATCTTCGACCGAGATTGACCCAAAGCCCAAATTAATGCAAAAATAATAGAAATATCTTATCTAATGATATACCTCATGAAACTTAACAACCCTAAAGGCTTCATATGAGTATGGGATAGTGTTTTGAGTAGCTTTTGGAATATCATCACTTGTCCTTATATCATGTCTATCAAGTTGTATGAAAACATATAAGTACAAACAGGGGCGGAACTAGGGGGAGGCTGTCGGGGCTTTAGCCCCCCTCCCCCAAAAAAATTAATACAAGTAGTGGTTCTTTTAGTATTATATATAGATCGCATGTAATAAATACATTAACTGTGTAGTAGTTAGCAAAAGAATTTTCTAGTTGGAGTGGTAAAAGACTGGTTTCAAAAATTAGAGACTCAAGTTCCATTCCCAATGTTTTTAATTTTTCGACTCAGCCCCCCCTTTGTGTTAAAATGCACACGTATATGATTTCAGCCCCCCTCTATGTAATTTTCTGGTTCCGCCACTGAGTACAAATATATTCATAGTACAACTTGATTTGCAAGTATCCAAACTTATGTATTTGCAAGGTCTTTGTAGTTGGATCTTGATTATGTTCCTTGATCATCTAAAATACTTAATACACATGTTAGTAATATATTTTGAGAAATATTTGTATCATCGAAATATGAGTGTGGCATATCCAAAAAGACAAAAATCTCCCTCTTTTTTATGATGATATATATTTCCATAAGATAAATTGAAAGCGTAAAATATAGAACTTCATACCTTTGATAGCCAATTTATCTCATGGGTTATTCTCCCCCTTTTTGTCAAAATAAAAAAGGATCAACACTTACCAGAGCTCCCCCTCAAGGAGACACTCCTCCTCAACAAGATAGTCATTTTGGAGAGGAAAAACTTATGCCCAATGTATCAATTTAAAGAAAATACCAATTGAAGGAAAAATCCAAAAAATAGACATTAAGGCATAATAAGACATAAAATCCAAAAAGATAGACATTAAGGCATAGTCAAAAAGCCATATATGATCAAGGAACTATTGAAATATTATTAAGTCCTTCATGATAAAAGACTCAATAAAGAACAAATATCATAAATATACTCTAGATCAATGGTAAGGAATGTTAAGTCCAACATGATATAGAGATTCCATGAAAACAAATATACAAAAAGAACTAACCTCTCAACCATTTTCGAAGGATGTTAAGCCCGAAAATGATTAGAGAATCCTTTGAGCTCAAAAAGAGGTCAACAAAAATATCTCTAGACCAAATATAAGGGACGTTAAGCCCATATTGATATAGAGAACCAATAAAGCATAGGATTGAGGTCAAAAATATCTCTAGAACAAATATAAGGGATGTTAAGCCCATATTGATATAGAGAAGCCATTAAGCACAATGTAAAAAAAATGCAAGTTATATCAAAAGATTTTGAGCTCCTCCTTAATCTCATACCAAGAAAAACGAGCTCAAACATAATAAAAGTATTTACTAAAAAGATAGTTATATAAGATCCCAAACTAAAGAAATCATATGTAGAAATCAAGTAAAATTTGAAACTAAAAATGACATTTTAAAAAGAAATCATGTTGTTGGTAACATTTCGATCGAGAAAAATTTCGACCGAGATTCTCACAGATAGCTATAGAAAATTGGTTTGAGTACATTAAACATGAATTTCATAGCACATATTATTTATCTCCAAGTTCATATCAAAATATTTGCTTGATAATTTCTCCCCCTTATTATAATACTCCTTATAAAAATCAAATGTCGCCACAGGAAGTATGAGCATTATAAGAAGTCATTTCTTAATACATTTCATGATAATGCCACATAAGCATGAATGTGATGACATATATTAAGATCATAAGATTTGAAAATAAGGTACATGAGATTTTTACTCCTTAGGTAGAGAGAAGTTATGATACTCAAAAACAATTTCTATTCTTCTCTTATTGAGATGATATGAGAGTACATAATCCTGAGCAAAACATGTTACATGACTAATGTAATTTTGATAAGATCTTGTTAAAGAAAATAGGCAAGTACATGTGTATCAATGTAAGAAGGTAAAAAGTTATACAACACATTTTCAACAAGTTCCATATAAATCGAAGTAGGAAGAAATAAAAATCATGTCTGAAACTTCTATTATTTAATCAAAAATATTTTTCTTGGCAAGCATCAAAGAGCCTTTAGTAATAGAAATTAAGAATTTTCTTTTAGTACCAATGTCATATCATTTTAATTTTACATGCTTAAATTTTATTTTTGGCTTGCAAGAACCACAACATTTATTTGTGTCTATTCCTATCAAGGTAGTTGTGGTAATAAATCAACAATCTTACATTGTTTGGACATCATTGAGAGCTCAACATATTTAAGTGGAATGTGAGAAGACCACAAAAAAGAGTTAACAATATGCATTATGGCAATGCCTTCAATTTTGAAAACTACTTTGACCAAAGAAAACTTAAGAAAGGGAATTGATTATCCATCTTAGTAAAAACACGAAACTTCAAGGTCATTAAAGATTTTTCTTTTAAGAATTATTTCTTACACTTTTCTATTTACAAAAATGTTGGAGTTATTATCATGACTCTACCCAAAAGAAAACATTTCCCTTTCATGTAATTCTTCTCCAAAAAAATTCAAAAATTATGATGAAAGATGGAAGTATCAAATTTTATCCACAAGAAGCTCTAGCATTATATGAGGAGTCGAAACAATCCATCATTTAATTTGGGCCAAACAAAGTTGCAATGGTAAAAATGCACATCTTGAATAATGCATGTGAGACAAATATTGTTTTAAAGCAAGTGGTTTAGTAAAAATGTATGTTGATGACAACGTGTACCACTGTAGCAATATGATAAAAACAATATGTTTGGCTTGACAAAGTTATGACATCAATATTTTTGTGTTATTTGGAATATCCAAAAAAATGTTGAGTTCAAAATAGACTATAACAAAAAATTGTAAATTTTGACAAGCTCTTTGACCATATTTAAAAGGGTTATAGAAAGAGTGGAATGCAAAAAAAGATTTAATATGTCATTATGGCAATTTAGTAGTTGCTAATATGTTGCCAAATAATTATATGGAGCATTTTAATCTTGTCGTATGCACTCACTTGCAAAGAATCTCATCTCAATAAGGATGATCAAAAGTAGTCGGTTGACCGCAATCAAAAACCATATGAAATTTATAATTATAAAGCATCAACAAAAAAAGTATATAGATTTAATCAGGATTAAAAAGAATTTAATTTTATCATCTTGACCGAGCGTGTGAGAAAAATATTACTTTTGCAAAATAAAACATTTGTAACATGAATACCAAATGAACATGTAACAAACTTGCTCTAAATGTTTAATTGTAACAAAAACAAAACATGACAATCAATAGCTTGGTCAAATTAGATATCGACCGATCTGCCCCTCTGTCGAACATCCTTTCAACTGAGAGGTATTCTGTCAGAAACAACTATCCATTCTCAATTAATTTAAATCAAATTAAAAGAACAATATTGATATCATTTTTTCATCAACCTTTATAAGTGAATCAACAATAGTTCCAATTTTCTTTTCTTTTTGTTATTTTTTTCCACTCTATCCAAGGTGATTTTATTAAGTTTAATAAGCTCATTTTTGGATAAAGTATAAATAAATACATCATTATCAACACTTCGTGTGCTTTCCTTTTCTTGTACATTATTTTCAGTGATAGGGCATACATAATGTCTTAACTTTATAAATGCAGAACATGTCACATGATTATTGGAGACATATAATTTATAAAAGATAGGATTCCTCTTTTTCTTTCTTTCATAGTGTTTTGGAATGTATCCAAGACAATGATTATGAAAATGTAACACATTTCTACTATGAGAAATTTTTTCTAATGTTAACATTACATTTTCATTTTCATTAGTAGAAATCAAGCATTGGTTACAAAGATCTTTTTCCACTACTACATTTTTGGCCAATAATGTTGCTGCTGCCTGTAGGGTCAGTTTTTCCAAATAAACATCCTTATATGTCTACAAAAAATGCGGGCACCACTTAAGACCTCTTGGGCCAGTTTTCTTAAAATAACCGACCTTGTAGTGTAACTCTATAGGGTCAGTTTTCCAAATAACCGACCTTATATGTCTATAAAAAACACGGACACCACTTAAGATCACTTGGGTTGGTTTTCTTAAAATAACCGACCTTGTAGTGTATCTCTATAGGGTCAGTTTTCATCAAATAAGAGACCTTATAGACAATGGGATTAGAAAGCCCAATACAGTTTCCCACGACAAAAATTTGCTCGATTTTGGCTTCGCGCCTCGATCTATAGGATCAGTTTTTCAAAATAACTGACCTTATATGTCTTCAAAAATGGGGGTACCATTCAAGAGCTCTTGGATCGGTTTTCTTAAAAAACTAACTTTACAAGACCTCTGGGAGTACTTTCTAGATCTATAGGGTCATTTTTTTCCTTATAACTGACCTTGTAGGGATTCTTGGTCGAAAAAATTCTCAACTGAGTTGAATTTTGAATCCATTTTCTTTTCGTATATGTATAAGTACCTCTAAGGTCAGTTTTTTCCTTTTAACCGACCTTGTAGGTCTCCTCGGTCGAAAAAATTGTCGACCGGGTTGATTTTTGGATCCAGTTTTTCCTTCGCACTTGTACAAGTACCTCTAGGGTTGGTTTTTTCCTTTTAACCAACCCTAGAGGTCCCCTCGGTCGACAAAATTCTTGACCGAGGTTCCCTTGGTCGATAAAATTCTCGACCGAGTTTGAGTTTGGGTGTTTACGTGTATAAGTACCTCTAGGGTCAGTTTTTTCCTTTTAACTGACCTTGCAGGTCCCCTTGGTCGACAAAAAATTGAATTTTGGATCCAATTTACCTTCACGCATGTATAAGCACTTCTAGGGTCAGTTTTTTCCTTTTAACCGACCCTAGAGGTCCCCTCGGTCGACGATTTTCTTGACCGAGGTTCTCTCGGTCGACGAAATTCTCGATCGAGTTTGAGTTTGGGTGTATAGGGTTTTGGATCCAGATTTCCTTCGTGTGTGTATAAGTACCTCTAGGGTCGATTTGTTCCATTTAACCAACCCTAGAGGTCCCCTTGGTCGACGAATTTCTCAATTGAGGTTCCCTCGGTCGACAAAATTCTTGACTAAGTTGTTGGGTGTTTTTAATTTACCCGACACGGGCACCGCTTATCTCTTGGGTCACTTTTTTGGTTTAACTGACCCTACAGGTCGAGTGCAGGGACAAAATTTTGTGTCTTCCCTTTCAGCTCCAGTCACCTTTCATTTTCACTATCGAGACCTACTATTTCTCTCTCTCTCGTGCCCCCAAAGCTCCACTGCCACTGAGACCTTGTTGTCGCACTGCCGAGACGTCGTTGCCGCACCGCCAAGACCTCATTGCCACACCATCGAGACCTCTTTGCCGCACCGTCGAGACCTCATTGCCACACCGCTGAGATCTTGTTGCTGCACCACACCGCACCACACCGGGTCATCGCCTCTTCCACGCTTCCACAAAGGTCACCGCCTCTTCCACGAAGGTCGCCGCCACTTCCAAGCAAGACTTTCCAGAGATAAGACTGTTTATATATGTCTATCTATGCCCACTGTGGTATCACCGCTTGGTCGAGAATTCGTCGACCGAGAGTCTACCTGCGTACGGCGTCCAGGTCCACTCTCGGTCGACAAATTCGTCGATCGAGAGTGGACCTGGATTTCGCACGCAGGTGGACTCTCGGTCGACGAATTCTCGACCGAGAGTGGACCTGCGTGACTTTAACTGGACAATTATATTTTTTTCTATTTTATATGATCGGTAACCCAACCAATAATAAAAACATGTATTTTTCATATGTAATCATTATATAAATTCTAGAAATTAATATGAGATTAGACATGTGTACTCCCAGATTGACACTTTAAGGTTTATAGATGAGATCATCGATGCATTATGTTTAACTTAATATATAAATATGACAATAATACATTTATGCATGTATCAACTTAGAAACCCGTTTAGGTTTAAAAAAAAACTTAGAAACCCATTTAAAATTTACTCATTAGGAGTAAATTTTAGATAGTCTCTGGGTTGGGACTATTTCTAGATATTTAATCTCACTTAGGATGTAACTGTATAATGTATGTTTAGTTTTGAAGAAAATTTTAGTAGTATTTCCTCATTTGTTCTATGGGTACATATGTGGCTGGTTATTTGTCGTTTACATTGATGTACCTGGAGAACTTAGGGGAAATGCTGCTGAATTTTTTTTCAAAACTAAACATACATTATACATTTACTAGTGAGATTAAATATTAAAAAATGTGATATGTTGTACAATTTAGTATAAAAGTAATTAACTTCCTATTAATAAAAACTTACATCTTATAGTATCAATATTAAACACTTAGTTTTATAATTAATTTTAATGTGATATAGAAAATGGATCGAAGTTGGATGTCTATCAAGAACCGTTACAGTCTAGAGTTTGCCAAAGGCCTTGATGAATTTATCAGATTTGCTGAGGAACATAGGAAACTACCTACAAATAGGCTATATTGTCCATGTAGAAATTGTGGTAACAATTTCAAATTTGATACTGCTGAGGAAATTAAGAATCATGTCATATGCAATGGGATCATACAAGGTTATAATGAATGGTATTGGCATGGAGATAAATTTATTTATAGATTAGAAAATGTCGATACTAATAGTTGTGGCATAGAAGATATATATAGATAATTATGATAATGTCAATGATGAACCGATTCAGGATGACCCAATTCATGATGATATGGTTGATGAGATGCTACATAGTTGTTGGGACAATGTCATTGATCCACCTTCTTTATTTGCAAACATTGTCCATGATGCTGAAAAACCATTATATAAGGGTTGTACTAAGTTCACAAGGTTTAGTGTTGTGATGCGATTATGTACTCTTAAAGCTCAAAACCGATGGAGCGATAAGAGTTTCACTTCACTGTTGTCTTTGTTAAAGGAAATTCTTCCTGAAGGCAACGAGCTTCCAATTTCAACATATCAAGCAAAGAAAATAATGTGCCCAATGGGAATGGAGGCTAAGAAGATTCATGCATGTCCAAATGATTGTGCGTTATTTCAGAAAGACTATAGTAATTTGATAAATTGTCCAAAATGTGGTGCGTCAAGGTATAAGGCCACAAATTTAGCTAAGGCTAAAAATGGCTCTCCTACCAAGGTGATGTGGTATCTACCAATAATACCACGATTTCAACGCTTATTTGCTAATACAGAAGATGCGCAAAAATTTTCTTGGCATTGGGAGTTAAAGGCCAATGATGATGGCGTCCTACAACATGCATATGATTCACGATAATGGAAGAAAATTGATTTATTATACCCTCAATTTGGTAAAGAACCAAGAAACTTAAGACTTGGACTCTGTACAGATGGAATGAATCCCTATGGTACATTAAGAAGCCAACATAGCACGTGGCCTGTTATGATTGTTATATACAATCTTCCTCCTTGGTTGTGTATGAAAAATAAGTATGTCATGTTGTCAATATTGATATCAGGGCCCAAGCAACCTAGAAATGATATTGATGTTTACCTTCAACCTCTAATTGATGACCTAATGAAACTATGGGAAGAAGATGTTATGACATATGATGCTTCACGTAAAGAGATATTTAGTTTGCGTGCTACGTTGTTTTGCATGATTAATGACTTTCCAGCTTATGGAAATTTGTCTGGATATAGCATAAAAGGATACAAAGTGTGAGGAAAATACTGATTCAATCCGACTGAAACATGGTGGTAAAATTGTATATCTTGGTCATCAGAGATTTCTCCCACCAGTGCATCCTTATCGAAGGCAACACAAAACCTTTAATGGGTCAAATGAGGAACGAAGTGCTCATAAACCTATACCAGGAAATGTTGTATATGATCGGGTGAAACATATTGTTAATGAATTTGGAAAGAGTTCAAGTAGTCATACTCTCGCATGTGACAAATCTCGATACAAGAAGAGGTCAATATTATGGAATCTTCCTTATTGGAGATCTTTGGCAATTAGACACTGCATTGACGTCATGCATGTTGAAAAAAATGTTTATGATAGCATCATTGGTACATTATTGAACATACCGGGAAAGACTAACGATGAAATCAAATCTAGAAAAGATTTAGAATTAATGGGTATAAGAAAAGAATTATCAGTGGAGATCAGGGATCACCACACATATTTACCACCAACTTGTTACACTTTGTCAAAGCAGGAGAAAAAGACTTTCTGTGAGTGCTTGTATAATATTAAGGTTCCACAAAGATACTCTTCTAATATTCGTAGATTGGTATCAAAGAAGGATCTAAAGTTGATAGGTCTCAAATCTCACGATTGTCACACCTTAATGCAACAAATTTTACCTGTGGCTATTCGATCTATATTGCCGAAGCATGTAAGGTTTGCAATCACAAGACTCTATTTCTTCTTTAATGAAATATGCAACAAAGTGATACATCCTGATACTCTCGATAAATTACAGAAAGATGTAATTGTTACCATGTGTCAGCTTGAAATGTACTTTCCTCCTTCATTTTTTGATATCATGGTTCATCTTGTAGTACATATTACAAGGGAGGTGAAGATGTTGGGTCCAATTTTCTTACACTGGATGTATCCATTTGAACGCTACATGAGTGTTTTTAAAGGTGATGTTCAGAATCATTATCGTCCTGAAGGGAGTATTATTGAGGGTTATGTGGCTATGGAGGTGATGGACTTTTGCAATGATTTTTGAATTGCAATGAAACTTCTTGCGATCTAAAAAATTCCCATTACACTGAATCTTATTATGGCAAAGGAACTCTGAGAGGACGAGTGAAAGGAATCAGTCGTGAGTTATGGGAACAAGCACATTTGTATATTTATACAACATCGATGAAGTTAGTAGCTACATCACAAAACACAATAATCTTATCAAGAGAAATCATCCACGATCCAGTTCAATGTGGCTTACAAGAGAGCATAATCGAACATTTATTAGGTGGTTTGAAGAGAAAGTCTTTAATCAACTATCTGAATCACCGAATAATGTTGCTGAGAACATAAAATGGCTTGCCCTTAAGCCAAAAATGGATGTCATGTCATATGAAAGTTATGACATAAATATATTTTCATACTACACACAACGTCAAGATGAAAGTAGTGTAGTTCAAAATAGCGGGGTCACTATTCAAGCTTGTTTGTTGTATTTTTCTAGTGCCAAAGATAAAAGACCATGCAAAGCTGAGATGTCATATTACGACGTCATTGAGGACATATGGGAATTGGACTATACAAATTTAAGAGTTCCTATCTTTAGGTGTAATTGGGTTGACAACAACAAAGGAGTTTTAGTGGATGAGTTGGGTTTCAAATTGGTTAATTTTGAAAAGATTGGTGAGAAAGATGAGCCATTCATCATGGCAAACCAAGCAAAACAAGTATTCTATATTAATGACCTGGCAAAAAAAAACTAGTCTGTCATTCTTTATGGAAAAAGACAGTTTACTATAGATCCTATAAATGAAGAAGAATACTATGAAAAGTATGATGATTCCAGCCCATTCTCAGTTCGTTTGCCAAGTGTAAATGTTGAAGATAACACCGATGAATACTATAAACATCAAGACCATGCTGAAGGAATTTGGCATGTATTCTTTGAATTATTTATTTTATTATCATTCAAGCACGTAATCTTTTAAATATACATCATATATCATTCAACCACTTGTGCTTTTATTATCACTTATGTTTCTTTTATCATGTATACCTGCAAGTTCTAAAATGGCAAGTGAAGATGAATATTCTGAGCATGAGCACCATGTGGATGGTAGTGGTGATGCTAAGAAAAGTAGAGGTCTCACACTGATGCGTAGGCTGCAGGAGCTCAGGGCCAAAGGGGAGAAATTGGCAGTCCAGTTTGATGTCACATGAGCACCTATCAGGGAACATGCTAGTGCTTTCAAGCATTACGTAGGGGCAATAGCGCGCAGTAAGGTGCCAATATATATAGAAAATTGGCATTATATTTCTAATGCCTTAAAAAGACCTCCTATGGATAGATATATCTGTGAGTGGAAGTGATATTATTTTAATATGTTTTTGTTTATTGATTCTAATTTAGTTTGCTTGGAAAGACATATCATTTTTAAGACAACATTATTGCTTATTTTGCATGTATAGGGTGTTTTTCATCTAAATGAAAAAAGATCACAAGAAAAAGGTGCTACAACGTTGTGGTATACGATGGAGGGCTTTTAAGACATATCTCAAAAGGGAATTTATTGATAATCCTAAATAAAAGAAGGAAGCAATAGATATGTATATTTTTTTAGATCCCGAGGTGTGGGAAAGATTTGTTGTAGCTAGGAACACGAAAGAGTTTTAGGTAATAAAGATTGTGATGTATTGTATGAATATTTAATTTTATACAATTAAGGAGGTGAATCTTTTTATATATGTTTGCCAAGTCTAAATTGTAATACCTCATTTTAAATGATCAGGCTATTCACGAGGCCCAAAAGGAAAGAAGAGCCAAAAATGTGCATGCCCATCGCTTGGGGCCTGGTGGTTATGCCTTCCGCCGCCAACTACAAGAGAAGAAACTCTCTTCTGGAGAAGAGTCTAGTACAACTCAAGCTGAGTGTCCACCCCGACACTTGTAGTGGATTGATGCTAGAAAGAATCGAGCAGGTGAAATTGTCAACCATTCAACTAAGGAGGTGGCATAAAAGATGGTAGGTTTATCTCAACTAAGTAAAGAATAACTCCCACAAACTTAGATTTATTAATATCTAATTGATATTGTGATTTAATATTTTAATTAACTATGAATAGATTGATCTCCACGAGCAAAGGGAGGAAGGAAAGTTCATCCCAACTGTCCACATGGATGAACTATCAGTTGCTCTTGGTACGAAGGAAAGTCTTGGCCGTGCTAGGGGATTAGGAGTTGGCATAGGATTCAAGTCTTATTTTGGCCCTTCACAATCTAAAAGAGGTCGTGTAGGAGGTCTTACACAAGAGGAGGTTGAAACATAAGTAGCATAGAAAGTAAAAGAAATAATGTCTTCATTTCAGCCTACTCAACCTTCTCAACCTATTCATATTGTGTGTCTCTCAAGTGATGAGGTACAAGCCCATGCTCCAATTATAGAAGGTCATGGGAGCACTCCCAATGACCCAACACAACAATCTACAGTAAGTTTTTGTTCTATATATTGTGTTATTAGCATGATATATATATAGTTGTAATAGGTATCTGGTTTACCGCTTCATATATAACTTATATTATTTCAATTCTAGGTTGGTATGAACTATAAACTTGTAGTGGAGGTTCCAGAATATAATGTTGTGGCAGCGGACAATGTATACAACCTTGGTGGTAAATTGCATTGCCAAAAAATTACTGATGACATTTGTCGTGTGTCCATCCATCTTGTGTATGACGGAATGGGAGACAAACCACTACCCATACCTAATCCTAAATATAGTACAGTTGAAGAAGCTGAGGGTGCTATGGTGGGTTGGCCTAGACACTTGGTTATCAATGACAAGGTATACCTTAATTCTACCATAATTTTCATATTTATTGCATATATGAACTCGTATAATATAAGTATGTAATTTAATTAATAGGTTTGCAAACCAAAAAGTAAAAATTCTACTAGTCGTCCTCCTATGCCCAAGCCATCTTTTATTCCATAATCTACATTCGATGAGTTAGGAAGTAAATGTAAATGCTTGTGTCGATGCTTTTAGCCAACCAAAGCTCTGGATTACAAATGTTGATCAATTTAACAGAAGATGCAACTGGGAGGGATTTTGACAGTTATATTTTTCTTGATGATATTATAGAGTTGTTCCGGTATGATTGGCTGAATACGTTGATAATAGAAGTATGGATAAGGTAAGGATCTATCAATATAGAAAATTCCAATACACATTTTTAGCTTATTTCTATATATGGAAATAATTACAAATATTTTATAGCTATTTATATACCGAGACCACAAACTTTCATATAAGAAATGTTGGATTCTTAGTTCCTTCAATCACTAATCAAGTGGCGACACATATTGAGGATGTGAATGAGTACTTCTCTACTACATTCAAATATTTTTCTAGTGAGGGGAAGGAAATTATCCTAATTCCTTTTAACATCCAGTAAGTATTATTATTCAATATAATTTTAACAATGAATAAAATTATTTATTTTAATGTTTATTTTATTCTTACTCAGAGCTAGACATTGAGAATTAGTGGTGATTGTCCCAAAAATGATGACTCTTTATTATCTTGACCCAATGGGTAAAACAACAAGGGGTCACAAACTGAAACTGCCACCTATGGAGTAAGCATAAATTTAGTCAATGATTCAACATGATATTTCTATTTAGAATTTCTATTTTACCAACTATCGTTTAATTGATAGGGGTAAAAAGACTTTTCGTGAAGCTGGAAGACAAATACCCACAAAATTAAAGACATTGACTTTGAAAAATGTCAAGGTAGCTACTTTGACAACTGCTTAGTCTTATATGTATTAATTTTCAACTCTTATATGTCAACTCTTATAGTCTTATCTCAACTCCTATTTATAGTAGTTTACTAACATTAAGTATAATTCGTTATTTGTAGTGTCCTATACAAAATAATGACTCGGCTTGTGGCTACTATGTAATGAAATATATGCAAGCTATTGTCAAACAAGCATCACATGACATTCAGACTATAGATCAGGTAATAAAGAATAACATAATAAATTTACAAGTGATTGTAGTCATTTTATAAAATATTAGTATGTGCATTTTCTGTTATAGATCTTTACAACTCAGCCTTACACACATGAGGACTTAAATGAATTCTGAGAAGAGTGGTCAGATTCTTTTCTAAATGAAATCAATATAGCATTGGATTAAATATGTCAGCTCCATTTATGTATGTGGTTTTAATACTCTTTCATATTTACTTTTATATCTGACATTTAATATCATCTCAGACTTGCAATCTATCATTTTATAAATTATGATGTGATTATGTGTAACTCAACTGAATATATGAATCATTTTTGTTATGAATGTGTAGTTTGGAATAGTGACGATTGAGCATCAATGCTCCCCTCCCCCAGAATATATGAATCTTCTTGTTCTTCTGTTCTGTTTCTGCAGAAATTTAAAAAAAATTGTAACTTCTAGCGTCGGTTTTCTTAAATAACCGACCCTAGAGGTCTGGTTATCAAGCTCAATCTGTAGACCTTATAGCGTCAGTTTTATTAAATAACCGCCCTAATAGGTCCTCTATAAGGTCGATTTTTTAAGAAAACCGATACTAGTAGGTCAACAGATTGAGCTCCAGACCCTCTAAGGTCGGTTATTTATAAAAACCTGACCCTAAAGATTGAATAACCGACTGCAGACACTCCCTCGGTCAACAATTTTGACGACCGAAAACCTCTCGGTCGACAAATTTATCGATCGAATAAATCTTTGATGCTTCAGACAATACTTTCTTGGTCGACAATTTTCTCGACCGAAATAATCTCAATCGAAATATTTCTCGACCGAGACAATTTATAGGGTCGGCTTTTTTGTAATAACTGACCTGACAGGCTCTTCTTTCTCGTTTGAAACAATCTCAGTCGAAATATTGTTTGACTGAGACAGTTTACAGGGTCGGCTATTTTGGAATAACCAACCTTACATGCTCTTCTTTCTCGCTTGGGTCAGATTTTTTACAACCTCTTGGGTCGGTGTTTACTCTGTAAGGTCGGTTTTCTTTGGTGAAGAAAAACCGACGCTATAGAGAAAATTCTATAGCGATTGTCGCTTAGGGGTCAGTTATAAAGTGACGCTACAGGCTTAAAAAACTGACACTACAGATCATTCCTATACTAGTGTTCAATCATAGAGAATTTATTATTTAAGCCTTTTTCAATCATAAAAAATAATATTATCTTTTGATACAGTAGAAAGAGATACCTCATAATCACTACTAGTTTCCTTCATCTTCACCATTTGCATGTGCTTCTATATGTGCTCCTTCTTCTTCGTTATTACCTTCTTCATTTTGATCAAGTAGGAAGTTGACTACATGGTGGCATTCTGCATCTTTACTTTCTTCACTTATGTATTTCTCTAAGGCACTCAATTTATTAATATAGAAGAAAAGCTAGCATACATGTCAGAAACAATTTCCTTTTCTTGGATATGACATATATTATTACTCTTAATTAGAAAAGTATCTTCATGTGAACCGAAAGTGTTCTCCATATATCATATGCGGTTTCACAAGAAGATATATTATCAAATTTTTTAAGAGATAAATGTGAATATAAGATACTTATAGCCTTGACATTTAGTGTCTTTTCTTACCGTTGGCTAATTCTATTCCTCAAACTCAGTTGTTAGAGGTTCATACGGGTGAATGACCATGTTCCAAAGATCAACTCCAACACCTTGAATGTAGGATTCATATCCCGCTTCCAATGATTGTAGTTGGATCCGTCAAATATTGTTGGTAGCTCTCCATCACTGAGGTTTCTAATCACACTGTCCCCCATTGCTTCAAGACATGTAAGGGCTCCTTGAAGACCTGTTCTGAGTAACCAAATGAAAGATCTATTTGTTGGGGTGAATAGAGTTTATCAAATATTTAACTAAATTTAAAGTGCAATGGAAATAAAAGAGGCAACTAAACAGAGAGATGAAATTTAGAGTGGTTCTGTCTATGACGTCAGTCCACTACCTAGTTATTGCCAACTAGGATTTACAACAAATACCTTTATTAATTTATCAGTGAGGACAAATTATAAGATGATTACTGCAAATGAGTCCCTCTTCTTTACTGGCTACAGAAGAGCACCACCAAACCTCTTCTTTTACGGACGTGTCGACGGACAAGGAAGAGCACTACCACACCTCTTATTTTACGGAGTCACCGATGGCCAAGGAAGAGAATCGCCACACCTCTTCTTTTATGGATGAACCGAGGATAAGGAAGAGAACCACCACACCTCTTCTTTTATGGATGCACCAAGGGTCGCGGAAGAGAACCACCACTTGCGAAAGTAGACAAACTACAATCACAAGTAACAGAAAAAAGAATGGAACAATGAGATTACAATACGCTTTTACAAGAAATACAATCAAGCTCTTATGGACATTATGGACAACTAATGATGATCCACTCCGCAAAAGGTTTAGAAAAAGTTGATATTTGGTGGAGAAGGATTCTACTATTTGGCTTAGGCTAGAATGATGGCAACTCAAAGTATAAGCCTAAACTCTTGAGAATGATAACAAGTAGTATGCAAGTTTGAGTATATGATCTCAATTGGTTTATGTAAACTTGATATTTTGGTGTCCTAGGACCACTCCTATTTATAGGAAATGTTTACATAGGCTAGGAAAACTACGGGTAGTGTCTAGAGTGTTCTAGGATGAAAACTAGCTGTTAGGATTAAGTAAATTAAATTACAATGGCTAATTTGACCATTTTCTAAATTGCTTCCAGAACATTCTCAGTCCACAATATTGTCGACCAAAAACCAACCCGGTCCACAATACCATCGACTGAGTTTTCCTCTCATTTGGAAATATTCTCCAATGGCTATGTCGGTCAAGCTCTCTCAGTCAAATCTTGCAACAACTATATCTTGATCGAGAATATCTTTGACTGAGAGTGACCCAGAGCTCAAATTAATGCAAAACTAATAGAAATATCTTATCTAATGATATACCTAATGCAACCTAACAACCCTAAATGCTTCATATGAGTATGGGATAGGGTTTTGGGTAGGCTTTATAAGATCATCACTTGGCCTTACATCATGTCTATCAAATTGTATGAAAATATATAAGTACAAATGTATTCATGGTACAACTTGATTTGCAAGTATCCAAACTTATATATTTGCAAGATCTTTATAGTTGGATCTTGATTATGTTTCTTGATCACCTGAAATACCTAATACACATGTTAGTAATATATTATGAAAAATATGTGTATCATCGAAATATGAGTGTGACATATCTAAAAAAACCAACAATTAGTTGGCAGATGTAAATAATTAACAATGAGTACCTCCATTGACTGAGGTGCTCATGATTTCTATAGTAAAACCCTTCTCCAACAGAGGACTTTAAATGCCTAAGATGTGAGAGTGAACAAGTCTCGTCAGTATACTTTATTTTAATATTCAAAAAATAACTAATGGGACCAAGATTCTTGGTAAAAAATGGTGATCATAAGAAATACTTGGCTAGTTGGATGCCAACAAAATCACTCCTAGAAATATGTATATAATCAACATAAATTATCAGGATTATAGACCCTTGATGAAAACAAAATGATCTGACGAAGAGTGAGATAATTAATGCTACGAAATAGGTTTTTTGATTTGTAAAGACAATCCCTTGGACTTTGTTTGAGATCGTAAATAACTTTGTTTAACTAGCAGACTTTGAAGCATTCCACCTAAGAAACATACCAAGATGGTTTCTCAATATAAACCTCTTCTATTAAATCGCCATAGAAGAAAGCATTTTAATACACAACTAATAAGCCTGACGTAATTACTTCCACCCTACCTGACATAGATATTTTAATCTTTTGAACGTGTTTCTAGTCTGTGTCAGGTACACCTGAAATCTAGCTCCTAAGCTCAGGTGGGGCACATTTGTGCCTGATTTGTATCACAAAACTCAATGACCCACTGGTTCGATGATGTGTGAAACCTAAATCTAGCTGCCACACAGTTTCGTTCCCTCTCTATCTTCTCGTTTTGGTAGTTTTCCATCACTTTAATGCCGCGTTGGTCATCCCTTGCAAATGACACGTCATCCACAGAGGCATGCCGTCTAGAAGCTCTAGCACAATCGGCATGTGCATGGATAGGCATGCCGTCTAGAAGCACTAGCACAATCGGCATGTGCATGCATCCCATTGGCAACAGTGAAAACCAAGTCCACCTGCTTCCCCGGGAGTAGAAAAGGCTCCATCAATATAGGTCCTCAGCATCACTCACACCATACCCACCAGTTTCAAGCATCAGGGTGAAGAGATTTGCGAAAACTTCAAGCCCGAGAAAAATACCACATGAGATAAAACTCAATCATGCACAATAAAAATTACGACCGCCCACGTCGACAAAGCCAACAATCACCAAATAAATAATCAAGGAGAGAACATGATTGGCAAAGAAGATCGCAAAATTCTATTAATTAACCCTCAAAAGATTACATTGATTGTCGCTCCCTCACATTCGTGTGCCCACAATAGACTTCCGTAACTCACTCTCGTTCTCTCCCCTCTTTGTCTATCCTTTGTAGTTTTCCGTCTTTGACACACGATGTTGTCCTACGTTGACACACCCGAAGTTACCACATGTTGGAACTCCCACACATCGACGCACCGTATCGAACGATGTCTACCCCTATTTATAGATAGAGACTTTCGGTTAGACAGTACGAGAGGATACAACAATACTATAGGGATTAGGAAATGACAATACAAAAGGATAAGAAAATAATGTCTTAGACTCCAAGTCTAACATTAATTTGCGCTTTCTAATATTATTAGATATTATTTCTCATCCAATTAGGATAAGAGACAAAATCCTAACAATCTCCACCTTGTATCTTATCCGCTGACGTTGCTCCTCCAAGAAGTCTGCTCCCGTTCTTCTTCTGTGCTTCCGCCCTCGGAAGATGCTCCTATTTCCAGAAGTGCTTTACCATGCACACCTGCATAGAGTGTGTGTCCAGGCATGATTGCCCGAACTATCCATGTGAGAGCTCCTCATGTTGTGCAGTTTGAGAAACTGCACTGCCTCCACCTGCAGTTGAAAGAACTGCATCCTTCACACCTTTGGCCCCTATGTCATAGGGTTGTGTCTTCTTTTAGTCACACCCACTTGAAGACACTGCGTGGTTGGTTCAACCACGACTTCCTCTTTCTAACAGTTGACAGCTTCGCCTCTGCATCTGTTGAAATTTACAGTCGAGTTTGCAATCTCGCACCAGACTGCCTGTGAGAGTTCAATACATGTAGCAATCTTCGGGTTCATGACACCCGCCCCCATGCTACTGTTTCATCTACACCTTCCGAGTCGGTAGACCTCTCATCAGCTGCTCCTCTTTTGGTTAGAAAAAATCCAATCAGTCCATAGAACCAGGTAGCCTCTATTGTCGCTTGCCCCTTGCAAGTGAATTGCACGACTTCACCTCGCGTTGATATTTCACAACATATGGATTCACTCCCGTCTGGTTGCATAACAATGTTGCCATCACGATTTACTACCATATGTCCCCAACAGTAGTTGTCGATGCCATCATACTTTTATGTGCCTTCGATGTTTTCTGATCGTTTCGCATGAACCATGCTCTGATACCACTTGAAGAAATTTGCGGAAGCTTTAAGCCTAAGAAAAATGCCACACGAGATACAACCCAAGCATGCACAACAAAAGTCACGACCGCCCACATCGACAAAGCAAACAACCACCAAATAAATAACCAAGGAGAGAACATGATTGGCGAAGAAGACCGCAGAATCTTATTAAGCAACCCTCAAAAGATTATAAGGATTGTCGCTCCCTCACAATCCCATCCCCACAATAGACTTATGTAACCCACTCTCGGTCTCTCCTCTCTTTGGCTATCCTTTGTGGATTTCCGTCTTTAGCACACGATGTTGTCCTACGTCAGCACACCCGAAGTTACCACATGTTGAAACTTCCACACATCGGCGCACCGTATCCAATGATGTCTACCCCTATTTATAGATAGAGACTCCGAATTAGACAATACGAGAGGATACAATAATTCTAGGGATTATGAAATAACAATACAAAAGGATAAGAAAATAATGTCTTAGACTCTAAGTCCAATATTAATTTGCGCTTTACTAATATTGTTAGATATTATTTCTCATCCAATTAGGATAAGAGACAAAATCCTAACAAAGATCCTGAAGGTGACTCACACCACACGCTACAACACTTGGGGGCGTATGCTCCGTATGGAACAGAGGACCTCAGTGTAGTTCTCCGTCAAATAGCTTGCATTTCTTACCACAGGCTTGACCAATGCTAGAGACATAGAGGGAGACCCAGTGGGCGTCGCCATCATCATGTAGTTGTTGTGTTGTTGTTTGTAGCAGTAAAGTGTGAGCCTCATTCTAGAGCAGCACGACACCCTCGTCTGCCTCCTACTACACTAGGTTAGAGGTTTCCAGCAGTAGGACAAGTCACATTAGTCATCAGCGATAGCTCCTCAACACCAAACTCAAATCCCCCTTCTTCGGCTATATTTTGTGAAGGACTGGACTTCGTTGTTATCTTTCTCCTAGTTACTAGTCTACAGATCTAAATAATTTTACTGAACAAGTTGCGTAAAGGGTTGAACCATGAGTAGTACTGTTGCAAATTTTACAAGTACGAAGAATAACGTTCACTGCTATAATTCACAAAAATGTCGATCTGATTTTCAGTGTTGTCTTATTGTGGTATTCTAGAAGATAATTGTGCTTGTTTTCTTGGAATTTCTAATGATTGTTTTTGATCCAATTTTCCATGTTGTTATTGTGGTTAGTCAGCAACATTGGGTATATGTTGTATGTCGGTGTCGAGTGTGTACGGACCAGGGTCGGGTCTAGGTCTGCTCGTGTTGGGTTTGTGCAGGTTTGTAAACAAAGATATCGACTTTGGGTCCAAGTAGAGTTGGGTCCAAATCAGAGAGATCATGTCGGGTTGGGTCTGGTTCGGGTTTTAAAAAATGCTGCCCATTACCGGGCCTACCAAATTATTAATAGTCCAACCATAATTAACAGCAATAGATATATAGAAGAATAATGGAAGAATTAAACGAGCAGTGAGTGAGAATGTCTCAAAATAGTCAATCCTACGTGTCTAATATAGCCCTTGGCTAAAAGATTAGATTTATAGCAATAAATATATATTTCAAAGTGTAGATCCATCAACATCTAACCATAGATGCACCAGATAGTACTTCCACCTAGTCACATGTCTATCAAGAAAGAAGAGCGTACATGTCATCATCCATGGTAGAATTCCATGGAGGAAACTGTTAGGCTTCATGGTAATCCTTCAGTAAATGATGACACTACATAATAAAGAAGAATACTTTTGTAAAGTAGTGAAATGATCATGAATCATAAAATGAGACTAAGAATATTTTGTTGAAATCTTTGTGGAGAAAGTGGCCTTACAAATATAAATAGGAACATTATGATAAGAAGATGATACTTGATACGGATTTGTAATAGATAAAGTAGACTGGAAGAGAGACTCACTTGCAAGGATACTTGATATAGGTTTAGGTTTAGCTGGAGGGGAAGGCATATTTGGTGATGATGGTGAGGGAGGTAAAGGTGGTGCTGGTGAAGGTAAAGTTGGCTTGTATAGTATGAGTGGTGGAATCCACAGGAACAGGTGAGAAATAATTATTGTCTTCACAAAAGTGGCATTCACACTAGGATATGATCATTTAGTAGAAGTATCAAAACAACAATACCCCTTTTAAGTATTTGATTCACTGAGATGAAAGTACTTCACATCCCTAGGATCAACTTATCATTTTGAAACAAGGGTAAATAATAGATACAACCAAAAAACCTTGAGGAATCTAGAAATGAGATTTACCTGGGATAAGGGCACTATAGAATTGCCCTTCCCCCAAGATTATAAGATGAGATTATGTTGGTAAGGTAAATAGCAACTAGAATGAGATATAGACGTTAAGAGGAAGGAAAATATATCTGAAACATAACTGTGCGAGTGACATGAAATAGATAGAGTAATTTATGTTTGCTGACATCATTATGTTTTGAAGTTTTGATACATGAGGTTGATAGATAGTCCCCACAAAGCAATGTTGCTAAATTTATTATAAACAAACTCACTACAACTATCACTATAAAAAATGCTAGTAGAGAAAGACAATTGTGTCTTTATTTAATCAAAAAAATCTTTAATAGACACCATAATCTCAACAATCAAGGAAGCACAAGCGAAATCATCAACAAGAACTAGAAAATAAGTAAAATTTATACTACTCTTAAAATAGCATGATCCCCAAAGATCTGCATGAACAACCTCAGAGGCAATCTTACATGTTTCTCTTTTTGTGAGGGAAAACTAATCCTATGATGCTTCCAAGGTGACAAGCCTCACACTCAAGGATCTAAATTTTTTTGATTCCTAGAAACTACCAATGAAGGATAATAATGTTAGGGTGTCCAAGACAATGATGAATATGAAGAGACATATTGGAGTTATAGGTAATACGATAAGTGGTGGATGGTAAAATATTATAGACCATCACTCTAAAAGAATCCACCAATTTGTTGCATCATTTAGAGATCTTGTAAGAAAATAGGCATCATAAGAAAAAGAGTAACAACAATGACATGTTGTTATCTAGAAGGTAGATAACAAGTTGAGATCAAAGTTGGGATCATATAAGACATTATGAAGAGACTAATGCCTAGTCTGAGAATACTATTGAGACTCGTAAGAGAAGATGAAATCCATATGCTACTTTAACATTGAAGGGTTCTTATAGAGGATATATAATGTGAAATAATGAATAATTACCAGTTATATGGGAGGAGACACTAGAATTAGCAATCCATTCATATTGGATCATAGAGGAAAAAACATGAATGTCAGTGCCGAAATGTAAAATTACAGCCATTTGAGAACCATATGGCTTAGATCAGGCACTAAGGGATAGAGAGTCAAGATGATCAAATTCTTCATGTGTGTAACCACATGCAAATAATCATTCACATTTGTAGAGCCATTATTAATCTCAGCACATTTGGACGGATAGCCAAATTGTATCTAGAACTGACCAGGAGGATGATTTTCCATATGGTAATGATCATAGAAGAAACAATCACAATCACAACCTCAACATCCCCCCCTATGAATATGACCACCATGTCCATGTCTTCTCGGGTGGATAACATTGATGCATCGACCATAGGGATACATTCATAGATGCAAGGACTTTGGGCATAAAATTCATCAATGTTAGACTTGTAATCTTGCATCATTAATTGAGCGTTGACATATTTGAACTTAAGGATAAGGCCAGAAATAAATTGTATTGTTGGAATAGATTGACATTACTTTTCATCTCTTGTAAATATACATTGAGAGGTTTGCAGATATCTTTTTCATTGTATATATTTGTTAGAGTAACATATTAGTTAGTCATACTCATGTTACCTTTGTTTAGGATCGGGTGTCCTTAATAACTTTATACTAATACGACATGTTGCTAGCATGAGATAGAATTTCTTCAAGGTCTCCCCCATGGTCTTTAAAAAATTGTATGCTATAACTTATTTGGCTACATATTTGTTTATGCTATTAAGCATAGCTAACTAAGTCAACTAAGTCATTATCGACATCTCGATCCTCTAAAATGGGATTGGAGACATCTGTGGGGAGGATGTTCTTCTTCCTATGAGATCCTACATAACACTCAAATGTCATTAACAAGAGATGATAGTTGGTACTATAAAATTTATATTGATACCAATAGGAGTGATTGCGGTAGGGGTCTTCCCTGTCAAATCTTTTCTTGTTTGTCTTCCATGTTGAAGCTTTATGGAGTTTTTAAGAGAAAAGAAGGGTCAATGTTTGATCATGAGGAGACAAATGGGTACATGAGGTTGTTATCAGGCAGTAATCATATCACCACACATGAGGAAAGATACAAGGGGAAGGGAAAAAGATGGTCCCTAATAAAGTTCAGTCCACCAGGAGGCCTAGATGTAGTTATGGGTAGACTAGAAGAAGGTAGGAGTAAACCTTGTGTAGCCTGGCTTGGCTACACGATGTATAGGCCTTGAATGAAGGTGCATGCTTTAGCCAAAGAGATTGCAAGAAAGTAGGCAAAAGCATCCTACTTATCCCACTAGGCTATGAGTTATGTTGGTCCTGCAAGATGAAGTTACAGGCCTTACAGTGCCCTTAGTTGACATGAGTCTTATTGTTGAAGAGAGCCGTAGGTTGGGTAGGGAAAAAACAATTTAGAGTCAGGGATAGGTTTTTAGTGGACTGCTTTTGTTGTAGATAGAAACAATGATGGCTCCCTAGCTAGTTGTGTATCATTTTATACCTATTTTGATATCATATCAAATGTAAAGAGACTTCACTTTTCTATGTTTTAAAATGTATAGAGCCATCTCCTCATATAGAGAGTGAGAGAAAATAAAAGAAACATAATACACTAATGTGGGACTAAGCACATATAACACTAGTCAAATATTTCAACACATATATAGATAATTAGTATGTCCCTGTAAACTCTAGGTCAAAGGTTTCTTTCTATGAGAATTGTGTGCAAGTTCTAATGTACAATCCATTCTTTTATTATTTACATATTTTTGGTATCAATTTTGTTACTTTGTTCCCTACATATCCATGCCTTTGTATTGTTGTGCTCACTCATGTTTATCAGTATAATGTCTTCCTCATTTCTATATGTGTGTACTGCTATATATAATATATTGTTATTCTAGTAGTTGTAGTCAAAACATATTCACCAGTATTGAAGCATTTCAAACACTTTCTAGTTGGCAAAATCTTGGTAACCTTTTTCATAGAAAGACATACAAATGGCATATGTTTTCTCTAACACTTATTTAACCATTTTCCAATTTTACTAGTACTCCCTAGAGTTGTGTGAGAATGGTGATTAGAGAATTTGATATTGAGATAGTTATTATATGGAAATTTGTTATTGTTATTAGATAAATTAGAGTATATACCTTATGTAAAAGGGTATGTACCAATGCCACTATTTTTTCCTTGACTACAAAAAAAGGCCTTTAACTACAAAAAAAATTGTAGCAAAACCCCCAAATTTTGTAATTAAAAGCTTTAGCTACATTTATTCTTACATATAACATATGAAGTTAATACCCGTGTAGCTTATTATTTTTCTACATTATTCAAATATGTAGTTAGATAATCATTTCACTACAATTTCATATGTAACCCCAAATAATTGCTAGAAAGTATCTTTACACATACAAACGGAGTTAATTGTAGCTAAATATCTGACTACAATTGCATATTTAGCCATGATATGTAGGAAAAATTAACATGTACTACAATTGTATATATAGTTTGTGTAGCAGAAAAAATTAATTGTTATAATTGTAAATGTAGTTAATGTGTAGTGAAAGACATCATGTACTCCACATAATTCTATATGCATTTAGTAACTTTCTAATACAAAAACATTTTCCACAAAAAAACCACTTGATTCAGATCATGTTGTTTTTGTAATGTCAACAATATTACTTTCATTTATATTGAAATGATGAGTATACATGGGGAGGAAATTAACCTTGCCTTTATTCTACAATATGCATAGAAAAAAGATACATGTATACAATAGCCTCTATACGCCTCATGGTCATGTATGTTATGTTGATGTTTCTTGTGACTTCCTCCATTTACTACAGCCTCTATATGCCTCATTATCATGTGCATCTTGTCCTATCATGATTTTTCTTTTGCAAGAATTCAAACACTTGTATGTTCAACCAATATGATACCACCTCTTCTTTAGCTTAGTGCTATTTCTATCAGTATTGACCCAACTGCATGTGATGGAATGTTATCATGTAAAATAGTTAATGCATCAAACATGGTTAGTGAAGCAACCAAAATAAAATACTGACATCTTTGTACCTATAAAAATTCCAACAACATTAAGTCTTGTTACATATTTTTTCTGGAAACATTTTGCATATATCAAATTGGTAAGTCATGCATAAAATTTAAGGAAAGAGTCACTAGTTTTAAAGTCAAGATATTAGGACCAAGACACTTACTTGGAACAAGTTCCATTTAGGCACCATGAACTTCTCCAAAAACATGTTGATGAAAGAAACCAATGTGACGTGCAACACATTTAACGTCAGCTCGTGTGACATATGGTCCCAGGAATACTTGGCGATGACACTCTTCTTTGAGCTGCAATCACCAAAAGAAATAGAAATTCAACTTTCAGAAATCACTAATCAGCAAGCTAGAAACACCATTCAATTTTCACCATGTAGTCAGAGTTGTGGCTCGTGCAACAGATCATGTTGTTGTCCTAAAGTTATTCACCACAGCTCGACAGGATAAAACAAACAAACACACAAACTCAACATAAAATTGTGCACAAATAAAGTGAAAATATGACTTTAGAAACATCTCCACATTCAAAAACTAGTAAAACTACAAACAAACTAAGTTTTCATAACCTTGAAACCCTTTGATCCATTCACTTTTAGATTATTTTTTTGTATTCATTTTCCATGCAACCTCTATCTCACTGACCACTCTGTTTTTGAAAACCAATATGATAATTCTTCGTACCAATGCTGACTGAGTTTATATCATACCAGGGACGAGGGAGATACTGATGGCTGCTATACCAACATCAAGGCAAGGCTTGCAAGAAATTTAAATTGCCAACCAACCAAAAATCATTGTCTTGAGTTTGACTATAGTCACACAAATAGAATCATATAGCCATAATCAATAATTAATATGAAGGTATTACATTTCAACTTAGTAGCAAGATTATTAATAGAGGAAGCTTTTTAAAACCCATCGATGTTATTAGTGAGTCTGAGAAGTTGCAAAGTCAAACTTTTATCATTTATCCATTTTTTAGCCCTAAAAATTTTCCAATTGGCAATAAAATCTGTGGCACAAAGAAGCATGTCTAGGGGTTAAATAAGTATGAGAATAAACCAACATGTAGGGGGACACCCCATACTCAAAATCATAGAGAAGGGAGGGATCGAGATCAATTGTATCCTAAGAAATTGTAAACCAAGCAAGGCACTGGCCAAGAAAATATTCCAAACTAATATTTCAGCAAATGAACATACAATAGTTACATATTTCAAGAAAAGTTACTAATCCCTATAGTTAAGGTCAATCAAGAACTGGAGTAGCATTCACTATCTTCATTTGTACTTCAACAAAAAATACTATTCCCTTGCTTAGATTTCACTTTTTCGAATAGCAGAAGACAACATAAGCATCTAAGCACATGATCAACAATCCAAACCATACATTACTTCCCCCATCAGCATATTATAACATTACAGAGTCAACACTCTAATTTGAGAAGACCACTTGCTTCAGGATTCCTAATGCACTCAGACTCCCCACTAATTCCTCAGAAAATCTCATCAGTGACAGATCATGACATGGAGCCATACACTTATCTGCAACCAATATGATAAACGAGAGCAAGCCATTCCATTGTGAGACAAAGAATCCACTGGGAATGAATGGGAAGATAGAAAAATAAGAAGAAGAACAAATTTTTGGTTAGATGCATGGAATTAGCTAAACATTTTATTCGAACAAATGTAGAACCAGAGAAGATGGTTTTGTGTCTATTACCATTTCTTCCCCCCGAGTTAAGACCCATCATTCAGATAGATGAGGGTAAATTAATGAGTTCGGATATTAACAAACTCTATAGTAGAGTTATTTATTAGAACAATACTCTTACTGATTTATTAACGACAAGTAGATCTACACCCTGGGAATTAGTATTCAAAACCAAAAAGAGAGGAGTTCTTAAAAAGGATAAGCAAAACCAACAACTCTCATTTTCCTTTAGGTCTCCACCTACAACTACATTAGCAACAACTAGTACATCCATTGGAAATCATGGCATTTGTTTTGTAGCACTAATGTTAAATGTTTATACATGCAAGAGATATGCAATCTATTTACTCCATTTGTGAAAAGCAACAACGGTAACTATAGCAAACACTCCCCAAGGAAAGTTCCTCCAAGGCAGTTGCACTATGTTCTTGGCATGGAAGGAAGAAACTATATGCAATAATACTTGAAGACAAAACTGATCAACCATATTGTAGCATGAGAAAGTAATAGGAACTCATCTGAATGGCAGAAATTGTAGCACTGATGATTGCAGATGTGCTTGAACAAATAGGATCCAACATCAATTTTTTCTCTATTATGCTACACTATTTTAGCATCTTTGGATGCTAGGTAATCAATATTCATAATCATTGACAACTCAACTTATTTAGAAACGCAAAGAGTGAGTTAAACATAACAAATAGCATGCTTACAAACCAATCTAAAGTTGTCATGTCAGAGGCTGCTTGAAAAAATTATAGTATTATAAAGAGATAGTCCACAAAAACTATATAAATATATTAGCACTACCTAACATAACTAGAATGGACCACATGGATGTAAACAACCTATCAAATAGGCAAAATCCATAAGTTTTCATTGCCTCATAAATTATAAGAAATCAAAGCAGGGTGAAATGTGTTGAGTTTTCCGTCTGAGTAAACACAACATCATAGAAGAAATTTCACTATTGTATTAAGTACACATTTTCTACAACGTTATAGACTTGTATTTAAGATAAGGCACAAAGACATAGATGGCTCATTCTTATGATAAATTCTAAACTATCATTGATAGTCACACCTACTTTTGGCCATGCATACCAATATTTCCTTGGAGTATTCAACAATCTTTGGGGCTTCATACTTAAACTTATCTTATATGGAAATGGTGGTTGGAAGGAAGGCTGAGTAACTTAATGTCATCTTCTTACTATGCTATGAAAATGCAACACTCCTATAAAATAATATTTAGTTGAGACCTTATGGACATTTTCTAAGAAGACAACTAATCTAGAAGGGAATATAAGAAATGATCATGCATACATTTTGTCTTAGAGAATCCAGTGCTAATCACTCGAAAATCTTGAACTTGGACTGAACAACATGCCATATCCACAACCACAACTACTATATAGATGAAATAAACGTACATGGAAACTTTTGTTCAAATTTAGAGCATTATAATACAACAGTCTAAAAGATCATCACAATATAACTAGATCTGGGTAAAAAGTAAACCATTCCATGAAATTATTTTGGTTCAGTATGAGTGATGTAAATGATTTGATTCAGTTTGCAAAATTATCTAAAGTTTTTAAGGTCTCATGTATCATACTTCTCATTAAATCATGATAGTAAACAAATTCATTGCACAAAAATCCTTTGATTCAAAACAGATTTAGTTCTATTTGAAAAGACAAATGTTAGGACAATACCTAAATTATAAAAGCATTACAATCATATAAGATGAATGTTGGGACAATATCTAAATTACAAAAATATGAACCTTGATAAAAGAAGAAATAAGATGGAGTACGATTGAACATTGGTTGTTTTGGATAGGTTTTGATTAACTCAATTTGTTTATTTGATCGTCTTATATCTAAATTCATAGAAGTATTGAACTGGGTCAAATTGTAATATAAAATGGTGTCCATAAACAAATACATAAATAAGTTGCAAACTAACATCCTTTTGAGCAAAAGTAAGGCGTGACACTTCCCAAATAAACACCATTTTAATTTATAATACAATATACCCAATGCAAGCCAGACAACAATCTGTAAAAATGACACAAAACATAACTTAAAGGATAAGATATGTATCTTATTAAATTTATAAGATTACACAACATATACTACCTGATTCAAGAAAAATATTTTAGAATAAGAGCATCTAAATATGCTAATAATATATTTACAACCGCACTAAACACAATATACTGATATATGGTCAAGAAACATATCACAATCTCACTTAGATAATAACATGTCATCCTTCTTAAACTAACACCATTTATGCACCATATACATGTCATGGCCTTTCATTAGCAACTTCTAACCATCTAGCTATCAATACATCCGAGACATGTTATTGGTTTAGAATAGTCTTTTTTGTCCTCAATCAGAGTGCCTCTTAAGAATATAATACAGCTGTTAAATTTCTATTCCACCATTCCCTATGACCTTTGAAATAGAACAGAGATAATGTTGGATTTAGTGCAAGAGATTACAAATTATTGATGAAAATCATGCACCCTTCCATCATACTCCACAAAACATGTAGTATAATGCAAGGGAAACTCAATTAGAGGATGGAAACAAAGTAAGACGTTCCTTATAGACAAATGTAGTCGTAAAGAAGGGAGATATATGTTTTGAATAAAAAATGAAGGGACATACATTCTTTTCCTCATTCTCTAATATACTATACTATGAGAAGCCTAGATGGCAGTCATGAGACTATGGATTTCCCTCATATAGTAAAGGAGGTTCTATGGATCGATGACATTATCTTCTAGGGAGCAAGCTGTCAAGGAATTCAACAAAGACCTAAAGGTGATTGTGACATTAATGTCAATGAAAGTCGGCAATCTAGGCCTGAATATGATAGCTTCTTGTGGATCTATGGTGAAACCCCACCAGTAAAGATCAAGCCATTGACATTGCACACTATATCGGATAGATCTGACCTATCACTGTCTACAGACTCACCATTAAAGATACAACTGAGCAACACATATTGAACCTTTAAGAGAAGAAGAGAGACATGGTCTCATCAGATTTGAGAGTATTCCTCTAGGAAGAGTACAACTCGTCTATGGTGGATGACTTGAGGCTTTTGTTTAGAGTTCAAGATGAGATTTTAAAGGGGAAGATGCTCCATAAAGGAAATTTAATGGCACCATAGTTGTTGTTGGTGACAACAAGTTATCAACTTGGAAAGATTTAGGTGGATATCTCTAAGGGTTCAATTGTAGGAATCATCGTATGTTACTAGACCTAATAAAGATTCTCCTGGTGAGTTTAAGTCAATGAATGCCAACAATCCTCCAATTTTGGAACAATTATCTAGAAAAAATATGCATGACCTGTATTGTTTCCCTCAGTTGCATCAGACCCCCCTACATCATTGGGCAATGCAAACCTTGAGGAAGCAACACATAGCCCCAACTCCTAGAAGTAAGCCACACTAGCATTTTTAGAATGAGAATCAAGTTGATGCTCATACCAGTAAAATCTAGGTGAAAGGAACACAGGTAGAACAATAATACCATTGCATTATTTGTTTAAAATTACAAAGAGTAAGATTATTTGATATTCAACTAGCATCTGAATTATACAAAAGGAACAAATGTAGAATAGAAAATGCCGGTGTAAGGATTGTATATGAGTGAGAGGTTTGAGTTCTTACCTCCTATGATATAGAGAGATGGAGAAGCAAGCTTTTTTCTGGGGTGAAAAACATTTGACACCATCTGTCCATCTAAAACTACATTAGAAAAATAGATTATGGCCCAAACATTAGACATCATATGATTTATCTTTTAAGAAAAATTTATCCCAAAATTTGATAACATTGACTGGTGTATTGACACCGTTACTCTAAAATATCTGGGCATACAAGCTATATTACATGAAAATATCAAAACAACCAAACACAATAATGATTTAGTTTACATAAGCCAGGGAATTACATTCTACATATGGCTACAAACCAATTATATTCTGGAGGGTTCAAATAAATATTTCATTTTGTATACAGTTTCAAACCATAATATGAATATGAATATCTATAGTGTATAAACTTAACTATGACTTAAGAAACAAGGAAACAGTAAAAGACATGGACACAAACTTGGAACAATGTGTGTTTTAAAAGTTAATGACACAATCATGAGACATTCAAATTGAACATGGCATTAACACACACATAAACTTAACAAGTAAATATTACGATGCAATACTTCAAGTGATTAATTGGAAACAGATCAAATGATTTTACCTAATATGGTACAACATTGCAAATGTGGACATCCTAAATACTAGGTATGCAAGACTAGCATAAACAAATGATGAAAAGCTTGCTAAATACATAATTTAGAAGTTCACTAGCAGATTTTAAATGGCAGCGTCTAACACTTCAAGGATGCATATTTTCCAGAATAAGGTGTATGTGTCTAGCCATTTTTCATGCATTAAAGTTGGAAAAAGACTCTGTGTTTAGAAGAAAAAACAAAAAGAAGCTTAGTGGGTGACCCCATTTTAAACTCCATTACAATAATTTCCAATGTATCATGGTGATAAATGATATAAAGTGTTAATGGCATGTGTTTGGTACCATAGTAAAGCAGTGATAGGTCAATACTCAACAAGCATTTGCAATAGATAAAAAAACTGAAATTTATTAAGATAAAGAATGAAAAAAAATGTGGAGGAATATGTTCCACGAACTACCTATTATGTAGAATAAACATAATCAAGGCTAAACTTTCTTCAACGTGATATTTAATATGTTTGTCTAAACATAGTAACACTATCTTAATTGACAAATACGAACAGAACTAGTGGGACTTATGTGAAAAAGTACATGAACTTAGTTCCATCAACTGATATCACCTTACAGAAAACATGTTACATGTCCGCAAGTAGATTCATGATGCATTCAAATAATCACTTTATCATTTATAGTGATCTTTATATAATTACAATTTTTGGCATGAAAAAATTTCAAGTGATATAAATATAGTTGATATATTATATCCCAATGTTATATGGACATCCCTTAAGTATGATGAGTTCTATATCCTAAAGAATTCTTTTTGAGAAGTCATCCTCAAGGATAGCACTTCATGGTGTGAAGATATGGATTGATATTAGTTAGGACAGTACAATTACTTAGTCTTTTTCTTCTTTAAGTTAAAAGGTTGAGAGAACAACTACAAATAATCCCAATTAGTGGTACAAATGATATATTTCTTCTATATATATCTACTTGAAATATTAATGGCAAAAGAGAGGGCCAGACAAGAGGCTGATATAGATAAGGTTGCAGAGGCGGCTGCCAAGAACAAAAAGGGTGAAGTTTCAAGTTCAGATGTAGAAATGGAAGAAGCAGTGACCTTTGAGAAAGATAATGAGCAAAACATAAGAAGGAATGTATGATAAAAAAGATATATGAAAGTAGGTACTTGCCATGTTAATGGATGATCCAACATCTATTCATCGTCGAGTTGGAGATGTTATTATGTCAGAGGCTATTGTTGATGATCCTTACCTAGCCCTGGATCTCCAGATGTCGGTAGAAGATAGACCCAAGGAGGCATCAACACAAACATACATGAGTAGTGTTCTTGGAGATCAATCCTTTCTGTCATCTATTCTGGCATCACTCCCTGGTGTTGACCCAAATGACCCTTCTTCAAGGAGTTGTTGGCTTCTTTTCATGGAAAAACTGAGGAAAAGAAGAATGAAGACAAGTCTGGAAGTGATGATAAAAGTGATAGCCAATGATTTATGTCCACTACACTGTGATCTTGGACCTTTTCTTAAGGTGAACTAAGTGGTTGCTGAATAAAATAAATGTTTGCTCCTCAAGTAACTGACTATATGTTAACAAAGTCAGACTGAATGAAGCACATCGGCTTTAACATATTACAAGAACACATAACTACATTTATGTCACTATTCTATCCATATTCTAAATTAATTGTTACCCCAAATGTGGGAAACCCGGTTGAACAATTGCTATACAAAAATAGCATATGGGATCTAGAGGTGGTGGCATCATAAAGAAACTAACCTTTTTTAAGGATATAAGTTTTGAATGTTGCTTATTCAAACTTCCCTAAACCAGTGTAGTTCATGAGTGATGAAGGTCCTCTCTGCATGAGGCTTCCTTTGAATATGAATGGAACCCTGCTACATGTACAATCCAAAAAAATCCATGAATCCTCCATATGAAGGAAGGTAAAATTGTCTAGAAAATTAAGACTAATTCCAGTGCTACTGCTTGTTCAAATATTCCTATGAGTTATTGACAATCGTTAGTTTATCTAGAGTAAATTAAATCTCCAGGTAGTTAGGCTATCATAACCAAGGATCAATATGCCCTTGATTGTTATAGCCTTGCAAAAAAATAGTATATTGGTAATTAAAGTATCACATCAACAGGATTAGCTTGGAAATTAGTTTCCAAAAATCAAGCCACTAAGTTATTCAAGAGAGTTGATCATATGTATAACTAGGAAATATAGATAGTTCTCAGTTTGGGCATGGGAATTGGCATGGCATATCCAGAAATATAGGACATGAACATGGTGAATGGATAAAATGTATATGTAAGTCATGGGAAATACTAAAGGATATATAGTGTATGATTTTTTTACAACTTTTTGTAATGTCATTAGAGAAATGATCATGTTTCAACTATATTATAAATATTAACTCAGTTCTCTATTTATTCTACCATGTTGTAGTTACTATTGATGTGTTTACTATAGTAATTAAAACACGATAAATAAGAATGGCTTATAAGCTATGGTAGTATAATTCAAGAAAAGAATAATAGATAAAAAAAAGCTATAAAAGGGAAGTGTTTTTCATGGTTGAATGTCCCTTCACTCATACATCCTTTCTATGAAATGGGTGAAGCTATAAACTAGTGAGTAGTCAAGAGAAACAATAGTGATAACTTATAGGAAAACTAGAACCTTTTCACCTTTAGTTGTTATCCATAAAATTGGGATACCTCTAAACATATATAGGATTATAAATCTATATGTGTCCAACATGTTTCAAGGTGTTCTCTAGAAGTGTCATATTCCAATACATATCAAAACATTGTATAATAATCTGTGCTTCCTAGATGTATAGTTAATTTACCCGCTCCATAAACATCATCATTATTATTATGTTGACGATTTATTTCCTGCACAAGTAACTAGTTTTTACTATAACACAGTACATACAAGTTCGGTATAAGAAAGCCCAATTAGATATCATAGGCAAGATTGGATTAAGGATTTGTTCACTAAATTAAGAGCATGAATGTTGAGAGTTTGAATCTATTAACTTAGATACTGATTAGTCTACCAAATATTAATGCAAGTACAGGTGACTTGTTTTTGAAACTGATAGACAATATTCCAATGTGTACATGAGCAATAGCATGGTGGAGCATCCATCAAAACCATTTTGTCATAGACTACATGGATTCCTTTCCATTCATCTCTATTTTGAGATACAACAATGCCATATCTCTCATAATTAGCACTCCCCAAGTTCATTTAGTAAGCCTCTATCTCTCTAACTTTATCTTACTCAAGAATGTTAATGTGAATTGGCACACTTGCCAAAGTACTTCATATATGTTCATATCATCTATGTTGACCCACTCATAGCTTAATCCTCAATACAAGCCAGCCCCATTCTATCAACAATATTAGATCAACCCAGTTGGTCTTATCTTCGGTGCATTTTGATATGCAATGGAAGAAACCTAAGATACTTGTTGATGGTACAAGTGTATCTCAATGATCGATAGAGCATTAGCTAACACAAAAAAAGTAAAAATATATTGTTCTACTACTTCAAATTGTTGAAGAACATGCCAAAATGTAATCTTTCACTAAGCTTGTTTGAAAACTATCATATAAGAACATACATAGTTGTAAAAGGAATCAGAACATGTCCTGCAAAGTATTTACTAAAAAATTCAATAAGATGATAAATGTCCATGAATATCATCATCTCAATGTGTCATGTATAATATCATCTCAATGTTCCTTCTATTTTCTAGCCATCACTGGAGAGAGTAGGAAGTAGTAGGCCCATTGAATATTTGTAGATAATCTAGAGAAGACAATTTAGAGAATAGGGAAAATAGTTCCATTTATTTTTTGAAAGCACCAACCAATATGGGCTTCAGGATCAATCCTTTACAACCAAAAATAGAAATTCCAACACCATTTTAGCATGTATATCACAAAGTTGTATTGATATAGCTTTAAGAAATCAACATACCAAACTCCATGAGAAAGACGCAAGAGCCTTTTAATTGACACATGTCAGAAATTGTTTTCAGACTAGCTAGCATCAAGATTTGTAGTATAGAATTAACAAGAGGCCAGAGATATGGACAACAGACTTAAATAATCATTTAGACTAAATACACTTGACGTAACACCCCTGACCTGGGTTTTGGGATAACTCTAGTAGTTTTGACTAAGTATGTTGGTTAGAACCTTGTCTTAATCTTTTGAAAAGTAATTAAGACTTAAGGAGAGTTTAATTATCAAGTTTGAGCTTATTTGCAAATTTTTTATGTGATATTTTTGGTGCAAATTGTAATTTACCCAAAAGTAGGGTTGATGTGCAAATTATCACCTCTAGAGTGTCCCTTCTCTCTCTTAGCATCATCTAGAGGAGAGAGAAAATAGGGGGTTCCTTGTTTGAGTCTTAGTTAAGTAATAGCACTATTGGTGGTGAAAGAGCTAAAGAGTGTTGAGTGTCTTGAACCCTAGATGGGGTTGTGTCGAGTTATGAAGTGTATATGGGAGTGCCTATCGGCTTGGGAAGCCATAAAAGAGGTCCTATATCGATTTAGCAATTTTTTGAAGTATTCATATCGTGCTAAGCACCTAAAGTAAGTGATGCATATCAATTTAGATGTTCCTTGAAAAAGGTTGTATCCGTTTGCATAAAAAGTGGTATTGGGTTGTGATATCTCGTCAAGTAAGATACCCAATGGCCGATATCTTATCTTTGGATTATCCACATGAATTTTGCAGGATGAGATAATTATCGACACATGGAGTCACCATGCATGGACATGTGTCACTTAAGTGCATATGGTGGTAACACTTCACATACACACTCTCTCTCTCTCTCTTTCTCTCTCTTGAAACTCAACTATATAATCCTCTATTTTCACCTGCTAGTAAAACCTTTCAACTCTCATATCATCCCTTTCTTGGTGGACGACCATAGAAGCTTGAGGAACAAGAAGGAGTTCGAGCATCAAGCCTAAGGTGAAGACATGGTCATCTTCAACCTTGGGTGGACTATGCTTCTCGGATCATGGTTCCTTTCTTTCTTTTCTTCTTCACTAAGTTCCTAACTATGGTATCTTCTTTCATATAGAAGTGTTGTGATCAAGTCTTGGACTTTTGATAAGTCATTTTCAACCTTGGGAATGTGAATCTTTGGAGCTTGAAGCTCTTTTGGTGATCTTGAGGCGGGTTATATAAGTTGAACTCAACTCTATTATTATTCACCTTCAATCATGCGATACTTGATGATTCCTTTTCAATTTTGACCTTCCTTGATTGAATGATGATTCTATGAGATCTAATGGATATGTGGGGCTATTGTCCATGAACTAGAGTGTTAGTGGATGAAGGGTTGAAGCTTGATGATGATGGAATCTCCCATGCACAAACCGATATTGGTTTAAGAAACCCTAACTCGATACAAGGTTATATGATGGGAAATCGATACACATGAGTTCCTAACCTGTTATCGGTTTGCTACATGTGAAGGACTATCGTCCTTATAGTTGTCTAGCCTATCAACTAAGGCTAAGGATGGGGGCGGGCCAGTATCTTGCAGTTGAGTGAAGATATGAAGACAACAGGGCTAACCCGATATGCCTTAACCCTAGCAACCTGACACCCCTCTAACCCGTTACCAATGTGAAGGGCGACACACTTCTTTGAGTCTAAGGCCAACACACAAAGTGATAGGGTGGCTGACATACAAATTGATAGGGTGGCCGAAACACAATGTGATGGGGTGGCCGATACCCTAAAGTGAGGTCAAGATGTTATGCTTAAGTGAGGTGAAATTATTATGCTAAAGTGTGAAGAAGGTGATGCACCAAGGTATGGTGAAGGTGATACACCAAGATATGATTCATGGACGATATTACTTGAAGCACCTCAACATTGATATCACCTTAAGCACCTCTAAACCAATATCACTTTGATGTGCCATGGGAGACACAAGTGATGAGTGTCATGGCTGATATATGTGTCTAACCCGACACAAAGTGAGAGTGTCTAGGCCGACACAAGTGATAGTGTCTAGGCCAACACAAGTGAATGTGTCTAGGCCAACACAAGTGGATGTGTCTAGGCCGATACACCTTGATGAGTATAGGTCGACACATGATGAATATAATCAATTGATACTCTATGAAGTAATGAGATGGATACACTTTGATAAGTGTAAGCTAATTAACCCTAAAGAGGGTCAAGCTAATATAATAAGTATGTTGAAATCAATATCCTAGTAAGGATGAGAGAGAAACTTATACTACTCATATGAGAAAGGTAATACTTCATGTTGATAATCAATTAATGATAATTGATGAGAGTAATTGAGTATGCTTGAATACTTATGGAAATAACATAAGCTCTTATTATGTGAATTAGGGTTTGGTTGTTAAATATGAATTTGAAAACCCTAATCGGCTATAAGGGGAAACCCTAACCTTAATGATGAGAGGGTTGCAATTTGAATGATTCTCTTTATGACAAGGTGATGATATTTACTTGATATTGCTTTTACCATGTAATCCTAACCATGCAGGTATTATGAGATGATGAGCATAGCCAGGTATGAGCTATGATGATTTAGCATGATACAAATTAAATAAGCCTTGTGAGCCATGTGAAATACTTGTACAACAAGTATGATATATATCTATATATATATATATATATATATATATATATATATATATATATATATATACATACATACATATATATACATATACATATACATATATATACATATACATATACATATACATATATACATATACATATATATATATATATATATATATATATATATATATATATATATATATATATACACACACACACACACACACACACACACACACACACACACACACACACACATATATATATATATATATATATATATATATATATATATATATATATATATGAGTCTGATGACCTAGAGATGATTGTTGCCTGGTAAGAGGTGACACTGTTCAATGATGAACTGAGGGTTTGATACCCAAAACATGTGACCATGATAATGAAAATGTTGAAGGGATGGGATTCCCAATAATGTGTTCAAGGGATTGAGATCCCAGGAAGGGTGTAACAAAATGTGTTCCAAGCAAGATTCTTTGAAAAAAGTATTACACCTTTCTTTGTAGCATTTATCTATAATTCATGCTTGTAACTTGATTCATACTAAAAGATGATGTAATGCACTAACTTATCAAGTGAAACTAAAAAGGTAGTTTTCCTTGGCCATAGATCCATTCAGTGTTAGAATTTACTAAATGGGGAAACAAGCAATTCCTGTAGAAAACTCAGAGCGCATATTGTTGAATATGCATGGTGCAAGTTGAGATATCTCCTTGTATCCTTAACTCACATGATTGGATGCGGGCCATATCCTAAAGAGAGTGTGGTTGTAGGCCGTGACTCAATATACCATCAAGATTGATTGCGGACCATACCCAAACAAGAGTATTAGGATTGACTATGGGTCATACCCTGATATGGGAACAACTACTGGTTGTATCTGTCTAGCATTGAGCCTATATACCCAGGCTAGCTAAATTGTAGTTTGACTCATAATGTCATTTTTGGTTCACTCATACTAACTGAGGGGGTGAGGTCATGGAGTCTGGCACTTCCATGGACCTAGTATGGCACTAATGCTACCTAAATTAGGTTGGTTGGAGCAGGAGTGGCATACCTCATCTCCTTAGGGCATAAGATTGATTGTTTAAAGATATAATCATTCGTATAACATATTTGCTTAAGGATAGAATACAAAAACATTAAATGAGGCTACAAATACTTTTGTATGACATATTTGTTAAATATTATACATGTTCTTCATATTCCTTCCAAAAGTGATTAGATGATCTATGATATCTGAACTACTTAAATGATAAGATTGCTCTACTATGCATATAACAAGTAGTTATACCTGTTAAATTCAATAAAGGTTTCTTTAGCTCTCTTTTACAAAGATTTATCTGTGATAATAATATTGTTGGTGGAAGGTTATATCTCCCGCTAAGATATGGATCTCACCCCGTGAGTTTCCACACTTTTAAAGTGGACATGTACGAGGAGGTAGAGATCGTACAATAGAGAGTGAGTAGTAGTAGCAAGGACAGCAGTAATAGCTCAGGTTGAGTGTGTTGTTATGTGTCTTGTAGATATAGAGTCCTATGCATTGTTCATGTACTTTCAAGTCCTTTGGGAGATAGTGCGTAAATAGTTTTATAGTTGATCTGAGATTTTGACTAGAACACCTTAATATATAATGATGCTTTTCTATATGTTTTGATAAAGAAACTAATATCTCATATCCTTGTGATGTGATGGAACAATGTATCTATGAAGTGAACCATGATGTATATATGACTTTGGTTTTTTGTGTAAAGAATTTTCTGGTAGTGGATCTCTTGGTAAAAATGTTATAATTTTTAGTGATTTTCGGTAATCCACTGCTAATGGGTATTTTCGCATAATTTTGTGCGATGTCGTTGTCGATTTGATAGCGGTAGTCACACTTGTCACATGTTTCGGACTGGCTGGCATATCAGATTAACCACCAACATGACTGACAATCTAAAACAAAGCCGGATATTGTTTAGCTTACCCACATAAAAATTTGTAGAAAATATTTTTTTCACAATCAAAGCCGTTGGGAGCGTTATGTACACTTAATATTCCAATATATGTGACAGATACTGTCTCCATTAGTTCCCAAAAGAGGCATGATACATCATTAAACTCGGAATTGGTTGATGCAATAGAGGGAAACGACTAGAGAGCCTGCATTTTCAATGCAAAGGAGCAAATATTCTCCTGTATGAGACAAAAAACATTGAACTAGTTGGACACTAGATACATTAGTAGGTGGGTTAGCCTTGCCACCATGAATGTTTATAAACAAACAATAAAAATTTAAGCATTGCGTACGTTGCGAGGTAGGATATCATCAGTTTTATTTATAACCCTCTACTCATGATTTTATTAGCCACCATGCACGATCTTCATCTCCTTCATCCGTTGTAGGGCTCATGCGGGAGACTTTGGAACCACATTGTAGGCTATAAACCATCGCTGATCTATCCGTACTAAGCACCAACGGATCCTATACCCAGACTGAGAACATACATACCGGAAAAGGGAACAACGAGCACCGAAGAAGGAAAAGTGGAAATGAGCATCGGAGTATGAAGGTAGGTGCACGGTATCCTATACTTACTCTATAGGACAGCCAATCAGAATGCATCATCTCCTTCTTTTTCGTTTTCAAAATTCAACCCCCTAAAAAAAATAAAAAGAGAGAAACACCAACAATGCAATATAATACTATCCTATTAGATCATATTATGTTTCTATAGGATGCATCCTATAAAAAAGAGGTCGGGTGGTGATGGGTAACTAGTGGTGCTGAAAAATTGGCTGTGTCTGTGTTGGTGATTGGAGTGGGGCGGGGGCTTCGTTTATTGTTTTGATTACACATGTGATGTAATTCTTTCTAATTCACTACTCTGCTGCTTTTGGGTGTGGATGAATGAATGCAGGGGGTGTGTAGGGTTAGGTGCGTGGATTGCTCCATCATCTCGACTCTTCCGTACCAACATTGGTTACACCATCGCCAGAAAAAATAACTTGATGAGTACTTCTAATCACAATGATTTGTGTTACCTTTATCTTCATCATTTGAGCAGCAATCAAGGTTAAGTTGTAATTAACGAGGTAATTGTGTCCATCACGCAATAAAAAGTGCAGTCTTTCATTTTGCCTTCTGCTGCTGCAAATTCCTTTCTTATGTATGTTTCCTACTGATGGCATATCGACAATCACATAAACTGCATATATGTGGTGCGTGTAAGCGACTTCCACTCAAAAGGCCACCATAACCCCCGTGGCGACCCAAGAAACCATACATGATCCTTTTCGACATCGGTCAACTTCTCCTCTACCATATTCTCAACTTTGACGATGTACGGTGATCTACTCCATAATTGGCCTCATCCTCAGCTTCCTCCAGATCACCAAGATCAGCCACGCATGCACACGCTCATTGGAATCTCCGATGGTCATGAAGCCCTCAACCCAATCTTGAAGACATGGGAAACGTTCCAGGCCCTAGGGAATATCACATTGTGTACTCTTACTCGATGCTCCTTATCGAGATTCAGGACACATTCTAGTCCCTTAGTTCGCTACCACAAAGAAGGTCACGCTCCTCAGAATTGGCACCACGATGACGTTCTACTTTGGGGGTTTCATCTCCTGGCCCTGCCAAGTTGCAGATCAGAGGAAAGGCGGCTGAGGGGGTGAGAGAAAAATGGGGAAAAGAGAATGATGGGAGGGAAGGTCTTGCTTAAATAATAGGGGGAGCGCGGTGCCGAAGAAATGCACTACCAAAATTTTAGAATGGTGAATTTTGTTGGCGGGAGAAAAGAAATGTATACAAATTGTAGCTAGATTATGTATTATACATTTAATTATATTTGTTTTCTTTGCATATAAGGGATATGTAGTGAATAGTGTGTTTCAATTGCATATAATTAAAATGTAAGCAACTTAATTGTAGTTAAATTATATTTTTCTTGTAGTGCTTCTTGTCTTCTTCCTGACTATCTTCTTTGCCTCTACCTTTATTTCGTGTTTGGTTAGACTGACTTAGTAACTTATTGTTCCTATAGCTGTTTTAGGATTGGTACTTTCATCTTTATTGTTGAAGTATATATCCTAGATATACACCTCAGGCAGAGCTAATATGTTATGGGTCAATGCAATGAGGTCGTGTTCGTGCACCTTTATATAACCGTTAGTTATTATGTTATGCATATAGGTGGTTGTTTCTCCACCAATAACTTGTGGCTTATATCTAAGACTAGCATTTTCCAAAAAGATACTAGGATGAAAATATTTATCATTACCTTTATGTATCTCCTTGATGAAGCATTCACCGAAATACAATGGTTGTAGAAATTTCATATCCTCATTGACCAGGGTGGTGGATCATAACTGTTGTCATCTTCATCAAAAAGATAGACAAGAATTTTATTTTTGCCCACAAGAATAAGGGAGAATATGCTTTCCTTCATCATATTAAAATCATCCATGAGCTTTTTCATCTCCTTGCTGAAATTAAGTGGTCGTTGTAATGTCAAAAATAAAATAGTGGCAATGAGCTTTGGTCTCCACATGGACCCATTTTGGGCTTATTTTGGGACCATAGTGTATCCATAATGTTGGTAGGAAGACATTCTTTTTTGTTGATATCTTGACTATGTTGTGAGTTTTTAGATTAATCAGCCACATGATTCTATTAGGATAGACTATATGATCTATGGATTGTTCTTGTTGCCTCTTATTTGTGTTAAGTATATGATATATAGATCGCTAGTGGATGTTTAATCAAAGCAGTTGGTGTCCAGAGTTTGTGGGTATAATAACTTCATCATGACACTTGGCGAGAACCCACATGGAATTTTCTTATGTATATTGTTGAGGTATGTAGAGACAAGTAGCATCCAACCCATCTCCAACACCATGTCAGTGATGTATGAGTCATAGATGGATGAGATAACGTAGAAGAAGGGGAGAGAAAGAAGGAGTTAAATAAAAATATAGGGAACTTGCCTTTCTAATAGAAACAACACACAAAAGATCACTAACCTTGACTCAATTGTCAAAGTTGTATCACACTTGGAAAGAAATCTAGACGTGCAAACAATATATGGTTTAGTGATAACCTCCAATTTCGTGATGTTATCTTAGTATTTTTCTTCCATTTTCTGAACTCTTCTTTAGATATATTAGACAAAATCCCTAGCTATCCTCTTTTATTGCAAATAAATTGTTAGATTAACTTTTCTCCTTTTTACTTACAGAAAAAGACGAAAAAAATCACAAAAGAACCATACAGTCTCAAGACCGCATGGGTTCAAACGGTCTCAAGACCGTATGAAGCCAACCGGTCTCAAGATCGCATGGAGTCCAACGGTCCCGAGACCACATGAAGCCAACCGGTCTCAAGACCGCATGGAGTCAAACGGTCCTGAGACCGCATGAAGCCAACCGGCCTCAAGACCGCATGGAGTCAAACGGTCCCAAAACCGCATGAAGCCAACCGGTCTCAAGACCGCATGAGTCAAACGGTCCTGAGACCGCATGAAGCCAACCGGTCTCAAGATCGCATGGAGTCAAACGGTCCCGAGACCGCATAAAGCCAACCGGTCTCGAGACCGCAAGGGACCAAACGATTTCAGAGTCCAAACAGTCTGAGAGTCCAAACGGTCTTCAAGATCGTTTGGACCCAAAATTGACCAAACCATTTGGACTTCACTTAAGGCCTATAAATAAGACCCCAGGGGTCCTCCCAAAGGTATCAAGTTTCAGACGTCCAGAGGCTGCCTCAATCACTCCAGAGCAAATCCAACTTCCATCCTCCGCCCAGGGGCTGTCGGTCTGAGACCCACACTCCATCTCGAAGCTGCTTTCTCTCTCATCGCCAAAGAAGGTGGGAAGAGGGAGCCTCATCATCAAGCAACCTGTGAAGCTGGTGGATCGTCTCTCTCTCTCTCCAAGGGGTTGACTTTCCTCTCTCCTTTGTGGGGATGACGCTCTCTCTCTCTCTTCTTGCCTCCTTCTTTGTCCTAGTTATGAGCGAGTAGTCTTTCTCACTAGGGTGCGGGGAGTAGCCCCACTACCCATGTTTTCATATCATGTAAATGTAATCCATAGGTTGTAATATAGAGTTTATATCTTTTCAGTTCAACAATCAAACGTTTAATGAATGCTTGTTGCTTGATCACCAACCTGTGTTGTCTTTTAACTTTTAGTATGAATTGTCTACGTTTGTACTATTAGATTCGAAACTCATTTTTATGTTGGTTCTTGGTGCATGTATCCACCATGTGCTTGGTTTGGTATCTAGGAGTGCTTTCGAGAAGTGGAGTAAACTCACTTCCAAATGTTGTACTTTCATACTATGAAATGGAATCAGTTGACGTATAAAAGTACCACCTTGGTAAGTCGAGGACCACACTTTGAGAGGGGAATGATGCAAAGCAGTTGACCATTCGTTCGGGGATGGCTGGCGTTGCATCAATCCCACACTTCTTGTAGTTAGTTCTCTGAAAGGAAACTAAGTCTACAAAGATACTAATTGACTAAACTCTTGTTGCAGGTTATGTTTTATTTTTTGCATGTCTTGATCCATGTGTAGTGGCGGTGAAAAACCGATCACACCCTAGTGACTTTTATCATTGTTTAGCTTCTTTAATTTTACTTGCTTGTTTTATTTTACATGTTCTTAGTTTAAAACAACAAAACCAACCTTCTGATTTAAGTGCCCACTATTAAGAGACTAAGTGAAGTTCTAGCATTTTCCATCTTGTTGCTTGCAACAAGACCATTGTCCTGTGGATTCGACCCTTAACTATACTACAATAAGACTTCCACGTATCTTAGTATACGTGGGTGGAGTTCTCTATCTAGTATAAGCAAGGCTAAACTTAAACACCTACTATCTTTAGGATTTTTAGTTGGTGCACGTAATTCCACGTAAGTGGAAGCTCCATCAAAAATTGGCGTCGTTGCCGGGGACAACGGAACGTTTTAATTTCATTTAGTATCTTGCTAGTTGGTTAGGGTTTTACACTTTCTTTCAAATCATTAACCCATATCTTCTTGAATTCATTATATCTCTGCCATCATCTAAAAGGTGTTTTCTTTTCTCTACTCAGATAGAAAACGTGTATGCAATCATCGCATAACCTTAGATTCTCCCCTGATCTAGAGTACGACTCTGAGGTAGAGAGAAGTTTCCACCGCCGCATCAGATTCAATCGCCAAAGAGCCAGGCAAATGGCTGAAGATCAACGCCAGGCTGCATTGGTGATGGAGAGGGTCAACGCCGCCATCGCCGCTCAAAGAGCACAACTCATCGCGGATACTCGTGCTCATATTCAAGAGGAGATTTGTGCGGAAGAACAGGCCCGCATCAGAGCTGAAAATGAGGCAAAAAACCAAGTTTCTCAGTTGGAATTAAGGAACAAGCAGTTGAGGGATTATGCTGTCCCCAAGAACTACGAAGACAACCATCTGGTCCGACCTCCGATCATCAACATCCCAAACTTTGAGATCCGGACCCAATGGATTCAGATCATGCAGGGCATCTCATTCTCTAGAGGTTCTGATGACTCTATGGATCATCTGAAGATGTTTAAGGCACCGTGCCGACTGGTCCCACAGGCCGGAGTTGCCTTCGATGCAATAATGCTTCATCTGTTTCACTTCACTCTATCTGGGAGAGCTCTGAGCTGGTATAACTCACTTTACAGAGAGCCAATAATCACCACATGGGCTCCCCTGGAAGAAAAGTTCTTGGAGAAGTTCTTCCCCCCTTCAATGACTTATGAGATTAGGGGGCAGATTAATCACTTTTCTCAACTTCCCGGAGAATCACTTGCTGAAGCATGGGAAAGGTTCAAAGAACTTCTGCGAAAGTGCCCTCATCATGACATCTCCCAAAACCAACTAATAGAAACTTTCTATAGGGGAGTGAGTGATGATATCAAACAATTTCTGGATTCCTCATCTGGAGGAAACTTTATGAGAAAGAATTATGAAGATGCCTGGAAAATAGTCACACTCAGAGCTGAGAATCAGTCCAACTGGGGACGATCAGCTGGCAAAGGAGTCCTCAAGGTCTATAAAGCCGAAGAATCAATAGAGATGAAGGCTATTGCTGAAGCCCTAAAAACCATAGCTCATAAGCAACAAGCTCTTGAAACTTCTCTGGGAGAATTTGATAAGAAGAAAAATCCTCAGGTTCAATAGGTCAAGGCTGCCACAGGAACCTATGAAGCCTATCATGCTTCTGATCATTCAACCCTTTTCATGTGGAATTCTTTACAATGTGATGATGGATATGCATCCACCACCACAATAGTATGAACCAATCACTGACCAGTCTGAAGAGCAATTGCCAGAACAGGTCAACTCTATTCATACCATTCCTGGACAAGTCTATTATAATCCTAATCAGCCAAGGAACCACCCAGGATTCCAATACGGGAACCCCGATGGGACCGCAAATCCACAACACCAGACGCAGGGAGGATCCTCCAGTAGGTTACCACCTGGATTCCCAAGCAATTTCAATCACAATCAAGGGAATCCCAAGAATAACTTCCCGAGAGCCAACTACCCCAGGAACCCATCTGCCTACTATTAGTATACTCATCCTCCTCTACACCTACAGTTGCACCTCAGTTGTAGCAATCTCAGTTAGCACTGCCTCCGCAACAACCTCAACAGGGTCAACAACAACTTCCTCAGAAAAATACTCCTTCTCAACCGAAAGATGAAATGACTTTGATAAGGAAAATGATGCAATCCCAACAGACTATGCTCGCTAATCAACAAGCTCAGCAAAAGGTATTAGAAGCTCAACTTGCCCAAATTGATGCACAACTGAAGCCTCCAGTAGGCACATTTGCAGGGCAGCCCGAATCGAACCCTAGACATGGACAAAATAGGCCTGAACAGTTGAATGTTGTTACCACGAGATCTGGACGCACTCTTCATGAAACTACAAGGATCACTCTTGATGATGATGATACACCTACCTTCATGAAAAATGAGAGCCCAAAGCTAGGAACGGAGAAGTCCACAAAGAATGAAAAGGGCAAAGAAAAGGAACAAGTATCTACAGAGTCGGAAATCTTGCAGTATAAACCAAGGATCCCATATCCGGGAAGACTGCGAGAAACAAAAATGGATACCAGGTTCCAAAAATTCAAGGAGGCGATGAAGAAACTTTACATCGATATCCCGCTCCTTGATGCTCTCTCTGAGGTACCGACTTGGACAAAATACCTCAAAACTCTGTTATCAAGGAAGTACATCACCGAGGAGCAAGAAACTGTCAAACTTGCCCAGACCACCTCTGATATCATCCTTAATAAAATGCCAAAGAAGAAGAAGGACCCAGGTTCTTTCAGAATTCAATGCTGCATTGGAAATGCATCAACCAAAAAGGGATTAGCTGACCTAGGGCCCAGCATATCCATTATGCCCTATTCTATGTTCAAATGATTAGGTTTCACCGAATTGCTGCCTACAACAATGACTATTCAGTTAGCTGACTCTACCATCACCGCACCTCTTGGAATCATTGAAGATATTCCAGTTAGGATAGGCAAGGATGCCTATGTCTCGTGCGACTTTGTCATCATGGATATTAAGGAAGACCTGAGATACCCGATAATTTTTGGCAGACCTTTCCACGCCACTGCCCGGGCGCTCATCGATGTTGAAGCTGGTACCATCATTCTAAGACTCAGAAAAGAAGCAATTCAATTCCGAGTCCTCAACAGCATGAAGGGCCCCAACATCCAAGAGGAGGTCTTTCTTCTAGACGCAATACAAAAAATGTCTCAATTAGAAATATCTGAGCCAGCGGACGAGTTAGAGAATGTCCTTACCAACCCAGAAGTCGAATTTTCTACAAATGAATTGGTTCAACAGTGCCTGCAACACTTAGAGAAGGCCGAAGAAGCACCGACGACCACCTTCGAGGAACTTAAAGCTGTCACCATCTTGGAAGCAACAGAGCCACCTAAGGCTCCTGAGATGAAGACTCTGCCCATAGGGCTTAAGCATGCCTTCTTGGACGAGGAAAAATTATGCCCGGTTATCATCATTTCCACCCTAACAGAAAATCAGGAAGAAAGACTTCTGGAGGAGCTGAAGAAACATAAAAAGGCCATTGGGTATAAGATAACTGACCTGACGGGTATAAACCCAGCTTTATGCATGCACAGACTACCTATGGTTGAAGAATTTAAGCCATCACGCGAACATCAGAGGAAGCTGAACCCTAATCTCAAAGAGGTGGTTTGCCTGGAGGTCCTCAAATTACTTAAAGCTGGCATAATCTACCCTATCTCTGACTCCCAATGGGTCATCCCCGTCCGAGTAGTTCCTAAAAAGGGAGGCACTACTGTCGTGCTTAACGACAAAAATGAGTTAGTACCCACTAGGACGGTGACAGGGTGGAGGATGTGTATCGATTATAGGAAACTGAACAAAGCCACGTGGAAAGATCGCCCTTTCTCGATGAAGTCCTAGAGCGTTTAGCTCATCTGAAATACTTCTGCTACCTCGATGGTTATTCTGGGTTCTACCAAATACCCATACACCCGGAAGACCAAGAGAAAACTACCTTCACCTGCCCTTTTGGAACATATGCTTTTAGAAGAATGCCTTTTGGGTTGTGTGACGCACCCACTACTTTCTAAAGGGGTATGTCCGCCATTTTTGCAGGATTAATATAATCCATAATGGAAGTATTCATGGATGATTTCTCAGTTTACGGAGATTCTTTCGATAACTGTCTAATCAACCTTGGACATGTTTTACAATGATGCGAGGAAACGAACCTCATTCTAAATTGGGAACAATGCCATTTCATGGTAACAGAAGGTGTCATCCTCGGGCACAGAGTGAGTAACAGAGGGATCGAGGTCGATAAGGCAAAACTCGATGTTATCTCGAAGCTGTCGCCACCGAAAGATATAAAAGGAGTAAGAGCTTTCTTGGGTCATGCGGGGTTCTACAGAAGATTTATTAAAGACTTCTCAAAAATAGAAAAACCCATGACCCAACTCCTAACCAAAGATACTGAGTTCATCTTTAACCAAGAATGCATGCAAAGTTTCTCAACTCTCAAAAATGCTTTAATTTCTGCACCTATTCTGAGAGCCCCAGATTGGTCGCTACCATTTGAAATCATGTGTGATGCTAGCGATTACACCATAGGGGCTGTGTTAGGACAGCGGATCAAAAAGAAACCTTACGTAATTTACTACGCATCTAAAATGCTAGATGAAGCACAGAAGAACTACACTACTACAGAGAAGGAGTTCCTGGCTGTCATCTACGTGTTTGAGAAATTCCGCTCCTATTTGATTGGATCCAAGGTTATCGTTTACACCGACCACTCCTCCATTTGATACCTAATTCAGAAGCAAGATGCCAAACCCAGACTTATCTGCTGGGTGTTGATGCTTTAGGAATTCGATTTGGAGATTAAAGATAAAAGCAGAGTGGATAACGTCGTAGCCAACCATATGAGTCACATTGAAGTTGAAGATGAAGATAAAATCCATATCCAAGATTCTCTTCCAGACGACCAACTGATGAAGGTTACTCATGGATTCCCTTGGTATGCGAATATTGTCAATTATTTAGCTACAAGAATCATTCACCCCTCCGCTTCCTACCATGACAAAAGGAAATTTCTCCATGATATAAAGCAATATTATTGGGATGAACCTTACCTGGTGATGAATCCTCCAGATTCATCATTATAGTCGCCAATTCGAGGATTTTGGTGCCTCATATTGACTGGATTACCCTCGCTTTTGCTTACTTTAAGTATCCTTTCAGTCTCGTGTAAATAGTGCGATACTAGCTCAAATAACCCTAGTTTCCAGCTTATTTGATTTCATTTTCCCTACTCACATTCTCTCTCCTCTACAGACCATCCTCAACTATCACCAACGGTCATAACCCCTACAACACTGAGTCCATGCGGTCTCAAGACCGTTTGAGCCCATGCGGTCTCAAGACCGTTTGAGCCCATGCGGTATCATGACCGTTTGAGCCCATGCGGTCTCATGACCATTTCGCTGCCGTGAAGACCGTTCGGCTAGTATCAAGATCGCAGCAACAACCAGCACCTCCGCCGGTGCTGTGACCTGCTTGCTGACACCACCGCTGCCTCGACGACCTTCTTGCCACAAGCGCCGGTGTCACCGTCAGCAACAACGACGGTACCCATGATGGCCGGCTTGCCACAAGCGTTGCCGATGTTTTCTTCACCGTCACCAACGATGTCGGCACCCACCTACACATGATCTCCGACGTCGTCTTCCTCACCGTCACCAACAACGTCGACGCCCACTTACACATGATCTCCGGCGTCGTCGTCTTCATCACCCGCTACGGCAACCACGCCGCCCTCGCCAACCACGCATGCAAACCGTTTGAAGCACACAACATACACCAACAACCTCCGGCACCATCCGCCATCGCAGCAGCAACGTCGATGGCTTCTCATGCAATCTTGCTGGTGTGCATGAAGACCGTTTGCTCAGCCCGCATGAAGACCATTTGGAGGATCGTATGAAATCAATTGGAAAAGCTATCTTTGCTGCAGATCGGTTGGAGAAAAGCATCATGAAGCCACGCAACACTATTCACGTGAATAGCATGAAAAGTGGATAGGCATGCAACCGAGATTGTTGCTTTACTCCAATACAAAACCGGTTAATAATGCAATGCACAGCAGACCGCATGGTCCCACGCATGCATATTGAGAAACCAAACCGCATGGCCTTTTGCCTTGAGAGAACCGAATGAAATAGCAGCTGAAATCAAGACCGGTTGCTCGCTGCACTTGCCACGTGAAGAACCAAATGACGAGACCGCATGAAGCAAATAACGAGACCGCATGCAGCAAATAGCGAGACCGCATGAAGCAAATTGCGAAACCGCATGAGCACCTGGTGAAACGCTGACCGCATGAGAATGTGCATAGCAAACCGCATGGAGCGTCCGTTTGAGCGAGGACCTCTACGCAGACCGTTTAATAATCACATATGCATTTTTGAAGACCGCATGAAAGCTGAGGCTCGTGAATAGAGATATGTCCTCACATGCATAGCTGATTAGAGATATGTCCACGTGAAGGCTGAGGCTCGCGAGGAGATCATTGATCAGATAAGTGTGGAGACCACGAGGAATGCATGAATGCATGCACACTGCGAAACCAAGACCGGGTAGCTTGCTGCTACGGACATGCTAAACCAAATAAAGAAATTAGTGGAGAGAAGACTGCATGCACACAGACCGTATGAGCAATAGGAGCCGAAACCGCATGAGTAATTATTCAGCAAACCGCATAAGAAAACAAGACCACATGAGCACTTGTGCAAACCGCATAAGCAAACAAGACCGCATAAGCAAGACCGCATGGAAAAGTAAGTGCAAAGCCAAACCGCATAAGAAAAAGACACTCAGATTCTTAACGTTGTCCTTTGGGTTCGATCCTAAATCTGTACTATGATAAGGCTTCCACACTCTTGTGGGGTTGGAGCATTTATCTAGCACCAGTTGTAGGTAAACCTAGAGAGGACATCAACTCTCTAGGATTTTTGGTGCATATTAGGACTTCCATTGGAAGAGTAATCTTTTGGTGTAAGTTCTAGCTCCATCACCTGTTTCACCTTTGTGCTGATGGACTTTTCCGTCGTTGCTTACCAGAAGAAGAGATTACCCCTGTCCTAGAGCATTGCCATTCAGGACCCACGGGGGGGGGGGGGGCACATGAGCGCAAAGAAAACCGCTATAAAAGTTCTGCAGTCAGGCTTCTTCTGGCCAACCATAGCAAAGGACTCCTATGATTTTGTGAAATCTTGCAACAAATGCTAATTTTCTGGTAGCATATCCAAAAGGAACGAAATGCCCCTCACAATGTGGCAAGAAATTGAACTTTTCGACGTGTGGGGGGTAGACTATATGGGCCCCTTTCCTTCTTCCTATGGTTTCTCTTACATCCTGGTTGTGGTGGACTATGTCTCAAAATGGGTCGAAGCTAGACCCACTGTGTCCAGCGATTCCAAACCAGTTATTAAATTGTTCAAAGATATCATTTTCCCCAGATTTGGAGTCCCCAGAACTATCATATCCGATGGCGGGACCCATTTCCTGGAATGAAGTTTTGAAGCCATGTTGAAAAAGTACGGAGTCAACCACAAAGTAGCAAAGCCTTACCATCTACAGACCAATGGTCAGGTTGAGGTATCTAATAGACAACTAAAGGCGATCCTAGAAAAAATAGTCAACAGAAACCGCACTGACTGGCCCGCCAAGCTTCCCGATGCCCTTTGGGCATACCGAACAGCCTATAAAACACCAATTGGGACAACCCCGTTCTGTTTGGTATACGGCAAATCATGTCATCTTCCAGTGGAACTGGAACACAAAGCTTGGTGGGTCATCAAAAAGCTAAATTTCGATCTTAAAAGTGCCAGAGAAAATAGACAACTCCAGCTGTAGGAGCTCGAGGAGCTTCGAATGACCGCTTATCAAAGTGCCTGGATTTATAAAAAGTAAACTAAAATGTGGCACGACGGTCATCTTAAAAGGAAAGACATCGCCATCGGTGACAAAGTGCTCTTTTTCAACTCCAAGCTCAAGTTGTTCCCCGGAAAACTCAGAACAAAATGGTCCGGGCCCTTCACCATAAAGCATATATACCCAACTGGAGCTGTCGTAATTGTCGACAATAACGGAGGAGAAAGGACGGTCAACAACCATCATTTAAAAAAATATTACACTCCAGCAGATAAAATGCCAAGACAGACCATCGAAATCAGAGATGCCACGTCGCCAACATAACAACATCAAAGCTTCGTCGAGCCAGCGACGTAAAACCCAGGCGCTACTTGGGAGGCAACTCAAGATTTCAATTTCTCCTTTTATTTTCCGTTCTTGTACCTTAGGTTTATCTTCTGAAAATATAAAAATTTCACATAACCAAAACAAACATAAAAATACAAAAATCAAAATAACAACCCTTCCAAACGGTCTTCAAACCGTTTGGAGCCAAACGGTCCTGAAACCGTTTGGAGCCAAACAGTCCTGAAACCGTTTGGAGCCAAACGGTCCTGAAATTGTTTGGAGCCAAACGGTCTTGAAACCGTTTGGAGCCAAACGGTTCCTAAACCGTTTGAGCTAGGGTTTTTGCGAGGTCAACCCCCTGAATCCTATAAATATAACCCCCACCCTCCTTCGTCTTTCTTTCGACTCTCGAGCCTTCTGAAACCCTTGTGTAATCGTTGTTCCATCGCCCCCGTTCTTATTTCCCGCCCTTCTTGCAACCTTTCCTTCCGCAACCGTCACCGACACCCCCCTTGTGCGCCGCCACTTGCACTACGTTTCCCACATCACTGCAATGCCTTCATCACTTCCGTAGATAGCCACAAGGTATTCCACCCCACCACTTTTTCGGTGACTCCATCTATATACCGCCGTCATTTTCACCTTAGCCAACGTCTTCTTCACCTCAGCAGCTCCCTTAGTCAGCCTTCTCAGCGCCGTCGCGGCCGTTATCATTTTATCGGCGCCGTCGCGCTAATCGTGCTTATCATCGTCTTCGTCGCCTGTTGTTCCCCAATGCTCTACCTTCCAAATGGTCTTCAAACCGTTTGGAACCACACGATCTTCAAACCGTTTGGGACCAAACGGTCTTGAAATCGTTTGGGACCAAACGGTCCTGAAACCGTTTGAGGCCAAACGGTCTTCAAACCTTTTGGAACCAAACAGACCTGAAACCGTTTGGTCTGTTCAAAATCGCTTGTTTTTAAAAATAACACATAAACACATCTTTTATTTTAAATAAAATTCTCTTTCTAACACATGACTATCTTACTTTCAGTAATGGCATCACCAGTAAAGCAACCCACCGTATGTCAGGATGCTCCCTTCTGGACACCAGAGGAACTCATAGCGGACCAAGCCAAGCTTCAAAAGATCATAGATAACTACAACGCGATTGGAAAGGCCCCTCCAAATGTTAAAATCATGGCGGTTCTGTGCAAAATTGACCGCATCAACAAATGCCTAGTCGAGGCACCTGAAGAAGAAGTGGAAGAAATTTCTTCCGATGATGATGAAGGCTCAGAATATGAGCCGACTCCTGAGGCGGAATCCCCCACCACAAAGAGTAAGGGGAAGTGGAAGGCCCAAGAAGCTGCTACAACTCAACAACAAAAGAAACGGGTAAGGAAGCAAGTTCATCCTTCCACTACAAGGGAACAAACCCTAGCTGGGTATGTCCCACCAACCACTACCACCACCATTACCCTTCCCCCTTCTACCACCACCATCACTACTCCCGTCTTATCAATTATCACCACCACCGCACCACCACTAGAAAACCTTTTCATCCACACCATCTAGTCCACTGACAAAATCCTCAAACCCACAAAGTACGTTTGCTCAAGCGTACTACTAAAAATGGGGATTTATGACAGAATCCTCACACTTCTTGACAATGCAAATATTTCAAAACTGTGTTTTGTCCCCGAACCCTCTTTTATCGAGCCTACTACTGAATTCTTCACCTTCCTTGCTAAATAAGCCGTCGACATCATGGATAGATCAAGGGACAGAGGTGACCGTAGGCTGGTCACTAAACTCTTTGGTAGCAAGGTTGTCATCACAGAAAACATGCTGAACGAAATTTTTATAGACAACCAGGAGCAGCTCAAGAAAGCCAAAGCTATTGGAACTGAGAATTCCCAGTTCAACAGACATAACTTTTGGAAGTACTTGACAGGAATCCCCAACTACGATGCAAAAACATGCAAATCCTCAAATATACAATCTGGTTTAGTACGCACACTACATAAAATTCTTATCAGCGCATTCTTCCCCAGAACAGAAGGTGGAAATGTCATCACTTCAGATCTTTTTGTCCTCTAGTCAGTCCTACATGGGATGCCAGTCAACATTGGACATCTTATGATTCAAAAGTTATCTGCATATGCCCTGGGGAAAGAAATATGCATGGGGGGTCATATCACATCCATCATCAAATATCTCAAGATGGATAGACGTCTACAAAGATGCAAGCAAATAAAGGGCAACATCCTAACCAATGAACAAACCTTGAAGAACTCCTACATCATCAAGGAAAAGGATGCAGAGTTATATTATATCTTCTGCCCTACAGTCAGATCTTCCAGAACTCTCCTCCCGCTTTCGGAGCTCGCAAATTATGACACAGAAAAGCTCCTCTTCTCTGACGAGGAGCTTACACAACTCTTAGCTTCGGTTAAAACAACCGAAAAGAAAGAAAAAGCGGGACAGACGGAGCTAAGTATCACAGCCCCGACAGCTTGATCATCAAAAATACCTATAAAACGACCTTCCAGAAGGCAGTTGCAGGCACAATAGCTGTCGGGGACACCAACTTCCAAACCACATCCAGAAGACAACCCCCTCCCTGATGATCACATCACCACCTCATCTTTAGACTCTTTCATTATGAGTCTAAATGCTGAGCTAACTGCCACCACCTCACCACCCTCCACCTTTCCAACATCCACCACCCTTCCTTTTTTCCCCACAACCACACTACCACCCACATCCTCTTCTTCACCCCTTTTCCCTTCGGGCTCCCCCTTCTCCACCCATACACCCGACTTTACCACTTCCCCTCCACCTCCACAATCTCTCCCCCATCACTATCACTTCCACCACTTTCACCAGAGATACCACCACCTTTCTCATCCACCACCACCCCAACACCGCTGGTGACCCCATCCATAGTCACCACGTAGTTCGCGGCACAATCAGTGTCTCTTCCGCAAGACACTACTACCCTCCCACACAGACCCCAGCCACCCCACCCTTCTGACTCTGGGGTCCCCTTTTCCAATATCGGTGAGGAATTCAGACGTCAATTTGACGTCATCCGAAATCTCCTCACCGATCCTTCTAACATTTAACATTCTATTTTTTCTTTTGTGCAGGGATTATCCAAACAGGTGGCCACAATCGATGAACAGAACCGCGCCTTGCCTATCATCCTCCAAGGTTTTCAACAATGACAAGATGAGGTGGCTAAGCAAGTTGATCACATCAACAACCACTACAACAACCTGCCCGAGTTGGTCCTTGGAGCAAAGCGCCAGCAAGAAGCGATGGCTAAGCAAGTCGATGAGATCTCTACGCAGACTCAACCTCTGCCCGAGACTCTCCGCGAGCTCAAGCAGCAACAAGAAGCTCTTAGCACGCGCTTGGACACCATCAGCAGCACCCTCACACACCTAAACAATCGCTAAGAGGAGTCAACAAATAATGAAATCTAGCAACTACGTGCTCATGTAACAGATATTACAACACGACTCCTCTCCGCCGAGGGCTGATATAACGACCTCAAAGAAACACACGACACACTACTCAAAACACACGAGCATGTGCAAGTGGCGTTCGATGAGTTACAAGCCGTCCATCGGCAGTGCAAAAAGACCGCACACAAGCGGCCAACAGAAAAGGCAGCGGCTGACAAAGATGGCGACAATGACGACGAAGAAGACTCCGACTCCTCTACTGATTCGAATAATGATACCACCTCTTCAGGTGATAAATCTGACGATGGAGAGGACCCAGGCCAAGCAGCAAAACCTTCTCAGAAAAGTTTTGACAAAGGTCACCAAGAAGGTGGCCATCACCCCAAGTCCCCCCACAACAAAAATGTAAACATGTCATATGGGGACCAATTCCTTGATTATTCTGCTCTGGGATCCATTGGGGAGTCTGCTAAAAATGCAGCCTTCACTGAGTTCCACCATTGTATATTAGGAACCAGCGCAAGCTCCCCCCCCCCCCCCCCCCCCCCGCAACAACCGCTCAACCTTTCTCCGCACTTGATACATTAGTGCCTTTCCTCGATGACCAGGACAAGTCAGAACGAGTGCGATTAGATACAGATGAAGAACTCAATTCTGCTTCTGACTCGGATGATGATCTGCAAGGCTATGCAGAAGTCCTGGAACAACCTTCTTCCCCCCCCTCCACAGGAACTTCCCCCGCCACCACCTCTACTGTACAAAATGCACGATTTAGATATGGCGGCCATCTCCACACTAGATGCTCAGGACATTTTTATATTGAACACTATTGTTGACGATGCAAAAGTGGGGGAAGACATCATCTACCACAATACAAAGACCAAGTGCAAGCTGACGCGTGAAGATTTCCGCAACATCCTGTGACCCCAGACAGATATGTCTATGGCAATCTTCTGCGTCCTGCTTGCCAACTGTATAGAAGTCTACAGAGACTCCAAATGGCAACAACCAGTTTTCAATGCCTCACCTGCTCTATCTATCAGCCTGCTATACAAAGAAATACGAGAAAAGTCAATAGAGCGGCTGCGTGCCGGTTTAGCACGGAAAGCACGATATATAACAGTACCTTTTCAAGTCTCCAACCACTGGTTGTTCATGATTGTGGACACTGAGGCTCGGGACGCCAAGGTATACAATTTCTGTGCCAATGAGCTACTAGCTGGAACAATAAATTTTGTTGGAGAAGAAGCAGGTGAAGCACGATGCATACCTTTCAGGCTTCTCAAGTTAATCTGGAATGCGCGCCCATCCCTCCGCCAAGACTGGAACCAACCCTGGTTCCAAATTATTAGCCCACCAATCCAAGCTATCAAAGGATCTGTGGATTGTGCCTTTTGCACCATACATCACATTCAGCCACGGAACCAAGAAATCCCTTTTATAGAGCTGGTCTCCGATGACTTTTACTCCCTGCGTGGGCGTTATGCCATGGAACTTATTTGTGATAGATGGTTCTTCAAGGACCCGACAATAGCACCAAATGACGTCCCCCGCTACCTCTTTTCAGCAATCCAATGTCCGCAAAGGTGACCTTTCAGACAAACCCTAAAGGAGTTGGAGCGAAATAAACAACCAGCCGAAGCCCCCGAGCAAACAAAAAGGGACCCATCCATCTTCGATCTGTCATAAGATAAAGGGGAAATAGACCTGATATCAGGGGCATCCATCAGGAGATCTTCATCACATATGGTGCCCCTATCTGCCATAGAACCTACTTTCCCGGATTTTGACCTTGCCACTTGTGCAACCCTCTCTGACAATGAACTTCGTCTCATCATGTCAAGGCTTTTTGCCGAGAATGATGACCTAGTTTTCATGTCTGGCGATATTCTGGTTATGGCAGATGCACTAAGGGAAACCTTACAAATAAAAGGGTCCCTGTCCGTAAGCTTAATGGCCGCTTATCAATTCCTTCTAGGACAAAATTACCCTACAACTTATATGGCATCCCCCTACATGAAGGATGACTTATTAAACCTAAAAAACTTTGGAACAACTGCGGTGCTCATTTCCTTCCCACAACACACAACACCTAAGTTTATCATGCTCCCATTCCTGTATCATGAGCACTGGATGCTTCTAGCAACCAACCTACCCGAAGGAACAACTATCATTTACAACAGTTCTGACAGCAAGTTCAATCCCCAACAGAAGAATTATATAATGACACCAAAGATGCCCACGGAGGTAGTGGCGAAGGAATGTGTAGACAAACTAATCAATTTCCTAAGTCAGCACACAAGGGCTTACGACAAAGAACATTTTCATCGCCCAACCTTCAACCAAAAATGTCCGCAACAAATTTGGCAGTCAAATGACTGTGACTTCCATGTCCTCTCCTGGATGTACACCATCATGGCTCTTCATAGACCAGTAGAGGATATGACATATGTGGATTACCATGCCCTTCACGTAAAGTTCACTACTAACCTACTCCGCACACATGGCGCAAACAAAGGATTAACAGAAGCCCGATGCCCTTGTCCTTGTACTTCTCATCCTATCACCTTGACACTCTGAGGGCAGAGTGAGTGATAAGTTAGGGGGGGAGTACACTGGATAAGGGCGAGGTATCATTTCTACAAACCTTTCTTCTCAATTCTCCCTCTTTTTTCATTTGTGTACAAATTCTTTTACACTTTTAGTCTTTGTTTTTTTGTTTTAGATTTCCTAATAATAAACCCCAATCATATAGAATAGCATCCCTCTTGGATCAAGATCAACCCCTGCTGACTTAAGAATCCAATAGTCCTCAAGAATAAGAATAATAATAGCATAAAGGCATGTAACAACGAGTTAATAAATTTCCTTCACGCGTGAATTTCATGATTTTGCTTCAGTCTACATCAGACTCTTCAACAAGTCAATATCAAAGTCGAAGCAAGCCAAATATTCTCAAGGACAGGAGGGAAATCAGTGAAATCCAAACCAAGGAACCTCGCAAGTGGACCACCAACCAGAAAATAAGTGCATGTCGGGAAATTCTAAGAACAGTTTTCTTCTTTTGAATAAAATAGGCTTGGCCGCCCAACCAAAAACCCAAATATCCAAATCCCAAGCCTGTGAGTTTTCGAATAAAAGCCAGAGTGTTGAATAAAAACATGAGAGTTGTGCCATGCATAAGGACTTATATGAAGAGTCGATAAAGGTCTCACCCGACCGGTACATTCAGTTGCCCTCACGAAGGCAGATGTGTCATGCCCGGTAGTGAGATCCTAAGGTCTCCAAATATATGAAAAGGCTGATAAAGGGCTCGCCCGGCCAGTACATTCAACTGCTCTCATGAAGGCAGATGTGTCATGCCCGGTAGTGAGTTCCTAAAAGCATATATAAACCCTCTCCCACTAAAAGGGAGAGTCACACAAAAGCCCTTAGCCAACCCTGATAACCACTCTAGTTTCTGATAGGTTTTCAAAAGAAGTACAAAACTGATTAGAGTCAATGACTTGCACATAATAACATCAGGAAAAAGGTGGTCCCAATACGAGCTATGTGATTTAGAGGAAACCTGAGATCCGTGCAACTCTCTATACGTGACAGAATTAAGGCAAGAAGAAGCTCTAATAAGACCTCAGGAGATCTCTGATTAAGAACTGAAACAAGAGTATGGAAATCTTAACTAAATAAAATCACCTCACCATTACATGCCTCAGCTCTATCTAGTTTGAGGACAAGCTAGACTCTAAGTTGGGGGGGTGATAACCTCCAATTTTGTGACGTTATCTTAGTATTTTTCTTCCATTTTCTACACTCTTCTTTAGATATATTAGACAAAATCCCTAGCTATCCTCTTTTATTGCAAATAAATTGTTAGATTAACTTTTCTCCTTTTTGCTTACAGAAAAAGACGAAAAAAATCACAAAAGAACCATACAGTCTCAAGACCGCATGGGTTCAAACGGTCTCAAGACCGCATGAAGCCTATCGGTCTCAAGACCGCATAGAGTCAAATGGTCCCGAGACCGCATGAAGCCAACCGGTCTCAAGACCACATGGATTCAAACGGTCCCGAGACCGCATGAAGCCAACCGGCCTCAAGACCGCATGGAGTCAAACGGTCCCGAAACAGCATGAAGCCAACTGGTCTCAAGACCGCATGGAGTCAAACGGTCCCAAGACCGCATGAAGCCAACCGGTCTCAAGACCGCATGGAGTCAAACGGTCCCGAGACCGCATAATGCCAACCGGTCTCGAGACCGCAAGGGACCAAATGGTTTCAGAGTCCAAACGGTCTCAGAGTCCAAACGGTCTTCAAGACCATTTGGACCCAAAATTGACCAAACCGTTTGGACTTCACTTAAGGCCTATAAATAAGACCCCAGGGGTCCTCCCAAAGGTATCAAGTTTCAGACGTCCAGAGGCTGCCTCAATCACTCCAGAGCAAATCCAACTTCCATCCTCCGCCCAGGGGTTGTCGGTCTGAGACCCACACTCCATCTCGAAGCTTCTTTCTCTCTCACCGCCAAAGAAGGTGGGAAGAGGGAGCCTCGTCATCAAGCAACCTATGAAGCTGATGGATCGTCTCTCTCTCTCTCCAAGGGGTTGACTTTCCTCTCTCCTTTGTGGGGATGACGTTCTCTCTCTCTCTTCTTGCCTCCTTCTTTGTCCTAGTTATGAGCGAGTAGTCTTTCTCACTAGGGTGCGGGGAGTAGCCCCGCTACCCATATTTTCATATAATGTAAATGTAATCCATAGTTTGTAATATAGAGTTTATATGTTTTCAGTTCAACAATCAAACGTTTAATGAATGCTTGTTGCTTGATCACCAACCTGTGTTGTCTTTTATCTTTTAGTATGAATTGTCTACGTTTGTACTATTAGATTTGAAACTCATTTGTATATTGGTTCTTGGTGCATGTATCCACCATGTGCTTGGTTCGGTATCTAGGAGTGCTTTCGAGAAGTGGAGTAAACTCACTTCCAAATGTTGTACTTTCATACTATGAAATGGAATCAGTTAACGTATAAAAGTACCACCTTGGTAAGTCGAGGAACACACTTTGAGAGGGGAATGATGCAAAGCAGTTGACCATTTGTTCGGGGATGGCTGGCGTTGCATCAATCCCACACTTCTTGTAGTTAGTTCTCCAAAAGGAAACTAAGTCTACAAAGATACTAATTGACTAAACTCTTGTTGCAGGTTATGTTTTATTTTGCATGTCTTGATCCATGTGTAGTGGCGGTGAAAAACCGATCACACCCTAGTGACTTTTATCATTGTTTAGCTTCTTTAATTTTACTTGCTTGTTTTATTTTACATGTTCTTAGTTTAAAACAACAAAACCAACCTTCTGATTTAAGTGCCCACTATTAAGAGACTAAGTGAAGTTCTAGCGTTTTCCATCTTGTTGCTTGCAACAAGACCGTTGTCCTGTGGATTCGACCCTTAACTATACTACGATAAGACTTCCACGTATCTTAGCATACGTGGGTGGAGTTCTCTATCTAGTATAAGCAAGGCTAAACCTAAATACCTACTATCTTTAGGATTTTTAGTTGGTGCATGCAATTCCACGTAAGTGGAAGCTCCATCATTTAGATTAAGTATATGTTTGAAAGATTGTAATAATGTGTAGTTAATTAATATCAACATGTGCTTAGACTACACAATGGATGATGATTATATGTTGGAAGTAGATGGGAGAAATAGATACATGTGTTTTTCTTGCTCTAGAAATCAGAAGTTGGCACTATTGAGTATATCATGAACATCCATGTGCAAGGGACCAATTGTAGAAGAATTGAGGTGGATATGACAAAAATATCTGATATAAAATACATCATTGAGAAAGAAGACAAGTAGGTAAACATTTGTGTGGGATATTCTTTTCTAATGACAACACCAAATGATGAATCATCTGAAAACTATAATCATAGATTTAGAGATTATAATGTTACTATGTATATTCTCTTATACCTTTAGGAAAATTCCACAGCCTCTAAGGACACACATTTATGAATTTGATGAGAGAGAAAATTAAATATTCCAAACTTAAACTAACATATATGGGATTAATAAAAATATTTCCTCCTCATCCACTCTCATGCCTAGGCCGAGGTCGGACACAAAGGATGGTAAATTGAGCTAAAAATTGGGATTGAAACCCAAGTCTCTTTATTAGGGGACATCATGCTTTACCACTTAAGCCATTCTTTGTTGAACAAATGATAATGCCATGTTGCATTCATTTTTCATGTAGAATTTTGAAGATATGCCAATCTCTCTCCCCTTTCTCATGCCCATGTTCGATGGAAAATGCCTGGGAGGGTGATAAACTTACCTAGCAAATTTGGTTCATGTTGGGATTTTGCGGTAGTAGATAAGGCGGTGGAAATAAAAATTTTATGCACAAATTCTGAACTAGCAGATTGCCTCAACAACAATATATTTAGGAAATAGGGTTTGCAAGGTATATATATGATCCTGGAGCAAGTCTAGCAACAATCATCATAGTGTCATGCTTCTTCTTCTTCAAAAAACACTCAAATATTCGTCAAGAATGACCTCTTGGTGCAATACAACTGACGACAGTTGATAGTGTTTTCATAGTGTGATGACGAAAACCTACACACCTCTACGTAGTCCACACAGACCACTAGGAACTCCTTATTGTTCTTCCCAGATCCAATAGGAAGGAGTTATCCCTTCGATGTCAACATGTTAGTGCTAACTTGTTCACCCTAGCTAACTCTCCCTTTTACAAGTAAGCCTTGCTTTTGGATCTCACCTAACCACAATGATGAGAGGACAACATTTGTCAGTGTTTATTGTGTCTTCTAGAAAGTCTTGCCCTCTACTTATAGAAGGGTCAAGGTCAGGGTTTCTAGATCAACTAGGGGTTGAAGAGACATGTTTTTATGAATTTCTGTCTACTTTGGATCATGAATCTGTCAGCTCATATTTGAATCAGTTGGTTCACATGTGAATTGGTCGACTCAACATTGGAATATGTCGATTCACTATATTTCCTATTTGCAAATATGTTTGCTTTTGATGTGATGATTAATGCACAACATAACGTCAACATCAATCCTTGATCCACTCTTACTAATCGCTCAACCATTCGATTCACATTCTGAACTAGATGGTTCACATTTTAACCAGTCGATCCACATTCCAGATTAGCCAATGTATAATTCATTTGTCTCTGATATCTAGATTTAACTCGAGGCATGGAATTGTCATCCTCTCAACGTTCAATCCATGTCCCTTGAACTAGAGAAGACTTATGAGATGCATGTGACCTCACATACCAAATATTGAGTCATATGAGTATGGCCATTCATTTCTCAACCTCTCTTATCAAGTGGCCAGGATATCAATCTCCTATTGGAGGGACAAATCACATCTACATCACTCATAGTCAATCCCCATGTGTCACATTGGATGATGTTAAAATACATTAAATGATATGTGATAAGTGTAGTGACTTGAAGTCTAAGAACTACAATCTCCACTATCACTATGAGAGATGATTATGACTATCATTTCATGGCCACCGTGTATCACTCTCAAGGTGGGTTTGTCTGATACACTATTATCTAACATATACCTATGTGTTTGACTTGATATCCCATACCATAACTAATGAGACTCTATCACTAATTAACACACACTCTAGTCTTATGTATTATTGTTGTCAATTTTTCTTCCACAATAATATCTGACTATGGAGATAACAATAATGCATGTACTCTTATCATAAATATGATGTCATTGTCCAAGTCCTAATCATGAAGACATATGTCATCGATAACATCATTCTTTATACATCTACTATGTCTGTGTCATCATCTCATGATTGAGACAAACATAATAGATGGAATTACCTTTGTCATTATCAAATCAGGTACATAATGCCCCATTACAATCATCATAGGATTGGCTGTATGAGCATACATACCAATAGACTCCCACTTACACTTAGAGCCAATCACCCATGAATCTTATTCCAAGTGATCTTAACATGTCCATCATGTTTCTACTGCACAAGTGCTTTTATAGCAATCAACATTTGTTTCTAGTTGGTACTTTGCAAGTCTTCACATCTCCTCATTGTACTATCTCTTGTATGAGATGCAAATGTCATAGTATGTTATTTGGGTTCCTTTGCCTATCCAGTAACTCAATTGTTGTCAAAGTATTTCTAGTGTGTCATCAATGGTTGGAACTTCCATAAGTTCATCTAGATGAACTTCTTGATCCATACGGTATCCTTTGATGTTTTAAAAGTAGCAAGGTACTCAACTTCTATTGTATAATTAAAAAATATCTCATGTTTCGAACTTTTCCAACTTAAATTTCTATTTTGAGTTCAACAAAAAATTTAGATTTGCGATCATTAATCCTTTTTGTAATTTTTAAGCTTGCGTCAGTGTAACCCTCTACACCCAACTCCTCCTTATTACCATAAATAAGGAACTGATCATTGGTGCTTCTCAAGTACTTAAGGATGCTATTTATGGCAATCCAATGACATTTAGTGCATATGACTAATATTTGCTCGGCATGTCAAGTACATAAGACATAACACAATGAGTACATAACATTGCATATATGATAGACCCAATGGCAAATGCATATCACATATTACTCATGTTTTCTCATTCTTCACAAGAAATGAGACACTAGGATCTTGAGAGACTAATTACATGGAACATGGACACAATTTCTCTCACTAAGTCTTGTATGTTGGACCCCTTCAACTACTTGTCAATGTATGTATTCTTACTTAGGTCAAGAAGCTTTCTAGATCTATCTCTATAGTTCTTGATTTCTAGGATATCAGATACTTTGCCTAAGCCTTCATAGAGGAGGTATATCCTAGCTAATTCTTTAACATTTGTAGGATAAGGACGTCATTCCCCATCATTATGTGGAATATAAATATTTTCCCACTAAATTGTTGTAATCATAAATTATTCATTTTGATTAAAGTCAAACTCCTTGACTATTTTTTTAATCAAACATTCCAACTCTATGATGCTTGCTTCAATCCATAGATTGACCTTTGTAGCAGACTTTCTTTATAATAATTGGATTTATAAAACCTTCAGGTTGTGTCAAGCACACATCATCTATAATATTCATGTTAAGGAATGCAGTTTTAGGATCCATTTGAAAAATCTCATAGTCATACTAAGTTGCAATGACACTGATAGATTTAACCATGACAACTGATAAAAGATTTCATCATGTACAACATCTTGAACTTGTTTGAAACCTTTAGCAACCAATCTACCCTTATAAGTTTGTACAATACCATCCGTGTTGGTCTTCTTCTTGAAGACCCAATTGCACCCTATGGGTTTTACCTATTTAGGTGGATCCACCAAGGTCATACCTTGTTGGTGTACATGGAGTCCATCTTGGATATAATTGCTTCAAGTCATTACTCATACTTTGGTCCCTCAATAGATTCTGGGTAGGTTGTTGGCTCATTGTCTATGACCAAATTACCACCTTCTTGAGCCATAGGATATCCTAATCTTTCAATCTCAAGGTGTGTCCTACTAGATCTACAATGTTTTGTGTTACATAAGGAACTTGAGATTCAACAACAATTTGTGATCTACTTGTTCCTATTGTCCATCTTTAGGTTGAAAATTTTGTCGTTGGTCTTAGACTTTTTGAGTTCTACTTTATCCCATTGATTCCTTTAAAATTAAATTTCTTTTAGGAATACATTTGTCCTAGCAACAAAACAATTTTGTTGTCATATTGGAATATAAAAGTAGACTTCGACAAAACAACCTTTATGTGATTTATGGACAAATATCTTCAAGAAACTACTTTCTTATATAATATTCCATTCCTAATCCTTATAAAATATGTATCAAGACACTATCATATCTCATATGGTGTCTTTTGAACCAATTTAGATGGTACATTGTTTAGTGTAAAGCATGTGCCAAAAAGGAAATTGGAAGACCAACTAGATTTATTGATGATCACACTATGACTAAAAGGGTGTGATTCCTTCTTTCTGATAGATCATTATGTTTTAGGTAGAGTTCATTGTGATACACTATCATAGTATCCCAGAAGGTCCTCAAACTTTTGGTAGAAAATATTTTCCACATCGATCATATCGAAGTGTTTTAATACTTTTATCGAGCTGTTATGTACTTCATTCATGATCTCTTTGAACACTTCAAGAGATTTAGACTTGCATTTCATTAACTACAAACTACCGTATCTACTGAGATCATAAATAAATATAATGACGTACTTGTAACTACCTCTAGCATTTACTTTAAAAGGTCTACATACATCAATATGTACACACCCTAATAGAATACTCACTCTCCTATGATTTTTAGTGAAAAGTGATTTTGTCATATTGCCCAATAAATAAGACTCACACATCTCTATTGGTTCAAAAACAAAAGAGTCTAGATTACAATATTTATGGATTGTATAAATGTATTTCTCATTTATGTGCTCTAGATGACAATGCTATAGATATTCATTATTCGGGTCATCAAGTCATTTAATATATGTCTTGTACATATTTGTCTCTAAAGCTATCGAGTATAGATTATGAGACATATGTAACTATCTTACAGTATCAATTATTCATAATACTCTTGTTCATACAAGATATAGTAATTCACCAATTCTATTACATGCCCATTAGATGAAAGACATATCTCAATAGTGGTGTCAGAGTCACATCAATTTACAATGTATCGAGATTTAAATCAATATGATCAGATTTATTTTATTACATACGATGCGAATATTAAAATTATTAATGTGCATATTTGATTAAATATCACATACGATCCCTATATATATTTATGTATATATATATATATATACATACATATATATGTATATATATACAGGAAATATCTTTAATACCTGCACTGGTAACCTCAAGTTCACTACCCGTGCCATCCGAAAAGTAACTATTTGGTCAGAAAAGTAACTTTTTGGAAAAAAAGTAACTATTCGACTCAAAACGTAAAATCTGACAGAGTACAAAGAAAAAATTACGAAATAAATATGTAATTGTATATTTCTTACATCTATTAGAAATGTAACTATCTATACATGAAAAGTAATAGTTTAGAAGGTAAAGTAACCATGTACATGTGTAAAGTAAGAAACTCCAAAAAGAGTAACCAAATTTGGAGCGGGTAGATACCCATGCAGGCAATGAATGAACACATATATATGTGTGTGTGTATGTATATATGCAATTTGTATGTGTCACCCTAAAATATTGTGATGGTGGAGGTATGCGTGGTTATGACAAAAATCTATGTGGATGTGCGTGCTTGGTTATTTGGTTTCTTTCATGTTGTTACTCAGTTTATATACTAAGACTTTTGACTTCTTTCCAAATGTAAATTTATACTCTCCTTCCTATACTACTCTTGAATAAAACTCGAGGTTTTCCTTTTACAATGTAATAAGTTACTAGGAATAGGATAGTTTTTAATTTCTATTTTGGGAAAGAGAAGTCATTCAACACCAGGTGAGTCGATTGACTAGGAAGTCAAACAACTAATTGGAGGACCGAGGAGGCCATCTGACAGGAGGAGCCAATCGGTCAAATGGTGACCCTATCAATCGACTAGAGGAATCCAATCAACAACATGAGACAGATCCATTTGACTGACTAATGGAAGCCAATTGACCGACTGGGAGTTCAACTGATCGACTGGAGGGTCCAACTGGTTGACCAGCCTGTCTAGCACAAAACCATGGATGGCGGTTGATAGTGTTCCCCTAATGTGATATCTATAACCTTAACACCTCTACTTAGTCCACATGGACTACTGGGAACTTCATGTTGCCTTCCTAAAGACAACATGAGGAAGTTTTCCCTTTGATGTCAACGTGCTAGCGCTAACACATTCTCCCTAATTGTCTCTCCCTTTTATGAGTAAGACTTATTTTGAACTATAATATTATCACAATGGTGAGAGTACAATGTTTGTTAGTGTCATTTGTGTCTTCTTAAGGCCTTGACTACCCATCTATTATATGAGGTTTTATATTAGGGTTTCCAGATCAAATGGGAGTTGAAGAGATGGATTTTCATGAATTTATGGATGTTGTGGATCATGAATCAGTCTGTTCACATTTGAATCGGCCAGTTTACATTTGAATAAATCAGTTCACATGTGAATCATACAAATCAACACTTGAATTGGTTGATTCACTATATTTTCAATTCACAAACATATTGGCTTTCAATGCGACAATTAATGCACAATAGAAGTCAGCATCAATCTGTGATCTAGTCTTATTAATCACTCAAACGGTCAGTTCACATTTTGAATCGATCAATTCACATACCAGTTCATTCAATGTAAAACCAATGTTGTTTAAATTGACTCGACACTTGAATCAAATGAATGAACACTTGAGTTGGTCGACTCACATTCTTAGTTAGTCAACATTGAGCCAATGTTGTTTAAATTGAATACCTAAACACTTTAGTAAACAAGTTAAACCTCATTCATGAGTGAACTCCTATTCTATATGCATCCTATGCATGTGACCTTATAGGTCCCAAGTTATGTTTGAATTGGATGTCCATAACTAACTTATGACATCACAAGCAATGAGTGGTATCTAGTAAAACATCATCGCTACCCAAGTAATTGGAAAGTTGGATAACAACTTCAACCTATAATATGTGATTAGTGTTATAGCAATTGTATAGTTCCTTTGTCTCTGATATTCAAATTGAGATCGAGGTATGGAATCATCATCCTCTTTATGTTCAATCCAAGTTCCTTGAACTAGAGTATATTGTACGAGACACATGTGATCTCACATAAAACATATTGAGTCACATGAGTATGGCCATACATTTCTCAATCTCTCTTATCAAGTGATTAGGATATCAATCTCCTATAGGAGGGACGAATCCCATCTGCATCACTCTCAGTCAATCCCCACGCGACACAACATACCCGAGCACCAACTTTCTGGGAACCCATATTCAAGGTCATGTTGGATGATGTCAAAATACATCGAATAACATGTAATGAGTGTAGTGACTTTAAGTCTAAGAACCACAATCATCACTATCACTATGAGTGTTATGACCCACTCCGTGATTAATTAGTAAGTACAATGATTAGTGCATAATTAAGATGATTAAGTTAAGTTAAGTAATCACAGATGCAATTAGAGCTTTGATCCAGTGAAGCGGTCTAATTAGCATGTTGTCATGCTTTGAGAAGGTAGTGGATTTCATTCTTGAGAGTTTGCAAAAAGAATCGTTCAAATCGGGCCTACGAGGTGAAAGTTATAATACTTTAGAGTTTCTTGGGTCAATACTGCAATTTTTCCAAAGTAAGTGGTTAATAATTCTTTTTAACCTTTCCCTTATCTTCTCTTCTGCCCGATAGATTGAACAGTTCTCCATAAGCGGCGCACAGTGCGCTCGTTTGAGCAGCAGCTGCGCTGGGAGAAATCGTGACCCTAGTTCCATTTCTAGCGAGTTTTTCCTCCACTGCTCTTCTTCCTTCACCTCCCTTCCTCCTTCCTCCCTCTTTCCTTCTTCAATCATGTGGCCACGATCTACTGCTAGTGCAACAGCATTGGCCGGCCGACCAGCAGCTGCAGCTGCTACGGTGGCGGCTAGAGCCTCTTAGGGCGCACGAAATCTCCAGGAAAAAGCTTGATTGGAGCTCGGCCAAGAGGGTGGAGCATAAATCTGAAGCTATCAGCCGAGTTTAGGCAACAATCATGGCACCCTAGCTACCAAAAATGACGCCAATCCAGTCCAAGCTGCGGCTGTTGCAGCCATGGCTTTGTGCCACTTTGGGCACGAAGGACAACATTAAATCTCCGCCTTGAGCTCAGTCAAAGAGCATAGAATCGGAATCCGCAGCCATAGCCAAGATTCAGCCGTTAATTGAGCTTGTTTTCAAAGGTTGAAGACAACCTAGAAATCACCCGGAAACAGACTCTGGATGCATCTCCAGACGAATCCAGACAGACCAAATGGCTGCGAGTAGGATTTCATTTATTTATCATTAATAAACTCAGGCGTTTGAATATTTTCTATTTTGTGCGCGAATTACGCTGATAACAGGCGTTATCAGGCGTAGGGTGCCATTTGGCGTCGCCCGACTTTTTATTTCATAAATTGCTTCTAGACGTTGTTATATGATTAAATTTAGCATTTGAACAGTACGGATTGAATCAGTATATTTATATGGTTCATTGGAACCTAAATTGCTCATTTGAATGTTGAAATTAGAAATTCATGTCTGAAAATGGTATGGTTTGGGTATGAACCCAGACAATGAGGATTTCTGATAAATTATCAGATGTACGATTTCAAAGTTGATATGAATAAATAAAAATATGCAAGAAAACCCTAATTACATATATCTTTTGACGTTAATATGTGTAAATTGATATTTACATGAAATGGCACATTTCTCTGAAATATTACCAGACATTCTCAAGTATTGTTATTAAATTGTGTTGTGATATGTAATTAACTCTAAAATCGGTTAAGTGATGCACAGACCAGGATTAGGGTTATGTGCACGTTTTTCGAGAATTTTAGAGAATTGACAAATGTTGAGTATGATTCTCATATGTGAAGTAAATTTCTTTAATTTGTGCAATAAGATGTTCAATTGCGTAAATTCGCTATGTATGTGCCAAATTGAAATAAGTTGGGTTATTTATGCATTTCTAATTTGTCTGAATGCATGGTATGAGAATTTCTCAGAAATTACAATGATTTGAAATATATTTCTTAGCACCCCTTTTGGAGGTCTGTGCCTTAGGGGTGAAACGACCTACCTAGCGTGAGTCTAGATGGTCGGTGGCTCGTGTTTAACAATAATCCGTGCGTGTGTCACGGTGGCACGAGGACAGAGAGGCAGTGTTCAACAATAATCCGTGCGTGTGTCACAGTGGCACTGGAGTAAATAGGGGTTATTCAACAATAATCTGTGCGTGTGTCACAGTGGTAACCCAGACTCTCCGCCTGTGTGCTCAGGTTAGAGGAGGAGTCTAGAGTACACTCTTTGAGAGTGCAGTGAGGCCGTGTGAGCCTGAGAGTCCTGACGCAGACCAGGACGGTAGTCAGACTTAGCATTTCCCGGGTGTGTCGCTAAGTCTTGTACGGTGGGTTCGTAGTTCGCTACGAGACTTTATATGCAGAGTACACTGCATATGATCAGGGCATAAGTTAAAAGATGATTACTTAGAATTAAGGTAGATTAATATGAAACTTTTGTATGTTCAGATTTCGAATTTATAATACTTGTTCTTTAAATGTTCATTATACTTTTCTGTGATAATTGCACTGTTTAATTAGAACTGCTCAGTTTGTTATTTTATTCACATATTCCTGTTAAAGGTAAAATACGGAGTTGTTTAGTGATAGCTAAATGAAATGCTATTCACTGAGCGAGTAGGCTCATTCCTCTACTCAAACATTTTCAGGTCAACGACAATTCCAGGAATCAGAAGGATCTTTTCATCCTAACGCTTAATCTGTAGAAGGTATATGTAGTTAGTTTAGTTAGATAGTGGTCTCTTAGTCCTTTCCCCTCGGTCCTTGGGACATGGCGTGGGTGAGAGAGAGTATGTATGGCAAATGTGTATAAAGATGTAAATTAACTGTTATGTTTTACTTTCTGTTAAACAATGTTACATGTTGTAAACTATGTTTATGTTCTCTAGCCAGTTTAATTGAAATGCTTCCGCAATAGTTATTTATGTTTTAGTTTACATCAATAATCCGGATATCATTACGAGGTTTTAGAAAGAAAAAAGTTCTCAGTGATTTGTTTATGTGATAATCCCTCCGTCGCGCCCTAATCTCGTGATTAGTGGTTAGTGTGAGATCGGGGTGTGACATCTTGGTATCAGAGCATAGGTTGAGTATATGAATACTCTAAGTCAAGGTCAGGGGACGATAAGAGACCAATAGGATTAGGACTTAGGTGTCTTCCTTCTAACTGCACTTTTATAACAGGAAGTGTTCGGTTATATTATTGCAGATGGTAGGAAGATGATGTGGTCACGAGAATCAAGTTGAGAGTTAAGATGAGTCATCAGAGATCATTAGGATCAAAAGATAAAAGTTATAAGTGAGGTACATAAAAAGTGACGTGTCTTTAGCTCTGGAAGGTCTGAGTGTTTAGATACCCTGGCCAGGTGTCTGAATACTTAGATTGACCAGTCTCAAGCTACTCTGTCTATTCTTCTTTGAATACCCTGGCCAGGTATGCAGAGGAAGGATAGGCCAGAGAAAAACCCTAGAAATCTTAGGGTTATGAGATAAGAAATTAATATAGGAATAAGAGGCTTAACATAGGATGTGATACAATTTTTGCTTTATATTGCTTATTTGATTGAAAATCACTAGAAATGCACTTATATGCATGAAATTAGATTTTCAGTTTGTAAAGTAAACATGATTCTTTTATGTTGTTGTATGTCATGAAATGATTTAATTATTGTTTAAATTCTTTGTATCAAGTAGACCAAAAGTTATGTTTAAATGAGTTTGCCTTAAGTGGATATTCATTCCACATGTTTGAAATCAATAGGGGTTGGTTAATCCTGAGTAGCTCTTGGCTTCAGGACTACAGGTTCGGCCTGGTCCGGCTGGCAGGATGCGTTACTGAGATCTAATGACTCCTATTAACAGTATAATAAGAGTAGACTCTGGATAATTTAGACTCACATCATAGTAAGAATTTACATACACTAAGACATTGAGATGTAAAAGAAAGATTAGAACAGCTAAGAATTTGCTGGAAATGATATCAGAGGCCCAATGTTGGAACCTCATATGAGCAATCCTTAATTAGAAATAAAGGAACACAATAAGGTTCAGATTAAATTTAATGATTAGGTGAGAAATACCCTTAATGGTACTAATCAATAATGCTTAACAAATGCATGGATCCAATACATGATTGGTAAACCCTAGTGGAGGGTGTATCCTTGTAAAACCCTAGTTGAGGGTGTATCAGTGCGATTGTTTATAGGCAACTTTATAAGTTATGCCTTAAACTAAGATAAGTCCATATCATGTGAGATAGCTGGACAATTCTAATTTGTGTCCTATGCATTATATGCTAAGGGTGAGTATTCTGTGATGGAATGCATTAAGAGGGGAAATACCTTAATACAAGATAAAGTTGGTTAACTCAAGAGGGTCTGAATTAATGAGAAATGGGGAACCCTAACCCTAATTTGGGGAAAAGGGAATGATAAGCCCTGTTTGATAGTGAAACCTAATTCCTGGTCAAGGAATGATGAATATAGCCAAGTTTGGGCTGTGACATTTATATAATAAATGTTGATTGGCTTTTTGTATGTTGATGTTGTTGTTGCTTAATAAAAGTAATAATGTGTACGGATTTTATGAACCATGTGAATAAGTTGTTGCCTAGTGAGAGGTGACAAGATGTGAATGGCCTTGTGGGCCATGTGAATAAGTTGTTGCCTAGTGAGAGGTGACAAGATATGAATGGCCTTGTGAGCCATGTGTGATGCTTGGGTAACAAGTATCATGTTTATTTGTAGCTTTTGTGTTAATAAGTTATGCTAGAGAACTTGGTTGATGTTACATTTCTGTTATATATCTATAGTTCATTGATGATGATTCATATCCGTTGTATTCATTACAAGTGGATGGATGAACTTATGAGATCTAAAGTTTGATTTCAAACTAAGGAAGCAAAGTCACACCACAATAATGCTATGTTGCTGATAAGGACCAAACCCTAGAATGTTTAGAGTTGAAGTAGTTCAAGGGATGTCGCTAGTGATTTGACCTTGAATACTAGTATCTTTATAAAACAAGATCATACGATTTTCACTATGAAAGGTAACCTAGCACTAATAAAATCTAGGGTTTAAAGTTAGCTAATCTGGAAGGTAGATATACAATATGAAAATGACTCGGAGAAAAGAGTAAGATATAATTTTGAAATAAATTCTTACAGTAGTAATAATACGTAGTAGCATAGAATGAGGAGTACTACGCGATACATGATCTGGAATTAGTTGTTGTAGTTCATGCTCATAAGACATGACGTTACTGTCTTTATGGTGAGGTGTGCCAGGTGTTTATAGATCATAAGAGCTTGATATATATCTTTACCCAGAAGGATCTGAATCTTAGACAGCGGAGATGATTAGGATTGATTAAGGATTATGATATAATGATAGATTATCATCCTGGAAAGGTGAATGTAGTAGCTGATGCCCTCAGCAGGAAGTTAAGTTCAACAACTGATGCATTCTCTATGGCATGTTTCGAGAGAGACATGCTAGTAGAAATGTGAAAGTTGAACTTAGACTTAAGGGTGACATAACATAGTGGTTTGATTGCATAGATGCAAGTCAAGCCTACTTTTTATGATCAGATCAAGGAACTACAGTAGGGTGACAGTGGGTTGCAGCAGATCGTACACGACATGAAAGGGGGAAAAGACCAAAGTTTAGATTTTCAGATGATGGTGTGTTGTATTAGCATGATATGTTGTGTACCTCGAGACAGTGATTTGAAAGAACATATTTTTGAGGATGCACGTGCATCGATGTATGCCATGCATCCAGGTGACACTAAGATGTACATGGATCTCAAGGAGTTGTACTAGTGACCTGATATGACAAAGGATGTAGCTGAGTATGTGACTAGGTGCAGTGTGTATCAACAGGTTAAGGCTGAGCACCAGAAACCTACAGGTACCTTGCAATCTCTTCCTATACCTGAGTGGAAGTGGGAACATATCACAATGGATTTTGTGATAGGGTTGCCCAGGACACCTAGAGGTTGTAACTCTATATGAATGATTGTGGATAGATTAATTTAGTCTGCTCACTTTCTTCATATTAAGTCAACCTTTGATGTCCCAAAGTTGACTAAGATATATATGGATGAGATAGTCAGGTTGCATGGTATCCCAGTTTCAATTATACCAAATAAGGATCCTAAGTTCACATCTAGGTTTTGGAATCAGTTGCATCATGCTTTGGGCACAAGTTGAGATTCTGTACAACTTTCCACGCACAGACGAATGATCAGTCCAGGAGGACCATTCAGATTCTTAAGGACATGCTGAGAGCATGTCTCATGCATTTCACTGGAAGTTGGGAAGAACACTTGATCCTTATAGAGTTTGCATACAATAATAGTCACCATTATAGTCTTGCTATGGCTCAGTATGAAGTTCTGTTTGGCAGAAAGTGTAGATCATCCATATTTTATTATGAGGTAGGTGAAAGGCAGATTCATGGATTAGAGATAGTGGATTTGACCACTGAAAAGATTACTGTGATCAAAGTACAGTTGAAAGTTGCACATGATAGACATAAGAGTCATGCCGAGAAGAGGTGTTGACCACTTGAGATTCAGGTTGGTGATGAAGTGTATCTGAGGGTTTCACCGTGGAAAGGAGTGTTGAGGTTTGGTAAGAGAGACAAACTGACTCCTAGGTTTATGGGCCCATATCCTATCATTGAGAGGATTGGACCTGTAGCCTATAGGTTGGAATTGCCATCTGAATTGTCTAATCTACATGATGTATTTCATGTATCAATGTTGAAGAAGTGTTACCCTGGTACAGCGGAGATAGTGGACCTAGAACCTGTACATCTCGGACCTGATGTGTCTTATGTTGAAGGACCAGTTCAGATAATTGATCGGAGGATCAAGAAACTCAAGAATAGGGAGATATCATTAGTGAAGGTTCTGTGGAGAAACCATAACTTAGAGGAATCCATGTGGGAGCTTGAGTTTGAGATGCGTAATAAGTTTCCTTTTCTCTTTTAGGAATTTCGGGACGAAATTCTTATAAGGGAGGGAGATTGTTATGACCCACTCCATGATTAATTAGTAAGTACAATGATTAGTGCATAATTAAGATGATTAAGTTAAGTTAAGTAATCACAGATGCAATTAGAGCTTTGATCCAGTGAAGCGGTCTAATTAGCATGTTGTCATGCTTTGAGAAGGTAGTGGATTTCATTCTTGAGAGTTTGCAAAAAGAATCGTTCAAATCGGGCCTACGAGGTGAAAGTTATAATACTTTAGAGTTTCTTGGGTCAATACTGCAATTTTTCCAAAGTAATTGGTTAATAATTCTTTTTAACCTTTCCCTTATCTTCTCTTCTGCCCGATAGATTGAACAGTTCTCCATAAGCGGCGCACAGTGCGCTCGTTTGAGCAGCAGCTGCGCTGGGAGAAATCGTGACCCTAGTTCCATTTCTAGCGAGTTTTTCCTCCACTGCTCTTCTTCCTTCACCTCCCTTCCTCCTTCCTCCCTCTTTCCTTCTTCAATCATGTGGCCACGATCTACTACTAGCGCAGCAGCATTGGCCGGCCGACCAGCAGCTGCAGCTGCTACGGTGGCGGCTAGAGCCTCTTAGGGCGCACGAAATCTCCAGGAAAAAGCTTGATTGGAGCTCGGCCAAGAGGGTGGAGCATAAATCCGAAGCTATCAGCCGAGTTTAGGCAACAATCATGGCACCCTAGCTACCAAAAATGACGCCAATCCAGTCCAAGCTGCGGCTGTTGCAGCCATGGCTTTGTGCCACTTTGGGCACGAAGGACAGCATCAAATCGCCGCCTTGAGCTCAGTCAAAGAGCATAGAATCGGAATCCGCAGCCATAGCCAAGATTCAGCCGTTAATTGAGCTTGTTTTCAACCTATATGTGAAGTAGCCATTCTGTTGGATTTCTCGACCGTGAAAAGGATTTTTTCAAAGGTTGAAGACAACCTAGAAATCACCCGAAAACAGACTCTGGATGCATCTCCGGACGAATCCGGACAGACCAAATGGCTGTGAGTAGGATTTCATTTATTTATCATTAATAAACTCAGGCGTTTGAATATTTTCTATTTTGTGCGCGAATTACGCTGATAACAGGCGTTATCAGGCGTAGGGTGGCGTTTGGCGTCGCCCGACTTTTTATTTCATAAATTGCTTCTAGACGCTGTTATATGATTAAATTTAGCATTTGAACAGTACGGATTGAATCAGTATATTTATATGGTTCATTGGAACCTAAATTGCTCATTTGAATGTTGAAATTAGAAATTCATGTCTGAAAATGGTATGGTTTGGGTATGAACCCAGACAATGAAGATTTCTGATAAATTATCAGATGTACGATTTCAAAGTTGATATGAATAAATAAAAATATGCAAGAAAACCCTAATTACATATATCTTTTGACGTTAATATGTGTAAATTGATATTTACATGAAATGGCACATTTCTCTGAAATATTACCAGACATTCTCAAGTATTGTTATTAAATTGTGTTGTGATATGTAATTAACTCTAAATTGGGTTAAGTGATGCACAGACCAGGATTAGGGTTATGTGCACGTTTTTCGATAATTTTAGAGAATTGACAAATGTTGAGTATGATTCTCATATGTGAAGTAAATTTCTTTAATTTGTGCAATAAGATGTTCAATTGCGTAAATTCGCTATGTATGTGCCAAATTGAAATAAGTTGGGTTATTTATGCATTTCTAATTTGTCTGAATGCATGGTATGAGAATTTCTCAGAAATTACAATGATTTGAAATATATTGCTCTGTCAGTTTAGAATGACAGTGTATTGTGATCTGATATGAAATCAGTAAATGTGATATTCCTGTTTAAGTGTTTATATGTTAAACAGTTAATAGACTTAGATGCCCTGACACCGTAGAACCCCTTTTGGAGGTCTGTGCGTTAGGGGTGAAACGACCTACCTAGCGTGAGTCTAGATGGTCGGTGGCTCGTGTTTAACAATAATCCGTGCATGTGTCACGGTGGCACGAGGACAGAGAGGCAGTGTTCAACAATAATCTGTGCGTGTGTCACGGTGGCACTGGAGTAAATAGGGGTTATTCAACAATAATCTGTGCGTGTGTCACAGTGGTAACCCAGACTCTCCGCCTGTGTGCTCAGGTTAGAGGAGGAGTCTAGAGTACACTCTTTGAGAGTACAGTGAGGCCGTGTGAGCCTGAGAGTCCTAACGCAGACCAGGATGGCAGTCAGACTTAGCATTTCCCGGGTGTGTCGCTAAGTCTTGTACGGTGGGTTCGTAGTTCTCTACGAGACTTTATATGCAGAGTACACTGCATATGATCAGGGCATAAGTTAAAAGATGATTACTTAGAATTAAGGTAGATTAATATGAAACTTGTGTATGTTCAGATTTAGAATTTATAATACTTGTTCTTTAAATGTTCATTATACTTTTCTGCGATAATTGCACTGTTTAATTAGAACTGCTCAGTTTGTTATTTTATTCACATATTCCTGTTAAAGGTAAAATACAGAGTTGTTTAGTGATAGCTAAATGAAATGCTATTCACTGAGCGAGTAGGCTCATTCCTCTACTCAAACATTTTCAGGTCAACGACAATTCCAGGAATCAGAAGGATCTTTTCATCCTAACGCTTAATCTGTAGAAGGTATATGTAGTTAGTTTAGTTAGATAGTGGTCTCTTAGTCCTTTCCCCTCGGTCCTTGGGACATGGCGTGGGTGAGAGAGAGTATGTATGGCAAATGTGTATAAAGATGTAAATTAACTGTTATGTTTTACTTTCTGTTAAACAATGTTACATGTTGTAAACTATGTTTATGTTCTCTAGCCAGTTTAATTGAAATGCTTCCACAATAGTTATTTATGTTTTAGTTTACATCAATAATCCGGATATCATTACGAGGTTTTAGAAAGAAAAAAGTTCTCAGTGATTTGTTTATGTGATAATCCCTCCGTCGCGCCCTAATCTCGTGATTAGTGGTTAGTGTGAGATCGGGGTGTGACATCTTGGTATCAGAGCATAGGTTGAGTATATGAATACTCTAAGTCAAGGTCAGGGGACGATAAGAGACCAATAGGATTAGGACTTAGGTGTCTTCCTTCTAACTGCACTTTTATAACAGGAAGTGTTCGGTTATATTATTGCAGATGGTAGGAAGATGATGTGGTCACGAGAATCAAGTTGAGAGTTAAGCTGAGTCATCAGAGATCATTAGGATCAAAAGATAAAAGTTATAAGTGAGGTACATAAAAAGTGACGTGTCTTTAGCTCTGGAAGGTCTGAGTGTTTAGATACCCTGGCCAGGTGTCTGAATACTTAGATTGACCAGTATCAAGCTACTATGTCTATTCTTCTTTGAATACCCTGGCCAGGTATGCAGAGGAAGGATAGGCCAGAGAAAAACCCTAGAAATCTTAGGGTTATGAGATAAGAAATTAATATAGGAATAAGAGGCTTAACATAGGATGTGATACAATTTTTGCTTTATATTGCTTATTTGATTGAAAATCACTAGAAATGCGCTTATATGCATGAAATTAGATTTTCAGTTTGTAAAGTAAACATGATTCTTTTATGTTGTTGTATGTCATGAAATGATTTAATTATTGTTTAAATTCTTTGTATCAAGTAGACCAAAAGTTATGTTTAAATGAGTTTGCCTTAAGTGGATATTCATTCCACATGTTTGAAATCAATAGGGGTTGGTTAATCCTGAGTAGCTCTTGGCTTCAGGACTATAGGCTCGGCCTGGTCCGGCAGGCAGGATGCGTTACTGAGATCTAATGACTCCTATTAAAAGTATAATAAGAGTAGACTCTGGATAATTTAGACTCACATCATAGTAAGAATGTACATACACTAAGACGTTGAGATGTAAAAGAAAGATTAGAACAGCTAAGAATTTGCTGGAAATGATATCAGAGGCCCAATGTTGGAACCTCATATGAGCAATCCTTAATTAGAAATAAAGGAACACAATAAGGTTCAGATTAAATTTAATGATTAGGTGAGAAATACCCTTAATGGTACTAATCAATAATGCATAACAAATGCATGGATCCAATACATGATTGGTAAACCCTAGTGGAGGGTGTATCCTTGTGAAACCCTAGTTGAGGGTGTATCAGTGCGATTGTTTATAGGCAACTTTATAAGTTATGCCTTAAACTAAGATAAGTCCATATCATGTGAGATAGCTGGACAATTCTAATGTGTGGCCTATGCATTATATGCTAAGGGTGAGTATTCTGTGATGGAATGCATTAAGAGGGGAAATACCTTAATACAAGATAAAGTTGGTTAACTCAAGAGGGTCTGAATTAATGAGAAATGGGGAACCCTAACCCTAATTTGGGGAAAAGGGAATGATAAGCCCTGTTTGATAGTGAAACCTAATTCCTGGTCAAGGAATGATGGTATTACTATTGTATCACATGATGTGATGAATATCTTGTATGACTGTTATCATGCCTAATAACCATGCAGGTATGATGAGATGATGAATATAGCCAAGTTTGGGCTGTGACATTTATATAATAAATGTTGATTGGCTTTTTGTATGTTGATGTTGTTGTTGCTTAATAAAAGTAATAATGTGTACGGATTTTATGAACCATGTGAATAAGTTGTTTCCTAGTGAGAGGTGACAAGATGTGAATGGCCTTGTGAGCCATGTGAATAAGTTGTTGCCTAGTGAGAGGTGACAAGATATGAATGGCCTTGTGAGCCATGTGTGATGCTTGGGTAACAAGTATCATGTTTATTTGTAGCTTTTGTGTTAATAAGTTATGCTAGAGAACTTGGTTGATGTTACATTTTTGTTATATATCTATAGTTCATTGATGATTATTCATATCTGTTGTATTCATTACAAGTGGATGGATGAACTTATGAGATCTAAAGTTTGATTTCAAACTAAGGAAGCAAAGTCACACCACAATAATGCTATGTTGCTGATAAGGACCAAACCCTAGAATGTTTAGAGTTGAAGTAGTTCAAGGGATGTCGCTAGTGATTTGACCTTGAATACTAGTATCTTTATAAAACAAGATCATACGATTTGCACTATGAAAGGTAACCTAGCACTAATAAAATCCAGGGTTTAAAGTTAGCTAATCTGGAAGGTAGATACACAATATGAAAATGACTCGGAGAAAAGAGTAAGATATAATTTTGAAATAAATTCTTACAGTAGTAATAATACGTAGTAGCATAGAATGAGGAGTACTACGCGATACATGATCTGGAATTAGTTGTTGTAGTTCATGCTCATAAGACATGACGTTACTGTCTTTATGGTGAGGTGTGCCAGGTGTTTATAGATCATAAGAGCTTGATATATATCTTTACCCAGAAGGATCTGAATCTTAGACAGCGGAGATGATTAGGATTGATTAAGGATTATGATATAATGATAGATTATCATCCTGGAAAGGTGAATGTAGTAGCTGATGCCCTCAACAGGAAGTTAAGTTCAACAACTGATGCATTCTCTATGGCATGTTTCGATAGAGACATGCTAGTAGAAATGTGAAAGTTGAACTTAGACTTAAGGGTGACATAACATAGTGGTTTGATTGCATAGATGCAAGTCAAGCCTACTTTTTATGATCAGATCAAGGAACTACAGTAGGGTGACAGTGGGTTGCAGCAGATCGTACACGACATGACAGGGGGAAAAGACCAAAGTTTAGATTTTCAGATGATGGTGTGTTGTATTAGCATGATATGTTGTGTACCTCGAGACAGTGATTTGAAAGAACAGATTTTTGAGGAGGCACGTGCATCGATGTATGCCATGCATCCAGGTGACACTAAGATGTACATGGATCTCAAGGAGTTGTACTGGTGACCTGATATGACAAAGGATGTAGCTGAGTATGTGACTAGGTGCAGTGTGTATCAACAGGTTAAGGCTGAGCACCAGAAACCTACAGGTACCTTGCAATCTCTTCCTATACCTGAGTGGAAGTGGGAACATATCACAATGGATTTTGTGATAGGGTTGCCCAGGACACCTAGAGGTTGTAACTCTATATGAATGATTGTGGATAGATTAATTTAGTCTGCTCACTTTCTTCATATTAAGTCAACCTTTGATGTCCCGAAGTTGACTAAGATATATATGGATGAGATAGTCAGGTTGCATGGTATCCCAGTTTCAATTATACCAAATAAGGATCCTAAGTTCACATCTAGGTTTTGGAATCAGTTGCATCATGCTTTGGGCACAAGTTGAGATTCTGTACAACTTTCCACGCACAGACGAATGATCAGTCCGGGAGGACCATTCAGACTCTTAAGGACATGCTGAGAGCATGTCTCATGCATTTCAGTGGAAGTTGGGAAGAACACTTGAGCCTTATAGAGTTTGCATACAATAATAGTCACCATTCTAGTCTTGTTATGGCTCAGTATGAAGTTCTGTTTGGCAGAAAGTGTAGATCATCCATATGTTGATATGAGGTAGGTGAAAGGCAGATTCATGGATTAGAGATAGTGGATTTGACCACTGAAAAGATTACTGTGATCAAAGTATAGTTTAAAGTTGTACATGATAGACATAAGAGTCATGCCGAGAAGAGGTGTTGACCACTTGAGATTCAGGTTGGTGATGAAGTGTATCTGAGGGTTTCACCGTGGAAAGGAGTGTTGAGGTTTGGTAAGAGAGACAAACTGACTCCTAGGTTTATGGGCCCATATCCTATCATTGAGAGGATTGGACCTGTAGCCTATAGGTTGGAATTGCCATCTGAATTGTCTAATCTACATGATGTATTTCATGTATCAATGTTGAAGAAGTGTTACCATGGTAAAGAGGAGATAGTGGACCTAGAACCTGTACATCTCGGACCTGATGTGTCTTATGTTGAAGGACCAGTTCAGATAATTGATCGGAGGATCAAGAAACTCAAGAATAGGGAGATATCATTAGTGAAGGTTCTGTGGAGAAACCATAACTTAGAGGAAGCCATGTGGGAGCTTGAGTTTGAGATGCGTAATAAGTTTCCTTTTCTCTTTTAGGAATTTCGGGACGAAATTCTTATAAGGGAGGGAGATTGTTATGACCCACTCCGTGATTAATTAGTAAGTACAATGATTAGTGCATAATTAAGATGATTAAGTTAAGTTAAGTAATCACAGATGCAAATAGAGCTTTGATCCAGCGAAGCGGTCTAATTAGCATGTTGTCATGCTTTGAGAAGGTAGTGGATTTCATTCTTGAGAGTTTGCAAAAAGAATCGTTCAAATCGGGCCTACGAGGTGAAAGTTATAATACTTTAGAGTTTCTTGGGTCAATACTGCAATTTTTCCTAAGTAATTGGTTAATAATTCTTTTTACCCTTTCCCTTATCTTCTCTTCTGCCCGATAGATTGAACAGTTCTCCATAAGCGGCGCACAGTGCGCTCGTTTGAGCAGCAGCTGCGCTGGGAGAAATCGCGACCCTAGTTCCATTTCTAGCGAGTTTTTCCTCCACTGCTCTTCTTCCTTCACCTCCCTTCCTCCTTCCTCCCTCTTTCCTTCTTCAATCATGTGGCCACGATCTACTGCTAGCGCAGCAGCATTGGCCGGCCGACCAGCAGCTGCAGCTGCTACGGTGGCGGTTAGAGCCTCTTAGGGTGCACGAAATCTCCAGGAAAAAGCTTGATTGGAGCTCGGCCAAGAGGGTGGAGCATAAATCCGAAGCTATCAGCCGAGTTTAGGCAACAATCATGGCACCCTAGCTACCAAAAATGATGCCAATCCAGTCCAAGCTGCGGCTGTTGCAGCCATGGCTTTGTGCCACTTTGGGCACGAAGGACAGCATCAAATCGCCGCCTTGAGCTCAGTCAAAGAGCATAGAATCGGAATCCGCAGCCATAGCCAAGATTCAGCCGTTAATTGAGCTTGTTTTCAACCAATATGTGAAGTAGCCATTCTGTTGGATTTCTCGACCGTGAACATGACTTTTTCAAAGGTTGAAGACAACCTAGAAATCACCCGGAAACAGACTCTGGATGCATCTCCGGACGAATCCGGACAGACCAAATCGCTGTGAGTAGGATTTCATTTATTTATCATTAATAAACTCAGGCGTTTGAATATTTTCTGTTTTGTGCGCGAATTACGCTGATAACAGGCGTTATCAGGCGTAGGGTGGCGTTTGGCGTCGCCCGACTTTTTATTTCATAAATTGCTTCTAGACGCTGTTATATGATTAAATTTAGCATTTGAACAGTACAGATTGAATCAGTATATTTATATGGTTCATTGGAACCTAAATTGCTCATTTGAATGTTGAAATTAGAAATTCATGTCTGAAAATGGTATGGTTTGGGTATGAACCCAGACAATGAGGATTTCTGATAAATTATCAGATGTACGATTTCAAAGTTGATATGAATAAATAAAAATATGCAAGAAAACCCTAATTACATATATCTTTTGACGTTAATATGTGTAAATTGATATTTACATGAAATGGCACATTTCTCTGAAATATTACCAGACATTCTCAAGTATTGTTATTAAATTGTGTTGTGATATGTAATTAACTCTAAATTGGGTTACGTGATGCACAGACCAGGATTAGGGTTATGTGCACGTTTTTTGAGAATTTTAGAGAATTGACAAATGTTGAGTATGATTCTCATATGTGAAGTAAATTTCTTTAATTTGTGCAATAAGATGTTCAATTGCGTAAATTCGCTATGTATGTGCCAAATTGAAATAAGTTGGGTTATTTATGCATTTCTAATTTGTCTGAATGCATGGTATGAGAATTTCTCAGAAATTACAATGATTTGAAATATATTGCTCTGTCAGTTTAGAATGACAGTGTATTGTGATCTGATATGAAATCAGTAAATGTGATATTCTTGTTTAAGTGTTTATATGTTAACCCGTTAATAGACTTAGATGCCCTGACACCGTAGAACCCCTTTTGGAGGTCTGTGCCTTAGGGGTGAAACGACCTACCTAGCGTGAGTCTAGATGGTCGGTGGCTCGTGTTTAACAATAATCCGTGCGTGTGTCACGGTGGCACGAGGACAGAGAGGCAGTGTTCAACAATAATCCGTGCGTGTGTCACGGTGGCACTGGAGTAAATAGGGGTTATTCAACAATAATCTGTGCGTGTGTCACAGTGGTAACCCAGACTCTCCGCCTGTGTGCTCAGGTTAGAGGAGGAGTCTAGAGTACACTCTTTGAGAGTGCAGTGAGGCCGTGTGAGCCTGAGAGTCCTGACACAGACCAGGACGGCAGTCAGACTTAGCATTTCCCGGGTGTGTCGCTAAGTCTTGTACGGTGGGTTCGTAGTTCGCTATGAGACTTTATATGCAGAGTACACTGCATATGATCAGGGCATAAGTTAAAAGATGACTACTTAGAATTAAGGTAGATTAATATGAAACTTGTGTATGTTCAGATTTAGAATTTATAATACTTGTTCTTTAAATGTTCATTATACTTTTCTGCGATAATTGCACTGTTTAATTAGAACTGCTCAGTTTGTTATTTTATTCACATATTCCTGTTAAAGGTAAAATACGGAGTTGTTTAGTGATAGCTAAATGAAATGCTATTCACTGAGCGAGTAGGCTCATTCCTCTACTCAAACATTTTCAGGTCAACGACAATTGCAGGAATCAGAAGGATCTTTTCATCCTAACGCTTAATCTGTAGAAGGTATATGTAGTTAGTTTAGTTAGATAGTGGTCTCTTAGTCCTTTCCCCTCGGTCCTTGGGACATGGCGTGGGTGAGAGAGAGTATGTATGGAAAATGTGTATAAAGATGTAAATTAACTGTTATGTTTTACTTTCTGTTAAACAATGTTACATGTTGTAAACTATGTTTATGTTCTCTAGCCAGTTTAATTGAAATGCTTCCGCAATAGTTATTTATGTTTTAGTTTACATCAATAATCCGGATATCATTACGAGGTTTTAGAAAGAAAAAAGTTCTCAGTGATTTGTTTATGTGATAATCCCTCCGTCGGGCCCTAATCTCATGATTAGTGGTTAGTGTGAGATCGGGGTGTGACAATGAGAGATGATTCTGACTACCATTCCATGGTCTCCATGTATCACTCTCAAAGTGGGTCTGTCTAATACACTATTCTCTAACAAGTACCTATGTGTTTGACTTGATATCCCACATCATGACTAATCAGACTATGTCATCAGTCAACACACACTCTATCTTATGTATTATTGTTGTTTATTTTTCTTACATAGTAATATCCGACCAGGGACATAAAGAACGCATGTACTCTTTCCATCATCTCATGATTGAAACAAACATAATAGACAAAATCTATCTTTATCATTATCAAATAAGATATCTAATCCCATATTACAATAATCATATGATTGGCTCTCTAGGCATACATACCAACAATTCAGACTTGGGTCCATTTGTTACGGGGCAATGCCCTTGACTACTTGAGCAATTCTTTATTGACTAAATTCTGACACCATGTCAGATTCATTTTTATGTAAACATTTTAAGATAGGCAAATCCCTCTCCCACCTCTCATGCCTATGGAAGAGGCTAGACACCTTGGAGGGTGTTAAACCGAGCTGAAAACTGAGATTCAAACCTCGATCATTTTGTTGGGGGACATCATGCTTGACCACTTGAGCCATTCTTTACCAGATAAATGCTAATGTCATGTTGTATTAATTTTTATATAGAATTTTATAGACATGTTATTTTCTCTTCCCCTGTCATGCCCACAACGGGGGTCATACACCTAGGTCTGTAGTAAATTGGGGTGGCAACCGGGATTCAAATCCCGATCTCTTTATTAGAGGACATAGTGCTTGACCATTTGAGTCATTCTTTTCCAATTAAATGCTAATGTCACATCGTATTTACTTTTCATATATAATTTTGAATATATGATATTATTTCTCCATTTATCTTTCCTACATGGAGTTCTGATGCGCGGGGGGTGGTAAAGTGAACCGATGACTAAGATTTGAACTCAAATTCCTTTGTTAGAGGACAAAGTTCTTGACCACTTGATCCATTCTTCACTAGCTAAATTCTAATGTCGTGTCGTGTTCATTTTTCATGTATAATTTTGAGGGTAGGGCATTCTCTCTCCCCCTTATCATGCCCATAGAGAAGTTTTTATGTATAGGAGGCTGGTAAATTGAGCCATCAATTGAGATTAAAATCGGTCCCTTTGTTAGGGGACATTGTGCTTTACCACTTGAGCCATTCTTCACTAGCAAAATGATAACATCATGCCAAAATTATTTTTCATGTTCAATTTTGAATAAAGGCTATTCTATCTCCCCATATCATGCTCATGGATGAGGTGAGATACCCAAGAGGGTGATAAATTGAGTTGGCAACAAGGATTAGAACTCATATCCTTTTGTTAAAGGACATCGTGTTGACCAATTGAGCAATTCTTCGCTAGCTAAATGCTAACATCATGTCGTATTTATTTTTCATGTATTGAAGATAGATCATTCTCTCTCCCGCTCTTATTCCCATTGCAAAGTTCTAGACATCTAAGAGGTGGTAAACTGAGTTGGTAACTAGGATTCAAATAGAGTCCCTTTATTAGGAGACATGAGACTTGACCACTTGAGTCATTCTTCATCTACTAATTAATTCTAACATTATGTCATACTCATTCTTCATGTAGAACTTTGAAGGTAGGCCATTCTCTCCCCTATCATTCCAATGGCAAAGGATGGAAATCTGAAAGAGTGGTAAGTTTAGTCGAGAACACAAATTCAATATTGAGTCACTTTTATAGGGGACACCGTGCTTGACCATTTGAGCCATTCTTTGTCGACTAAAATGCTAACGTCATGTCGTGTTCATTTTCATGTATAATTTTAGAGATATGCCATTCTCTATATCCTCTGTGATGACAATGGTAGAGGGTGACACCCTAGAAGGTGGGAAATTAAGTCATCCACTAAGATTTGAACTCTAATTTTTTTGTTAGGGGACATTGTGTTTTATCATTTGAGCCATTATTTGCCAGTTAAATGCTAATTGCATGTCATATTTACTTTTTATATATAATTTTGAAGATACGACATTCTCTCTCCCTCCTCACATGCCCATGGCAGATGTTAGATGTCAGGGAGGGTGGTAAAATGAGCCAAAAATTGGGATTTGAGCCTGGGTCCCATTATTATGGGGCACCATGCTTGACCACTAGATCTATTTTGCATTGGATAAAAGCTAACACCATGTCATGTTAATTTATCATGTATAATTTAAAATATAGGCCATCTCTCTCCAACACTATGTCAATGATGTATGGGTTATAGATGGATGTCATAAAGTATAATAAGGAGAAGAAGAAGGAGAACGGTAAAAAATAGGGATCTTACCTTGTTAATGGAGAGATCAACAAGAGATAACTAACCTTGATTCAACTTCCAAAATTGTATTGCACTTGGAAAGATAGCCAAACGTGAAAACATGCATGTTTAGATTACAATTGAATTTTTTTGGGGGTAACAGTAGAGTTTATTTATTCATCCCTTGCTCTACTTCGGGCCAAAACTTAGAGAGCGATATGTTTACATCCTTGGAGAGCCAAGGAGGCTTAATGTTGAAAAATTATGAGCGGAAAAAGAGTAAAGGGTGTGTTTTGCGATGCCATCAGCTACAAAATTGTGGCTGCAGGGAATATATTGTAATTGTATGCTGGGGCAGGCCAGCAAAATGGAGGCATATCTTCTCCGATGAAGAATGAGGTTACTGGTAGGCTAGTCCTTCTTTTGAAGCGCTTTGATCACCACAGAGGCGTCAGAGAATATAACGGGTGAGGACCAACCTTTCTCTTGGCACAACTCAGCTGCCATTAGAATCCCATTTGCTTCCGCTTCCTGAGCAGAGGATGCATACCCATGACTGCCCAAGCCCAGGGTGCATCTTCCATTTCTGTCAACCACATGAATCCCAATGCACGTCTTCCTGGAATGGGTCTCGTAGGCGGCGTCTACAAACATGAGAGCCTGGCAGTCCGGCGGAGGGCGATCCGGCTGTGGAGCGGTATATCTAGTGCGGTGCAGACAAGGTTGTAGCCCTAGAATGGAGTTGGTTTGTTCCTAGATGGATTTTGTGAGCACAGTGGCCAGCCTACCCGAGCCCCCGTGGGTGATATCATTGTGATTTCTCCAAAGCATCCAGCAGCCGACACAGAGGGTCATTCGTTGCTCCGGATTCAGCGTAGAGGAGATCAATAGGGTGAGCCATTCGACTTCTAGGGTTGTGAAGAAATCATTTGGCATGCTGAGAAGAGACCAGGCATCCTTCACGGTGGGGCAGTCTCTTAGGCAGTGAAGGATGGATTCATGCGCATTATTACATAAAGGGCATATGCATGATGTTGCGATATGTCGTCTGCAGAGCTCGACGTTTGTGAGCAGTGCACCATGGAGCATAAGCCAACTGAAAGTTCTGAGCTTGAGAGGAAGAGGAAGGGCCCAGAGCTTCTTCCATTTTGAAGAAGGCTGTGGTGGTTCCTGGTTGGTGATTCAGTTGTAAGCTGAACCCGCCGAAAAGACTCCAGAGCTTGTAAAAGGCCACGACCATAAGTCTTCACCACCAATGGTATCTGGGGGGTTATAATAACGGAGAATTTGCTTTGCTTCATCAGGTAGGTATGTGTCGATAAAACTCCAATCCCATGTTTTATCGAGAAGAACCATAGAATTGACTGTGAGGTCTTCCAGACCTTGGGGTATGACATGCGGGCCTGCCATGTCAATAACAGATCTGCCATGTAACCATCGATCTGTCCATACGTTTGTGCTTCGACCCGAGATGAGAGTTTTGTGACCGATAGCTTGGACCCTGTCCAGATTTCGTTTGATGAATGCCCAGGCAGATGAGCAGGGGTGTTTGCTGATGGAGTTATTTTTCATGTACTTGTCTTTCATCACTTTGGCCCATAGAGTTTCAGGCTTTGAGAGGAAGTGCCAGTCGTTCTGCAACATAAGAGCCTCGTTATGATCTCTAGAACTCTTGAGGCCTAGGCCTCCCGACGCCTTGGGCAATGTCAACTTCTCCCAAGCTACCAAAGACAGCTTACGCGCATCGCGACCGCCAGACCAAATGAAGGAGCAAATGTGTTTGTCAATGTCGTCATAGAGGCTGGGTGATAATTTAACCGATTGCATGGTATGAGATGGGATTGATTTCAGGGTACTCTTAGCAAGAGTAATGCGGCATGTAAGAGATAAGCATTTGGAAGCCCAACTATTCATTCTTCCCTTGATGGTAGTGGTAATATTGGAGTGTGTTGCCTTATTGAGACGGTGGTGAAGAACAAGGACCCCCAAACATTTTCCCAGATCCTTCTATAGAAAGCTCGTCGAGCTCTGGTGGATGTATTAGGGGAGAAGAAGCATCTTGATTTCTCCTTTAAGAGGACCTGTCCAGAGACAGAGCCGAACTCTTCAAGCACCTTTAGGATGAGTGAGGCTTGCATTGGTGTTGCCTCGGCCATGAGCAACAGGTCATCAGTGAACATGACGTGAGAGAGGGGCACACTGCCTCTCGAGAGAAAAATAGGCTTCCATCGTTCATTGCTGACTTCATGTAGAATAGCTTAGCTGAGCCGCTCCATGCAAAGGACGAAGAGATAGGGGCTGAGTGGATCCCCTTGACGCACTCCCTGGCAGGGAGCGACGACCTCCAGCTGTGAACCTTCCCAGAGGATTGAAGTTTGCCCTTTGGAGATGATTTGCATGATGATAGAGATCAATTTGTCTGGGAGACCTACTTTGATCAAGGTGTCTTTGATGAAAGGCCACTGCATTCTATCGAATGCCTTAGACAGATCGATTTTGATGCTTACCCATTTCTTGCCCTCCTTTTTAGTCTTCATAGAATGAATCACATCTTGGACAAGCAGGATGTTATCAGCAATGCGCCTACCCGGAATGAAGCTCGATTAGTTCTCTGAAATCCATCCATTCAAGTAGGGTTTTAATCTTTCTACGATGATCTTGGAGATAAGCTTTAGGCACCAGTTATTAAGCAAAATGGGTCTGAGCTCGCTGCAGCACTGAGGTTGCGCCGTCTTAGGTATGAGCACCATGAGCGATTGAACAAGAGTGGGCTCTATCCACCCACTGCTGAAAGCCTGCTGCGCTTGAAGGATGACAGAAGCACTGACATGGTTCCAATTTTCTTGGATGAAGCCAGTGTGGATGCTGTCGGGACCGGGTGCCTTGATAGCAGACATTTGGAAAATAATAGACCTGATGTCCTCCGCGGACGGGGTACTCACCAGTTTCTCATGGTCGATGATGCCGGAAAACGAGCCATGGTAAGCGGGCATTAGTTCTAAGGCCATCATGGAGACAGGCGCTGCTGTTAAGAGCTGCAGGAAGAAATCCCAGACATGTTCGTTGATTTCGTCTGCCGAGGTGAGCCACACTCCATCGTCATTGTAGATGCATGTGATTCTATTGTGGAGCCGCCTGACCTTGACATAGGTTTGGAAGAATCTATTGTTTCTGTCTCTGTGTTGGAGCCAGTTGATATTAGCTTTCTGCTGCCAACCGGCTTCCTCGCGATGAAGGATTGCAGCATATTCTTCTTGCAGAGACATAGCTTTAAGTTCATTAGATAAGATAAAATGTGATTGACTTCGTACCTGGCACATGTTGAGGTTCTCCAATATAGCGTTCTTTTTCTTGTGGTGTTTCTTCAGGCATGTTGCTTCCCATTTGACAGCAGCTGCCTGGAAGCGGGGTAGGGCCTCTGCGAAGGAGAGGGTGGCATCCCAGCTAGGTAGCAGCTCGGTGTGGAAATCAGTGTTGAGGGACCAGCTTGCCTTGGTCCTGAATAAGGGTTTTCTTCTGGTTTGAGCCATGTTTCCAGATATGAGAATAGGATTATGATCGCTGTAGATGCGAGTTAAGATTTGGATCTTCATGCCATGCTCAATGATAAGCCAACAATCATTCGCCACCAATCTGTCGAGTTTTTCACAGAGACCTCCTTTCTTGAAGGTGAAGAAGTGTCCCAACGGGTTGGTGTCTGCAAGACCTGTAGCTAATAGGGTAGCATGGAATTTTTTACTAGTACGACTGTCAAAACCCTTGCCCCCTTTCTTTTCACTTATGTCGAGCATGGTGTTAAAGTCTCCAACAACGACCCAGGCTTCCGAGGGGGATGGTGTTAGAGATATGAGGCGGTTCCAGAGATGGTCACACTTATGCGGATTGGGGCTGGCATAGAAAAACGTGATAAGCCAAGAATTATTCATTCTGCAATGGATATACTGCCTGTGGCATTGAAGGATGTCTAGGTGACAACGATTGCTGTCCCAGAGGAGCCATATACCTCCGGAGAACCCAAGAGCTTCGACTCGATGTGACGAGTTAAATCCGAGTTTCTTGATGACGTTGGAGGCTTTTGTGCCACTGCACCTTGGTTCAAGGATATCCAGAACATGTAGTTGAAATTTACGTTTATATTCTTTGAGAAGATTGATTTTGTCCTTGGAGCATGCTCCTTGGACATTCCAGCATATGATGTTTGTCATTTGCAACACCATAGCTGAGGAGCACTAGATAGAATTAGTTGATTGCAGTGAGGAGGCCCGCTTCCTGGTCCTCGATGGACATGTCATTGTTGGTATTATTTGGAATTTCCTCATCCTAGAAGGAGAGGGCACGAGACGCAGGCTGCTTAGCATGAGCGTCTTCAACAAGTTGTGCTAATTTGCCTTTCTTGCGATCATGACCAGGACTTATGGCTTGATAGATAACTCTTCGGTTTCGAAGAATGACGCCTCCATTGCTAGGAGTGATGCCCCAGTCGAAGGAGGGTTGGAATTGTCCAGTGTCTGTGACTTTGCTCCCATGGAAGATGAAAGATGCCGCGACTTCAGGTGCTGCGGAACGTCCATCGCAGACTTCCTCGTCGACAAGAGTGATGGCGGTGTTGGACTGGCTAGTTTGTTGTTTGGAGGTTCCCGCGCTCTAGTCTTTGGAGGCAGGGGGTGCGACTGGTGGGCGGCTCCTGAGGGCCGCCTTCTTGTTAAGCTTTTTCTTACTTTTACTCACCACAGTTTCCCACTCGCCCTCGTCCTTGTTGCCCGTGGGCTAGGGGTTCGTTTCTGCCACTGCTGGTCCATCAGGTGGGATTACGTCCTCCTTGGGGCGAGGATGTCTCTTCTTGGTAGTATTCTGCCTTCTTTGCGGCATCTTGGTGTGTATTGCAGTCGTGTAGGGTTGTTGAACCACTATGGAAGTGGATGGGGCTGCGGTAGGATCACCGACCGGGAACTTTGGTATAAACTTGCATTCGGCTTTGACGTGCCCTATACGACCGCACTTCATGCATAGGTTGGGGAGGTTTTCATACTCCAACCTATATTGTGCGCCGTTCAGGTAGATGGCTGGGAGCAGGGGGGTTCCGGTGTCGACTTCGACAGCGTTGCGTGCAAAATTGCCCCGATGACCTTGCTATGTTGTTGTGTCAATCTTTATGGTCTGCCCAATCAGGTTGTCGATGCTTTCGAGAAGTAGGTTTTGGTATAGGTAGATGGGCATGTCCGCTATCCGCGCCCAGACCACCGGTTTTCTAGGGATCGGGTCCGAAGGTCAGAACGCCGACGACCAAGACTGGATGGAGAGGTAGTGATTAAAAATCATCCATGGGCCTCCCGTCATGGCTCGGACAAAGTCATCGTTGTTTGCGAGCTGTATGATGTAATATCCCATATCAAGGTCGATGGCCCAGAATTCACCGGCGAGTTGCCACATGACGGCGATGCGGTTCATTAGAACTTGAAAACCTACGGAGGTGCCGATGACCTTTATAACGACTGTGTGTTTCCACGGTTCGAGGAGATGTGGCAGCCTGTCTGGATTAACGGTGATCGCAGGTAGGCTTCCGCTTTTATCAACACGGATGTCATCAGCTTGTAGGAGGTCCGGTGAGACCTGCAATAGGCCAGACATGATCTTGTTTGTGCGGTTGATCACCGTGTCTTTATACAACTTGATGGTGGTGTCCTTCTGGGGCTCGTCCGTTCGTGCTTCCTTCTCTTCGATCTGCATGCCGGGCGCTGGATCTCCATTCTCAGGGCTGGATGATGGTGGGGTGGGTGGGCGTTGTTGAGAGGGGGGTCGACCTATACCTCGGCCTCTGCGAGCTCCAAACCCTACCATCGCGATTAGTTGATTTTGCAGATTACAATTGATTTGATTTATTGTAATCATGTGTAGTTAATTAATGTAAACATTTTCTTTGACTATACAATATGATGAGCATATATCGACAATAGATGGGAAAGAGGAATACATGCGTTTTTCTTACTTTGGCAATCAGAGAGCTAGCACTATGGAGAATATCGTTGACCTCCACATGCAAGGGGTCATCCACATGAGAGTTAAGGTGGATATGAGAGAAAGATATGATATGAAATATATTATCGAGAAATAAGACAAGCAAGTAAAATATTGTATTGGCTATTCTTTTTCTTTGAAAATATGATTCACCTAAAAACCAAATACATAGATTTAGAGAGTATAATGATATTTACAATTTTCTAGACCTTCAGGAAAACTTAACTACCTTTCAGGGTTTCTCACATCCATAAATTTTGTGAGAGAAAAATAAATATTCCTATCTACATATTAATGTCTATGAATTTAAGAGAGAGATTTGTCTCTCCCTTCCCATGTCTATGCTGAGACCGAATGCCAGGAAGGTGGTAAAATAAGGTAGAAACCATTATGCAAACATGGGTCCTTTTGTTAGAGATACCTAACTTGACCACTCGAGCCATTCTTCTCCAGCTAAATGCTAACATATAAGCCTCTGTGAGGTCAAAATAATGGCATGGTAGTTAACAATCCAAATAATTAAAACGCAACAGATTGGTGACAAAAAACAAAACTTGTTCCAGCCACATATTATACAACAAACATTGATGTATACCTTGGAATGTATACTATAAAAGAAAGTCCACCAAGAGTGTTCTCTGCAACTTAACTTCTAATTTTCTTAATTACAAAATAGTCTGTGTATTTTGATCTATATTATATAGGAGACAGTCCAGAGGTATCATATGCAGTCCTTTTTAGGCACATCTATAAAAAATTCATACCATTTGTCACAATTTTTTTTATATATTTTTAGTTATAGAATAGTCTTTTATTCCGATAATACGGTCATGCAAGAACACAAAAGGATTATTGATAGTAATTTTTTATGTATATTCAAAAATCTACATGAAAGTTTGTAGGAGGGTTTGAATATAGTTCTCGCCTTTAGTTTATCAAATTACATATTCCCTCTTGTCTAACTATATATGAAATATCATGGAAAGGGTTATATGTAATTTATTATCTTTACTTTTTTAATTTACTATCCTAATAAGGTTGTATGTACGTAGTAGCAATTGACTTCTCTCAGTCCCTGCACTTGTGTTTCTTATTTTATGGTTGATAGGATTGTGAGTGTACCACAACTAATGTCGGAGGAGATGGAGGACGTGGTCGTTATGATGTGACCCTAAAAAAGATCCACATGGTGAACATTGTCGACATCAAGAAGAAGTTATCATTGTTTCTCTTTTTAGTGATCTCTTCTTCCTTAACATGTTAAGACATTATTTTAAGAAAGTTCCAACATACATTTTTCCTACTAACTTGCGTTACTCAAAACATAATAGCCTAGTTACTCTATCTTTATTGACCTTTACCGTTTGGTTTTAGTTGAACTAATGCCATGTCGTATTCATTTTTGTATAGAATTTGGAATATATGCCATTCTATCTCCCCCTCTCATGCCCACGACAGATGTTGTACACCCAAGTGTGTGGTAAATTGGGATTCAAACCCCGATCTCTTCATTAGAAGACATTGTGCTTGACCATTTGAGCCATTCTTTTCCAATTAAATGCTAATGTCACCTCATATTTACTTTTCATGTATAACTTTGAAGATAGATGATTCTTTCTCCACCTATCATTCCTACTGGGAGTTCAGACACCCGGGGTGGCAAAGTAAGCTGGCGACTAAGTTTTGAACTCAAGTTCCATTATTAGAGCACATCGTGCTTGACCACTTGAGTCATTCTTTACTGGCTAAATGCTAATGTTGTGTCGTATTCATTTTTCATGTATAATTTTTAAGGTAGGGAATTCTCTCTCCCCCCTCTCATTCCCATGGAGAAGGTTGGATGTATAGGAGGGTGGTAAATTGGGCCATCATTTGAAATTCAAAGTCGATCCCTTTGTTAGGACACATTGTGCTTGATCACTTGAGCAATTTTGCACCAACAAAATGCTAACATCGTGTCAAATTTATTTTCATGTTCAACTCTAAACATAGGCCATTCTATCATACCCATGGCATAGGTGAGGTACCCATGAGGGTGATAAATTGAGCCGACAACTGGGGTTTGAACCCATATCCCTTTGTTAGGGGATATTGTACCTGACCACTTGAGTTGTTCTTTGACAGCTAAATGCTAACATCATGACATATTTATTTTTCATCTATAATTTGAAGATAGGCCATTCTCTCTACCCCCTCTCATGTCCACGGCAGAGTCTAGACGTCTGAAAGGTGGTAAACTGAGTTACTAACTAGGATCTGAATCGAGTCCCTTTGTTAGGGGATACCAAACTTGACCACTTGAGTCATTCTTCATCGCCTAACTAATGCTAACATCATGTCATACTCATTCTTCATGTAGAACTTTGGAGATAGGCCATTATCCCCCTGTCATGCTCATTGTAGAGGATGGTCACCTGTAAGAGTGATAAGTTTAGCCAACAACACAGATTCAAGTCGGAGTCCCTATTTTAGGGGACACCATGCTTGGCCACCTGAGACATTCTTTGTCGACTAAATGCTAACATCATTTCATGTTCATTTTCATGTATAATTTGAAAGATAGTCCATTGTATCTCTCCTCTCTGATGCCCATGGAAGAGGTTGGACGTCCTAGAAGGTAGTAAATTAAGTCATCAATTGAGATTTGAACCCTGATTTCTTTGTTAGGGGACATTGTGTTTGATCATTTGAGCCATTATTTTCTGGTTAAATGCTACTTTCATGCTGTATTTACTTTTCATATATAATTTTGAAGATAAGGCACTCTCTCTTCCTCCTCTCATGGCCATTGACTTCTAGGGCTTGAGGATTTGCTAGTTATGTATGACCACGGAGTAACATACACCCCATACTAGATTAAGGCCACATGTCACGACTATTTAATCAGATCCAATAGACTTAGTTGTATTTAGACTTGTTTAAAGATAATCAACGGTCCAACGTACACCATATTCACACTAAGAGTAGCAAATTTGAAATCTAAATATAGAGCTTACACTATTACACGTGGGACCACATCCCCCTACACAGCCCAAACAATGAGGTGTGGTAAGTAAAAGGATGTGCGAGAACAATGATAATAGCCATCAATTTCATAAAAATGATGGCAAAATGACCAAATATTGAATTTCTTAGCCCACAATAACCGATGCACCTCGTGTAATCAGTAGTCCACCCCACAGTAACTATCGTCGTTACACAAGAGAACCCGGTCCCCCATCCTCTATTAGTTTTGTACATCCTACCTCTGGATATTTGAATGAAAATCATGCTACCATGTCTGCTTTGATGTACACATCACATAGATAGATATAATGATTAAGTAGTCAGGACACCTGGGCAACAAACCATTAAACCAGACTATTGTGTTTTTATTTTGTTTCAATTGGATTAATGGTTCAAGAGTTTTGTCTCTAAACTTTTGAAATGGTGAATGACAAGTTGGTTTAGATTTAAGGTACAATGTGTCAATACGAGCATTCAAAACAGTATCAAACCAACTTTTATACTTTAATGGTGTGCAATAAGAAATGTATAATAATAATAGTTATAAGGGCCAAACCAAGGGCGGTAGGGGCCATGGTCCCCCTTTCGAAATGTAGCATATATAAGCTTATATATACGATAATATATATTATATATATAGCATATTGGTCATAGACACAAACTTGGTGTAGTGATTTGTAGTTGAAATCATATCTAAGAGGTCTCGGTTTGATTTTTATTTGGATATTATATATTTTTTGCAATATATGCAAAATATAGTTGTTGTATATGTGCTCTTTGACACAACAAAACACATAGCTAGACTTGGTGTAGTGGTTAACATGTTTGTTCATGTACTTAATTTCATGAGTTCATATCTTAAATTAAGTATTTATTTTTTAAACCCCCAGCCACCAACTCTTGGTTCTGCCATTGAATATGACTTAAGCTCAACGTAGGTGCAGCTAGTACATATGAGATGTGAAGGAAAAAAATAAATTTCATATTTTGTGCAAATGAGAAGGTATTTTCATTCTACATCACTTCCTCTTAATGCTTTTGTGGTTCTTATATGTAGGATTGCATGTGGCACCAGTTTTCAAAGGGCTCTAGGAGAGAGTCTGCCCACATCTGTGGTGGGTACAGTGACACAATACACACATACGTGTGTGCGTGAACCATGTCATGCCTCATAGGGACTAGCTTGCGCACATGGATAGTAGAAATTATCTTATGTCTTATTTTTACACAACTGGATAACTACTTAACTAATAATTTAATTATTACTTTTTATTGAAAATGGACTCCTCATATTCCTTTTACGTATACAAGAGTGGTTGTGTGATTGCGTCAAATCTAAAATATGATTGTATACAAAAGTGTTATAAATAAAATCCCATGCCTAGGATTAAAGATGGATCTAAGATAATCGTCTGTCATTCATATTTTGTTCCCCTGCCACCTGTCGAGTTATGTAGTCGTTTTCATCTCTCACAAAGTTCTTCTCCTGACTGAGAGATCTTCTTCTCCATCCCTACTTCCCTTAACATGATCTATTGGGTGGTTGTACCTAACAACCACTAAGTTACATCGGTGGTGTTGTGTTTGTTGTTTTGATGTGAGCGAGATGATATTATGTTATTGGTTGGTGTCCAAATCAAATAGAAGAGAAACATACATCCAAAGGATAGTAGAGTGTTGATTTCTTTAAGTAGCGTCTCTCTTCTTCTAGAGAGTGATATGGTTTAAGTTTTCTAAACTCAGTATATTTATTTCTCCTACTCTATTTGTCCAGTCGATTCTTATTAGATTATTAACTTAAAATTCAAACCTATCAATTAAATTATAATTATCTGTTGTTGCTTGAAATGACATTCTAGAATCCAGTAGTCTTAAGAAATTAGATTTCTAATTATTAACATGGCTATCCTACCATCCTAAGATTGACACTTACAGTATGCCTTAAAATTTTGATAGCATCAACTTTGCATGTTGGTAGAACCGGATGTATTATGGCTTCGGATGATAGGCTTCATAATGGTATTAGTAATGATGAATCTAAACATGATGCAAAACATCACAAGAACGCTAATGAAATTATTGAATGGAAGGAGGTTGATCAATTGTGTGGAGGATGTATCCTTTTAGCATTGAGCAATGACTTATACAATGTATACTCTAAAACTTTTGGCACAACTAGCAAGGTTCTATGGAATATATAAGATAAGAAATATAAAACAGAGAATCAAAGTGTTAATAATATGTAGTCCCAAATTTCTTAAATTTCAGAAGGTAGATGGTAAATCAATTTCTGATCAGGTACAACATTTGTAATCTTATATCATAACCTCTATGAACAGAAATGACATTACTTGATGAATTTATTGTTATGCCTATCATTAAAATGCTCCCTATGTCTTGGGAGCCTATTGTCTAGAATCTCAAGCATAGGAAGGGTGACATTATCCTAAGTGAACTTATGCTAGATATTAAAATAAAAGAACACTTGAAAGAGGAATTTGTCAAGGTACTAGTTAATGGTAACCCTATTGTCCATATTACGACTACAAAGAATGAAGATAAAAGAATAAAATACACTTAAACCCAATGCCAAGATTCAAAAGAAACTAAAGAATATACGTTGTTGAACATGTGGACATGTTGGAAACTGGAATAAGGATTGTCCTTCAATGAAGGTGAAGAAAGCTACTGCATCTATAGTTGAGGAGGTCATGGTCAACATGATGACTACTACCTTGAACCTCAATGATGGATACTTTTCTATTAAACCGAAAATTATTTCTATTTTTAAACATTTATATTATTTTATAGACATTGAGTCTAATGTATATATTTGTGTTGATAAGTCTCTATTTATGTCTTTCCAGGCCTCGTTAGATTGATCTGTCACTTTAGGCAATTCAAGTTGTGAAGAAGTCAAAGGCAAAGGATAGGTGAATCTATAATTTCCTTTAGGAAAGAGTTTATGACGCTTCATATAGTGAATCACATTCTATCTATTTGTCATAATATTATTGGTAGTGTAATATTAGTTAGAGATGGTTTAAGAATAGGTTGCAAATGTAATAAAGTTAATATTACTTGAGTTCGTGATGGTTTATTTTTGGCAAGGGCTGTTTATGTGATCTAAAGAACTTGTTTAAGATTCATGTAAAGCCTAATGTTTCAAATTCTATTTTCAATTTGAAATATTATTTGGTTTACTGGAATCTTGTATCGTCTGACGTATGGCATTGTCGTTTGAGTCATGTGAATGTAGGCTATGTAAAATGTATGATGAATTTGGATTTGATCTCAAAATCTGAAGTTAATAATAGTAGATCTGTAACATCCCAATTTTTGGATATATATAAATTTAGGGTTTTTAATGAAATTTCTCAGTTTTTGAATTCAAATTTGGGCATCAATGAATATAATCCAAGTAAATTGATTTCTTTTATGGAATACTATAAAGATGAAAGACTTAGTTTCCTTCTTCATTATGATAAATAATTCAATGACAATGAATATACAATGAACTTTCTCTCTCCTTAATGCATGAGATTACTAACAAGTATATGAAACCTAATTGAGATAATTTCATCCAATAGATTAAATACAACAAAGATAAACCCTATGTGACCATCAATGGAAAGTTACATCACTTAGGAATCAATAATAGATCATTGAATATGCATAAGTGATACTAATAGAATTATTGAAATAGTTTATTATTTGATCATCAAATTGGGAAAATAACTATTTGAAAACGTTATTGCCCCTATTATGTAACTATGGCATAAAATTTAAGACCAATATGACCTCATATGAATCCTGAAACAATTTTAGATAGATGTCCTATAGTCCAGCCCTAGATATACAAATTATTTCAGATTTTTTCTTAAGCTTGTTGATTTAATTAATGTCATGCGCATCATCTGATGTCACACATATGTTTTCTATCACACAAACCTTCAAGAAGCCTTTTTGGGTCAGAATCCTACTCGCAGAGTCATCCACGAGTAGGGATACCTACTTCATTACCCGAATCCTGACTCTTTATACTCTATAGTTTGTAAGCACCCTCCCCCCCTCCGATCTCCATCTCTACTAGTCCTCAGTACAAGCAAACCTCTCCCTTACTGTAACACCCATATTTTTATATCACATGAGAGGAAGCATTTTTTTCTAGGAGTGTCACAAACATGATAACCATTGCAATAAAAGTAAATGAAACACTTTGCAAAACTGTAAAAATGATTCATACATAGCTTCTTGTCAACATAAAACTACATCATGTTTATGCATAAGTTCATAATAAGAAGATGTCAATGCTCATGATCATCTAGGTAGATGGCACCCCACTAGGCAAGCTTGAAAGTCTCTTAGGCCTTTGTTGGTCCCTTTGTTCTTTAATTTCTCCAAAACCTATAGACATCATGTCCCCAACCATGCATTCGGAAAAACAGTCGTTAGAGTAAGTGGCATGAGTATTCTAAAATGTACATTGCTAAAGAATTGAAATATTACAAAAGATTCTTTAAAATCATAAATATAAAATGAACATTAAGCTCTGATTAAATCTAGAAACATATTATCTCTCATTTCTTAAACTCTTATTTTCTACTCTATCTTTTCTGGAGACCTATACTGTAGGTCTCATGGCCTACGCCAAAGTATCTGGATCATAAATATCTTATCTGAATTCCTCTCATCACACTCGTAGATGATATTATAGACATGCTCTAATCTTAAGTATCTTTTACTTATGATTTTTATATGTTTGTGGCCACCATTATACAATAAGTCCTCCTCTGTTGACACCAAAGTGTCCTCTGTGGTGCAACACACCCTCTGTTGGCACAACGTGCCCTCTGTTGACACCGAAGTGTCCTCTATGGTGTAACACACCCTCTATTGGCACAACGTGCCCTCTGTGACACCCACAGTGTCTGGCGCCGCGCTCCCTCTGAATCGTCCCGGGACTCTCTGGTGAGGACTTATTATATAATGCATTATGTGAATGTTTCAAATTAATTATCTTAAGTCTATCTTTACTAAACTTTGAATCTGAACTTATCTGAAACTGAGTACTAAACATGTACTGAATTCTGAATTTGAATCTAAATCTATATCTGAATCTGAATCTGAATCTATATCTAAATGTAAACATGTATCTCAATTACTACATAATTGGGATTAGGTCTATAACCCATATCATGTACCTTTATTCAAAATTTGGCTACTCACACAGTGAGTAGTCTAAGTCTAAATCTAAATCTTTTTATTCTTAAGTTCTAAACTGAATTCATTGCTAGATTTGAACATGTATCTCATTATCTGGGTGAACTTTGTTTTAAAACTCTTATTTGGTCAAATTACTTCACCTATACCAATGATATGATAAATAGCTTAGGAAAATGGACCTGAAATGCTCATAAAATTACTAGGTATACAAAGTATCTTAAGTCAGGTTCATAAACGTATTTTAAGTACAACATATCTAAAAATATGAATTCTGACAAGGTGGTTCAATCCTTCTTGTTAAATATGATGTTACCATGAACCTTAATATTTGCATAAAAACTTACATATTAAACTTTAAATATCAGGATAGAAATCTCATAAAATATTGTCTTGCAACCTAATCATAACTTAATTTGTCATTATCTTACAATGCCATCATTAACTCATTTTACAATACCTTCTGATCCCAAACGTACTTTTATTAGTACACCATGTCCTAATATTTTCAAATTCATATTCTTACATTGTACTTGTATTATAGATACTATTTATTCTAAGGAATCTAGTTCTTAGATTTCTACATATGTATGAAATCTTAATGGCATGTTTCTACTTGAAATCTTACTACATAACTATGACTATAAATATGAGAAATTCTAATAACATATGTGTACTTACATTCTTAATACAAAGCTATTTGAAATCATCAATTAAGTATGGATACATTACTGGCATATCTTATCTTGGAACCATATTCATTACTTCCAAACATTTCTAAGAAATCTTATAGGAATATGATTCTTCAACTTTCTCATGAACTTGGTCCATAAGTCACAACTATTTTGAGCAACATATCTCTATTTTAGACTTTGGGTATCTAAACTTGCATAAGGATAGAAATATGAGAATAATATTGTTTGCAAATCTTAACATTAAAGTCTTAGAACATTAAATCACATAGATCATGAAACTCTTATTAGGAGACATGTTAACATTTTGAATATAAACTATGAGTACTCATGTGCATGGACCACTTACCTCTTGTACTGAGGTATCTATAAGGAAGTCATGATTCTAGTTCCATAACTTTAATAACCTGGATATCATCACAGTTTTATCAGTCCAAGCCTATGTTCCCTCTGTTTATTTCTAAATCTCAAATCCCATATTCCTAACTATATGTACCAACTTAGGGTTCTTAATCATAACTTTAATCTATCATCACCATAAAATCTTGGCATTGAAATAAAATAAAACTCATACTATATAATCAATAATATTATCTTTATACTCAAATAAGACATAAGTCATCTTATGCACTCATATGCGCATATAGATCAAAGAAAATCTCAAACATAGTCATATATACTAATATTACTTAACTCTATTATGAAATCAAATTAAAAACCATTTAGATAAATAATATTAGACTAATTAGGCATATATATCACTTATTGTCTCAAGGTGATCATTTATTATTCTTTCATAATGGCTACTCATCTAAAACTAAATACTAATATAATAGCACAACAAACCTCATCAAATCTCTAGAAAAGTATTCATATAATGTAGGAATGATCACACATGAAAATATCAGATCATTTAAAAATCATATCATAGGTGAAATACCCAAAATACCCTGATTAGGGTTTATAATAAAAATCTCATTAAAACTTCATATATGAAAGATCAAGCTCTGAAGTAATGTTAAACATATCAAAATACACATTCAGTAAAATTTGTTCTAAAGGTGTTTACTATTTTTAATTGGCAAAACATCAAAATCATATAGTTTTGACTATCTAGAATATAATAAATAGAAGACATCAAAATCATACTCTGGAACTATTTTTATAGGATAGTACACTCGAAGAGATTTCCATAGGTACCTTGTTTGTCCCAAACCGAGATTTGTAGCTCAAGATATGAATTTTCAAAGAATGACTTTATCAAAACGATGCTAACCGTTCAAGATTGATCCGACGACTTAGAGGAATAAGTGCCAATCTGGGCAGTCTTCTTCTTCACCCGATCAAAAAGGGGGCTTCTCCCCTATTTCTTCCGTAAGAACAGGGCACTGTGCCTAGTGATCCACACGATGAATCCCATGATCTTGGCTGGTGAAACAAATCAGGAAGAGGTTGCCCTGGCCGCCGACGCCTCTCCTCTTCATCTCTGTCCATGCTTCACTGGCTCGATGGCTGCCAAATGATGCTCCAACTTTACCCTAGAGCCGCCGCCATCGTTCTCCCCTTCCACCTTCTTTGTTCTTCTGTCTTTCTCTCTACCCCTCTCGATTCGCGTCGAAGCCCTAGCATAGGATGCAATCGACCCTTGTTCACAAAGATCAAAGGTCTTTATACCCACAAAGCCTAGATCTGGGCAGATAGACCCCATCTTCTCGGACCTCTATTTGTGGTTTGTTCCGCCCGAGCGCCTGCTCTGGGTCTGTGCTGGGCTGGAGTCCTATTTCATTTTTTTTCTTTCTTTTGCAAACATGTCCAGTTTTTAGAAATATTCCTATAGCCCATTCCATGACTCCATTTGATCTTACATTTTAATATTATCTACATATTGTTAGTATCCTATCTTGAGCAAAATATTGCATCACAATTAATCTCACAACCACCACATACTTGTCTTTTGAGTAAATAATACATAATTACTATTTTAATTCCTTTGGCCACTAGATACATGACAATTATCTAAAATTTCTCCCACCATCTTATATTCTAATTACTATTCTATTAAAAATATTTTGATCATTCATTATGACCACAAAATACTTAATTCTCAATTTGTACTCCAAGGATCTATTTGTAAAACTTAATTTGTCCAATAGGGCTGGAATTGGGCTCTAGGGCATATCACCAATCCCTTAGTATTTCAAAGGGTCCATGAGTTTAATTGTATTCCAAATCATGAAAATAAGTCTTCAATAAATATAATTTCTCAATTGAAGCTCATGTATGACATATGTGATTAATATTTCTTTACTTACATAACATGAAGACATAAGCTAGGTCTAAGGCTCAAGCCATGAACTGGACTCATCATATTATATATTCATCACATTATTGTCCATAGGAATAATTCATTTATATTTATCTACACCTAACTACAATCATACACATTTAAGTCATTATGTGTGTATTGGTTGATCAGATGACTTGTATTACACATTTTGTGAACTTTTGCATACCTAGCCATGGTTAGTTCATTACGTCCCTTGGCATGCCTTTACTAAAAAAACCCCACATTAAAGGCTTACTTTAGCTATGAAATTGAGGATGTTACACTCACCATCCTTGAATCTTCCTGAATCATCTGACCCAAAATTTTCCAGACTTTTGTAGGCTAGATGTCCCAATCGATGATGGACTCCCTTTTTCCTATAGAAATCAGACTTCTAGTTGCACCGTGCCATATTAATGATATATACAATTCATCCCGATGCACCACAACACATACAGAAGTTGATAGCCGGCCCTACGAGGCCCTATTTTCCCTAAAGACCCTTTCCCCCAACTCGCTCTTCCTTCCCAACAGCTTGTCCCCATCCCTTTTCCAATCAACATCAGAAGCTAGTTTGGTGAGGAGGAACAACATATTTGTTCATCACCTTGAAGCTTTTGCATCCTTCAATTCAGACTCCAAGATGTCGGTGATGTTTCCTCCCTTTCTATGATTCAATTGCATAGACCTGTGTCAGAGTTTTATTCGGTGGTTCTAGAGTCGATTTTCTCATGCTCTACTCCAAACGACTTTGAGGGTGGATTACAAACTCAAGTAGCAGTATGTTTTGTTCAGGTTAAGTGTTCTACACAAGGTTCGGCAGGTCTCCGTGCATGTCCCATGTTCCCCCTTTGCCTTTCCATGGAGGCGGTATGAGTTTCCATGCCATAGCATCAGAGAGCCTCTTTGATGACTCGGTAGGTCTTCCATGACCCTATGAAGGCAGCAACCCTCCATGGGTGACCTGGGTGGGGATGCACATGGTCCCTTTTTGGGATATTAGGAGCTTCAATAGTCCATCACAATTATGTGTTTTGTGATTTATTGAAGAAGACAACGATGTTCTAGTTTCCAATTTAACCATCATATTGTTTTTCATATAGTCACGCGAGACAAGGGTAGTCAAGTATTTTTGCTCTCTGGTCTCCTGAGTTGATCGCGTGTTTTGCTGACGAGGTCCTATTTCTGGCTGTCAGTTGTGTTTAGGCCAGCTTAGCCTGGACCAGACAGGCTATTGGATATTATACTCATATATGTATTTATCTCACCTTTTGATTGGTTGGAATTTTGAAAATCCATATCTAATTCATCTAATATAAAAAAAATACTAACTAGAATTTTTTTTCCAGTAGCGAACAATAATATGATGGTTTTGAAGTTTGATTTGATTTTGTTTTCCCCTAATTCACTATTGAAATATGAAGCCCTAGGAATCAAGTTAAGGATCAATTATAAAGGAATGATTATTAAATGAACATGGTAATTAGGGTTCAACCAACCTGATGAAATGATTAGGGTTTCATCAACCTAAGAAGAAGAACTAAGATCTTTTCTAAGAGAGAAGTAAGTGGGTCCATGCAGTTTGAGTATTAGATAATGGTTTTCAATTTCTTTAAGATTATTGTATCATGATGATCAAGTTAAATTATATGATATCTATGTATTCAATTTTCATAGATTCTTGAATTAATGTTCCCTAAAAGTTATTATATAATTATTACACTTTCAAGTTTTATTTCAAGAATCCATCTCATGTTCATATGAAATCCAATTAAAGATTAATTATTCCAAGTTAATGATGAATCATGTAACTGGTCATATTATTTTGTCCTTGTCATGTTAATGTTGAGCATTCTAGCCTTATGAGTTCAAATAGAACATAGTGGCACACATATGCAATCATAAGTTCAAGTGGAGCATAATTAATGGCACTCGGGTGCACATCATGATCTTAAAGGGAACATAGTTAATGGCACTTATGTCCAAATCATGAGTTCAAATGGAATATCAGTTGAGCCTACGGGCCTTATGAGCACAAATGGTGCATAAGAGTAGAGGACATGATAATCAACCACTAAGAGCATATTATGGGAATCTAAGATTTATTGTTTAATTATTTTCATGTTTTCCTTATTTCCAAGTTATTATTTTGTTACAACAATTCTCAATTCCGCTTACTCTAACGTATTTTCCATTTTGAATGTGTGGATGGGGGCACGATGTCCGCAGGAGGAAAGAATAAGGGAGCTAAACTAAGGAGCATACACCTCAAAGACATATTAAGAGTTTAGCCTTGGTGGGATGCCATCTGCCTATATGATCCAAACATTTAGATTGAGCTTGTCTTCATGTTTAAATCATGTTTGGATGTTAGATGATATATTCAAGAAATCAACTAGACTAGATTTTCCTTTGAACAATGTATGAATCAATATCAATAATAATGCATGGTGATTGTTTACTTTATTTGCAATGTTTATTATTCTTATGACATCCCTTTGAGCTAAAGTCCCCGTGTTATGGAAAACATGGGAGTTGATTCCATTGATACATGTATGCTTAAAAGGGGCATTACATTAACCGTATCAGAGCAAATAAGTAGATGGACACCAGGAAAAAGTCTGATTCTTATGTTCTAACCCTAGATATATACAAGAAGTGAGTGAAAGATATCAAAAATCAAAGTAGAGGTCTAGTCTGGAGACATAAGTTTAGATAAGGATTATGGTTATGTGCCTAGATGTTTTGGACTTCTATGTTAACTCTAGAATTGTATATAGCATGCTCTTTCTCTCTTTCCCACATGTTTGTGGCATGGTGTTGGTATGTATGCCTAGAGAGCCAATCATATGATGAGTGAAATGTGGCATTAGATACATGATTTGATAATACTAAAGGTAATTTCATCTATTATGCTTGTATTAGTCATGAGATGATGACACATACATAGTAGATGTCTAAAGAATGATGTTACTCGTAACATATGTCTTCAGGTTGAGGACATGAATGATGATATCATATGTATGATAAGAGTACATATATTCTTGTTATGTCCCTAGTCAGATATTACTGTGGAAGCAAAATAAATAGTAGTCTTCATAAGTCTAGAGTGTGTGTTAACTGATGACAGAGTTTCATTATTCATGATATATGATATCAAGTCAAGCACACATGTAAATGTTAGAGAATAGTGTATCAGATAGATACACCATGATAGTGATACATGGAGACCATTGAACAATAGTCAAAATAATCTCTCATAGTGATAATGGTGATTGCGGTTCTTAGACCTGAAGTCACTACATTCATCACATGTCGTTCATGTACTTTGACATCATCCAATGTGATCCTGAATAAGGGTTGCCATAATGGTGATGATTGGGTGGACAATGACACATGAGGATAGAGTGTGAGTGATGTAGATGGGATTTTTCCCTCCTATAGGAGATTGATATTCAAGCTTGTTGATAAGCGAGATAGAAAAATGTATGGCCATACTCATATGACTCAATATATTATATGTGAGTTTGCGTGCATCTTAGACAGTCTATTCTAGATCATAGAACATGAATTGAACATTGGGAGGATGATGATTTCATGTCTGGAGTTCAATCTGGATATCAGATACAAAGGAACTATACGATCATAGTAACACTAATCACAAATTGTAGGTTGAAGTTGTACTCCAACTTTTCGAATTACTTGGATAGTAATGATGTGTTGCTAGATTTTACTCTTTGCTTGTGATGTCAGAATTGGTTATGGACATTCATTGCCAACGTAATTCTGGACCTATAGGGTCACACACATTGGATACACTTGGATTAAAGGAGTATATTCATGAATAATGGTTAATTTAATAACTAAAGGTGCTTAATCATTCGATTAAATAATAAGGTTCAAAATTGATTGAATGGACTACTAATCGACTGGTTCAAGTGTTGAACTGATCGGTTGGGGTGTCAGGTCAATTAGAATCAACATTGGTTGATTAATGGCTGAAGGAGGGAGTGAGACAACTGGTTCACATAGTGAATCGACTGATTCACATATCCTAGCCGTCTGGTTCATGGGATGAACTGACTGGTTCATTTGCCTATTCAATTGGATCAAGGATTGATGTTGACATCATGCTTTCCATTAACTGTACATTGATTATCAAGTTGATTTAGAATAGGAAACTGCATGAACTGACTAGTTCGTTGTCTGCAGGTTCTAGAAAATTCATGATTTTGACCTTTTTAACTCATGCAATGATTGGAAACCCTGACCCAACCTCTCATATAAATAGAGGGGTATTGGGGGCTTCCTAGACATGATAAATGCCTCTGACTATTTGTTGTCCTCTCCGGTTGTGGTAACCAATTGATAGACCAAGCAAGTCCTGCCGATAAAGGCAGGGATAGTAAGGGAGAGACAATTGTAGAAGGGCGAATCAGCCCTAGCAGGTTGACGTTCGAAAGGGACAACTCCTTCCTATTGGCTCTAGTAGTGCAATGTGGAGTTTCTAGTAGTCTGTGTGGACTACTCTAGAGGTACGTGGCCGTTGTCTGGAGCTAGGAGGACATCGTCAACCGTTGTCCGTGGTGCTGCACCAGGAGGCTAGTGGAGACGATTATTTGAGTGTTGCTATTATTGAAGGAGCATGCTTCTGCCTAAAGAAGAAGTAACACAATGCTACTACAAGGGTAATGTCATTGAATTTGCTCTAGTACCAGGTATAACCTTACAAACCTTCCTTCCAAGATATATAGTTGTTGACGTGATCTTTCTATTTTAGGAAATGGACATTTAATTTTTTATTTCTGATGCCTATATATGCGTCTGATTTTCCTACATCGGTGTATTAGAGCCACATCAATTTATGGTAAATCTGGGATTTAATTTGATATGATTAGATTTAGTTTTCATTCTTTTATTACAGATGATACAAATATTAAAATAATTAATGTGTATATCCACTTAAATTACATGTATGACTCCACAAACTATATATATATATATATACATACATACAATTTACATGCATCACCCTAAAATCGGTCTTGATGGTGGATGTTAGCATGATTATGGCCTATAACCCTAGATTTGTATGTGCTTGGTTGTGGCTATTTATTTTTGTTGTTACTCAGTCTACGTATCAAGCCTCTCTCTCCTTTTCAAATGTAAATTTATGCTCTTATTCCTATTTTCCCTTGAATGTAAGTTGAGGTTTTCCCTTTCACAATGTAATAAGAAATAGGATAGTTTTAATTTATGTATCGTCGTGGGAAGAAGTTATGCACAATACGAACTGAATGGCTCGTGAGACAAACTAATCAGCTAGAGGACCGAGGAGGCCAGATGACAAGAGGATGAACTCATCAACTGGTGGCTCAATCGATCGTATGGAGGAGTCCAGTAATTGCTTGAACCTGAAGACCAGATGACCATTTCAAGAGCCCAGTCGAGCGACCAGGAGGTGAGTCGACCGATTCAAGTGTTGAGTTGATCAACCTGAATTGCTCCGAGCACATATCTTCATCAACAACAGGTTACATATGATGTGGGCCCTAGGTGGCAGTAATTTATTGTGGCTCCAAAGAATTACATTAGTATGGCCATAACCATCGCTTGTGTGTTTGAATTATAATATGTTTTTGTTTGTAGTTATAGAATGTATATGATACATACTATAAGTTTTTGGTGATTGGATATATATATTTATATATAAAATCCATCAATCTAAATATTAAGTGTTAGATTCTTTCCATAAGTAGCACACATGCAAAACTTTATTGACCAAGTGTGGGCACACCCTAGCGTGGTGTGTTGTCTATCTCATGGAAGTATGATGGTAGATATGTGGGTCTGTACTAGCTAGCTTGGTGCGCTATCTATCTCATGGAAGTATGATGGTAGATATGTGGGTCTGTACTAGCAAGGTGCATATTCTATCGTGTTGGATTTTGGGCCAGTTTAACTAGGTGACCTTAATAGGATTAAGTGCATAGAAGCATGCAGATGGAATATGGCAAGGAGTTTTACATACCATCTATCCAAGAGTTGTATGAGATGCAATTAGCAAATGTTACCTACCTTAATAATTGGGAATGAGTGCCAACATTTTTTGGGTATTGACTTGATTGTTTTGGATCTTGGGTCACTAAAATATTGTACACTACAATCTTCTGAATTGATACATGAGGATTAAAATAGTGGGATAAATAATGAATTAAAGTCCAAATTAATATAGTTAACTTATCAAATCAAACAAATAAAAAATGTTTTGAAAAGTTGCAAAATTTCTTTTGTAAACAAACACAAACATGTTACTAAAAAACACTAGAGGGGGGTGAATAGAGTTTTAAAATAATTGTAACAATTATTTAACTCAAACAACCAACCACAAAATATTGGACAAGGGGACAAGGATTTAGAGTGGTTCCAACTTTAGCAAATACTAAAGTTGTCAGTCCACTACCCGGTTGCTTACCCAACCGGGATTTGGAAAGAATTTAATTTTATTACCTCGCAAGGACTTTACATAAAATTACAATTCTCTCCCTAAACCCTTCAAGCAGCCTTCACCTAGAAGTAATCGCACCAACCTTGAAGCAGCCTTCACCTAGAAGTAATTGCACCAACCTTGAAGCAACCTTCCTCCTGAAGTAGCTTCCCGTTGCAATAGCCTTCTTGAAGTAGCTTCCCGTTGCGATAGCCTTCTTGAAGTAGCTTGAAGTCCACCTTCTCCTCCGAGAAGAACCTTCTCCAATCCGCAGCCTCCAACCCTAGGAGTAGCAAGGAGAATACAAAGAATAAAAGGAACAAGAAGGAAAACAGAAATTACAACTTATCCTTTTAAGCACAAGGCTTGATTTGCCTATATCAAGCGTATTGATCTCCTAACCAATGAGTGTAGAAGTGTAAGTGTTGTGGAAAGGAGATGCTAGCCTATAGGACATGAAATGGGAGCAATGGAAATGAATAGCCAATGTAGGAATTGCTCTATTGCTCACAAACAGATTGCAAATGTAATTGCTTGCTCAAGTATAGCACAAGTGTAGCTTAGGTGTATTTTGGTGTCCTAAGGCATGTCCTATTTATAGGAATGGCCTATGGATGCTTAAGGACGTTCTAGAAAACTTCTAGGGGCTTCTAAGTGCTTAACTAGCCGTTAGATATAAGTTAGGTGCATTAGTAACAGCTAGTTACTTTATTCTGCAGTTGCTGTCAGAGACCATCTCGGTCGACAAATTGTCGACTGAGATACCTACTCGGTCGAAGTTTTGTCGACCGACAGGCTCTCTGGATCAACGTTCATTTGCAACTGCCAACTACTTTGTCAGCTATGTCTAACGGCTACTTGGGTCATTCTGGGTCGAGAAGTTTGTCGACCGAGAGTGTCTCGGTCGAGGAGTTTGGTCGACCGAGATTGACCCTGTTTCAATCTTTCAATTTAGGCACTAAGTAAATGTATGAGTGTGCATATGTGAACCTATTTGAAAGGGATGACCTATCTAAGTGTGGTGATTGGCTAGGGAAGATCTAACGCTTGATTTACATGAAATCTAAGTACTTGTACATTATATGTTTGTACAAGTTTACAATTTATTACATTGCATGACATTTACAATCATTCAAGCGCATGGATTCCCTAGAGCTTTGTCATCCACCTCATTCCTGCAACACTCAAGTAGCACGTTAGATTAACAAGAATGAAATGTTTGTCATCATCGAAACAAGGGGATTTATCATAATGTCCAATTTATCCAACAATCTCCCCCTTTTTGAAGATGACAAACATTTCCTAAATATGAAATAAGGAAATATAAAGCATGTGAGTTTCATACCTGAAAATTACCTTTTGTAGCCATTCTTGTTTTGCAAGTAAGTGCAAGATGTTATGAAACTCATTTTATATTTTTCATTTTATATTCTTTCTCCCCCTTTGTCATTTCAAAAAGATATCCAAGTTGAATAATTTTATTTTTCTTCTCCCCCTTAATTTTATATTATGCTCCCCCTTAAATAGATATCTATTAGGAGCATGGATTGGATATCATTTTTGTCTAATTTATCCATAATTTGTTTCTCAATCATTTGCAAAGGATGTTAAGCCTTGAAATGATATGAGATTCCCTTAAGCTTATGATGAATGTATATTGATTTCTCATCTATCAAGGGACGTTAAGCCCTAAATTAAATGAGAATCCTGTAATTCTTAGAGTTCATAAAAATGTCTCTAATCAAATACAAGGGATGTTAAGCCCTGATTTGTTTAGAGAGTTCCTTTAAGTACAAGATCATTCATGGATTTCTTTATATCCAATAGTAAAAATACTAAGGTATGAACAAGCTCCAAGTGATGTTTACGATGTTTTTCTAAGCTTCTTAATCAATTAATCCAATTTGTTGTTATGAGCTCCCCTTTAATCTTATAATTAAAGCAATTTAAAGCTTCTAAGGTCACAAATGATTTTAAATTTTGATTTTGACCTTTATCAAAAGTATAATAAGATTAAGTACAAAAAAATGATGTCCAAATAAGCATTTTGTCAAAGCTTATTTTAGGTCGCCCTTGACTACGACCATGGCGCCCCTTGGTCAATTTTAATTTTAACCAAGAGGCAAATTCTGTAGATTTCCAAGATAAACATTCATATGTGAAGTATAATTTCTGCAGATGGCTATAAATATCAATTTGAAGCACATTAAGATATACCTATTATGAAGACTTAATATGAGCATCATAGTGAAGTCTTTGACCTTGATTTTTCTAGAATGCATGTTTTACATTCATTGTAAATAATGTTTCATATGTTTTGCTATGGGTACATAAATATCAAATCCCATTTCTTCTTATACCCTTATCATAAGATTCTTTAGAAACATATATTTTGAAAGCAAGATTATTATCTTAAAGTCAAGATTTTTGCTTTTGATTTCTTAGAACAAGCAAATAGATAAAAACATTAATATTTTGTTCTAAGAGGCACCGTTTGGCTTGTCATAGCAACATCATCATCACGAGCTGTGTCCACAAGCATTATCTATTATGTCAAGATGCTTTTATGCTAATGACATTTGCAATTATCTGAATCACAATGATGATTCATGGTTTGTATATATGAATCAAAGCTTATTTTAAACCAATGAAACATAATGATCATGATGAAGCATATCTATGATAGAACAATTGAAGCATGAAATTTAACCCATGGTTTTTATGTAACTAGATCAAGGAATACTTAGAATGGACCTATATGATTCAAGTGAAGGCATGTTGCAAATATCAACTGTGATTTGTCTCAAAGATTCATTCATAATTCCAATTAAGTTTATTGCAGACTGAGCTAGTCAGTTTCCAAAAACTTATTCGGTCGAACTCTTCTCAACCGAAATATTTTCGGTCGAAGTATTTCTCGACCGGGAATGTTTCTGCAAATTTCATTCAGCAATTTGTATGTTTTATGTATAAGTTCTGTTACAGGTGTCAAATCCTATTTACTCTTGTTTTCAGATAATATACTTTAGAAGCATTTTTCCTTGAATCCTTACTTTTAATTTCTTAGAACAAATAAATGGATAAAACATTAAAAAATTTTGTTCTAAAGAAACATAGTTATTGAAATATAATAATCATGATGCTATAGAGAGGTAGAAGCATATCCATAGTGCAATAATTTAAATTGCAACACATACATGGTTCATGTATAGATATTCCAAGGATTACTTAGGAAAACCATGTAAATTATGATAAAATAGTAATTTCCTTGGTTAAGCTAAGCATGATTTTTCAGTTTTAAGTCCAACCATTGAGAGTAAACCAAAATAGTCTCATATAAGTTTTCCATTTTAAGACAAACTTTTATAACTGATCATGCCGAAGAAACTTTTCAAACAATGAATAAGGTTTGTTCAAGATTAGTCTTCTTACAGCACTTTTGCAATATGTTTAAGGATTTTCTACTCATAATGTTATATAATGTAAACGATCAATATGTCTTGCTACAAAAATTGTCTTCCAAGATTTTATTCTTGATTTGCATGTTAATTCAATCATCAATAACAATTTGATAGCAAACTAGGTTGATTGAAAAACAATTTCAGAAGATTTATGTCAGACTTGACAACAGAAGCCTGCTCGGTCGACCATTTCTCGACCGACAGGTCCCTCGGTCGACAGTGTCTCGACCGAGAAAGGTTCTGTGTAGTTTCAAACATGTTTTCAAATATTGTTTATAATTAAAAGAAAAAGTATGAAAGTTAAAGCTCGATTTAGTTGAGATATTTAAATATCAAAGCAACATTTAGGTTAAATCTCAACTAATCATATACATTTTGTGAATCCAAACTAAACAAGTAGTTTAAGATGTATATTTGGAAATTTAATTTCTTGGATTAACTTGGTGTCCTATTATGTTAAGTTGAGATAGACATAGAGATATACAACTTAGAATCTTTGGTCATATCTCAACTTAATTTTATCCATTTAGTTTGGGGTTTTTGGAACCCATACTAACTCAACATTCTTTTTCTTGTATGGGCATGAAAAAGAGTAATGTCCAAGACATGAGCAATAATGGCAACATATAGAATCAACCTCAAGTCTTTTTCTATGGTTTTGTTCTAGGTTGTTCTTTGGTACAAATGTAGCTTGATGTGCTCGTGTCTTTCTCCAACTAGGTTGTTGATGAGATTTCCCTTTGGGCTTATAACCTAGTCCTCTTCTCCCAATTTGATGATAGGAATCATCCAATATTCTATCAAGGATTCCATTTTTTCTTAACCTACTAACTTCTTGTTGCAACTTAGCGATCTCATCCATTCTTTTCTTAATATCTAGTTTTCCTTGATCTAGATTCGATGATAAAGAATTCCTTTCTTTCACTATATTATCATAATCTAGATGTGTACACAAAACAGGTTGTTTTTGAAGATCATTTAACTTTGCAAGTAAGCCAACCTTTTCTTGATATAGAAGATCATAATTTGTTTCTAGAGTAAAAATATTCACATCACTACTACTTAGAGATGATTTCAAAGTACGATTTTCAGAAATAATGCTATCTTTTTCAAAACCAAGATTATTCAATTTAGCATATAAATCTTCATTTTCGGATGTAAGAGCAAGAAGTCTAGCATTTAACTCATCGTTTGTTTTACTAGATTTCTTTAATTTCTTCTTGCACTCAATATACTTATTGTGTGTTTCTTCAAGACTAGAAATTAGCTCTTCTTTTGATAAATCAAGAAGGCTTACCTCTTCTTCTTCTTCTTCATTGGTTGTAGCAATAAGACAATTTTTATGGACCTCTTCCTTCTTTTCTCTCCATGGACAACCGATTGTTGTATGGTTTGTTCCTAAACACCAATTGCAGCTTGTTGAAAGTTGGTCCAAGTTGCTCCTTTGCCTGCGGTTGTAGTCACCTCCACCCTTTATTCTTCAAGACCTGGTTAGGGTTCCTTGAAGCCTGCTCTGATACCAATTAAAAAACAATAGAGGGGGGGTGAATAGAGTTTTAAAATAATTTTAACAATTATTTAACTCAAACAACCAACCACAAAATATTGGACAAGGGGACAAGGATTTAGAGTGGTTCCAACTTTAGCAAATACTAAAGTTGTCAGTCCACTACCCGGTTGCTTATCCAACCGGGATTTGGAAAGAACTTAATTTTATTACCTCGCAAGGACTTTACATAAAATTACAATTCTCTCCCTAAACCCTTCAAGCAGCCTTCACCTAGAAGTAATCACACCAACCTTGAAGCAGCCTTCACCTAGAAGTAATTGCACCAACCTTGAAGCAGCCTTCCTCCTGAAGTAGCTTCCCGTTGCAATAGCCTTCTTGAAGTAGCTTCCCGTTGCGATAGCCTTCTTGAAGTAGCTTGAAGTCCACCTTCTCCTCCGAGAAGAACCTTCTCCAATCCGCAGCCTCCAACCCTAGGAGTAGCAAGGAGAATACAAAGAATAAAAGGAACAAGAAGGAAAACATAAATTACAACTTATCCTTTTAAGCACAAGGCTTGATTTGCCTATATCAAGCGTATTGATCTCCTAACCAATGAGTGTAGAAGTGTAAGTGTTGTGGAAAGGAGATGCTAGCCTATAGGACACGAAATGGGAGCAATGGAAATGAATAGCCAATGTAGGAATTGCTCTATTGCTCACAAACAGATTGCAAATGTAATTGCTTGCTCAAGTATAGCACAAGTGTAGCTTAGGTGTATTTTGGTGTCCTAAGGCATGTCCTATTTATAGGAATGGCCTATGGATTCTTAAGGACGTTCTAGACAACTTCTAGGGGCTTCTAAGTGCTTAACTAGCCGTTAGATATAAGTTAGGTGCATTAGTAACGGCTAGTTACTTTATTCTGCAGTTGCTGTCAGAGACCATCTCGGTCGACAAATTGTCGACCGAGATACCTACTCGGTCGAAGTTTTGTCGACCGACAGGCTCTCTGGATCAACGTTCATTTGCAACTGCCAACTACTTTGTCAGCTGTGTCTAACGGCTACTTGGGTCATTCTTGGTCGAGAAGTTTGTCGACCGAGAGTGTCTCGGTCGAGGAGTTTGGTCGACCGAGATTGACCCTGTTTCAATCTTTCAATTTAGGCACTAAGTAAATGTATGAGTGTGCATATGTGAACCTATTTGAAAGGGATGACCTATCTAAGTGTGGTGATTGGCTAGGGAAGATCTAACGCTTGATTTACATGAAATCTAAGTACTTGTACATTATATGTTTGTACAAGTTTACAATTTATTACATTGCATGACATTTACAATCATTCAAGCGTATGGATTCCCTAGAGCTTTGTCATCCACCTCATTCCTGCAACACTCAAGTAGCACGTTAGATTAACAAGAATGAAATGTTTGTCATCATCGAAACAAGGGGATTTATCATAATGTCCAATTTATCCAACAATCTCCCCCTTTTTGAAGATGACAAACATTTCCTAAATATGAAATAAGGAAATATAAAGCATGTGAGTTTCATACCTGAAAATTACCTTTTGTAGCCATTCTTGTTTTGCAAGTAAGTGCAAGATGTTATGAAACTCATTTTATATTTTTGATTTTATATTCTTTCTCCCCCTTTGTCATTTCAAAAAGATATCCAAGTTGAATATTTTATTTTTCTTCTCCCCCTTAATTTTATATTATGCTCCCCCTTAAATAGATATCTATTAGGAGCATGGATTGAATATCATTTTTGTCTAATTTATCCATAATTTGTTTCTCAATCATTTGCAAAGGATGTTAAGCCTTGAAATGATATGAGATTCCCTTAAGTTTATGATGAATGTATATTGATTTCTCATCTATCAAGGGACGTTAAGCCCTAAATTAAATGAGAATCCTGTAATTCTTAGAGTTCATAAAAATGTCTCTAATCAAATACAAGGGATGTTAAGCCCTGATTTGTTTAGAGAGTTCCTTTAAGTACAAGATCATTCATGGATTTCTTTATATCCAATAGTAAAAATACTAAGGTATGAACAAGCTCCAAGTGATGTTTACGATGTTTTTCTAAGCTTCTTAATCAATTAATCCAATTTGTTGTTATGAGCTCCCCTTTAATCTTATAATTAAAGAAATTTAAAGCTTCTAAGGTCACAAATGATTTTAAATTTTGATTTTGACCTTTATCAAAAGTATACTAAGATTAAGTACAAAAAAATGATGTCCAAATAAGCATTTTGTCAAAGCTTATTTTAGGTCGCCCTTGACTACGACCATGGCGCCCCTTGGTCAATTTTAATTTTAACCAAGAGGCAAATTCTGTAGATTTCCAAGATAAACATTCATATGTGAAGTATAATTTCTGCAGATGGCTATAAATATCAATTTGAAGCACATTAAGATATACCTATTATGAAGACTTAATATGAGCATCATAGTGAAGTCTTTGACCTTGATTTTTCTAGAATGCATGTTTTACATTCATTGTAAATAATGTTTCATATGTTTTGCTATGGGTACATAAATATCAAATCCCATTTCTTCTTATACCCTTATCATAAGATTCTTTAGAAACATATATTTTGAAAGCAAGATTATTATCTTAAAGTCAAGATTTTTGCTTTTGATTTCTTAGAACAAGCAAATAGATAAAAACATTAATATTTTGTTCTAAGAGGCACCGTTTGGCTTGTCATAGCAACATCATCATCACGAGCTGTGTCCACAAGCATTATCTATTATGTCAAGATGCTTTTATGCTAATGACATTTGCAATTATCTGAATCACAATGATCATTCATGGTTTGTATATATGAATCAAAGCTTATTTTAAACCAATGAAACATAATGATCATGATGAAGCATATCTATGATAGAACAATTGAAGCATGAAATTTAACCCATGGTTTTTATGTAACTAGATCAAGGAATACTTAGAATGGACCTATATTATTCAAGTGAAGGCATGTTGCAAATATCAACTGTGATTTGTCTTAAAGATTCATTCATAATTCCAATTAAGTTTATAGCAGACTGAGCTAGTCAGTTTCCAAAAACTTATTCGGTCGAACTCTTCTCAACCGAAATATTTTCGGTCGAAGTATTTCTCGACCGGGAATGTTTCTGCAAATTTCATTCAGCAATTTGTATGTTTTATGTATAAGTTCTGTTACAGGTGTCAAATCCTATTTACTCTTGTTTTCAGATAATATACTTTAGAAGCATTTTTCCTTGAATCCTTACTTTTTATTTCTTAGAACAAATAAATGGATAAAACATTAAAAAAATTTGTTCTAAAGAAACATAGTTATTGAAATATAATAATCATGATGCTATAGAGAGGTAGAAGCATATCCATAGTGCAATAATTTAAATTGCAACACATACATGGTTCATGTATAGATATTCCAAGGATTACTTAGGAAAACCATGTAAATTATGATAAAATAGTAATTTCCTTGGTTAAGCTAATCATGATTTTTCAGTTTTAAGTCCAACCATTGAGAGTAAACCAAAATAGTCTCATATAAGTTTTCAATTTTAAGACAAACTTTTATAACTGATCATGCCGAAGAAACTTTTCAAACAATGAATAAGGTTTGTTCAAGATTAGTCTTCTTACAGCACTTTTGCAATATGTTTAAGGATTTTCTACTCATAATGTTATATAATGTAAACGATCAATATGTCTTTCTACAAAAATTGTCTTCCAAGATTTTATTCTTGATTTGCATGTTAATTCAATCATCAATAACAATTTGATAGCAAACTAGGTTGATTGAAAAACAATTTCAGAAGATTTATGTCAGACTTGACAACAGAAGCCTGCTCGGTCGACCATTTCTCGACCGACAGGTCCCTCAGTCGACAGTGTCTCGACCGAGAAAGGTTCTGTGTAGTTTCAAACATGTTTTCAAATATTGTTTATAATTAAAAGCAAAAGTATGAAAGTTAAAGCTCGATTTAGTTGAGATATTTAAATATCAAAGCAACATTTAGGTTAAATCTCAACTAATCATATACATTTTGTGAATCCAAACTAAACAAGTAGTTTAAGATGTATATTTGGAAATTTAATTTCTTGGATTAACTTGGTGTCCTATTATGTTAAGTTGAGATAGACATAGAGATATACAACTTAGAATCTTTGGTCATATCTCAACTTAATTTTATCCATTTAGTTTGGGGTTTTTGGAACCCATACTAACTCAATATTCTTTTTCTTATATGGGCATGAAAAAGAGTAATGTCCAAGACATGAGCAATAATGGCAACATATAGAATCAACCTCAAGTCTTTTTCTATGGTTTTGTTCTAGGTTGTTCTTTGGTACAAATGTAGCTTGATGTGCTCGTGTCTTTCTCCAACTAGGTTGTTGATGAGATTTCCCTTTGGGCTTATAACCTAGTCCTCTTCTCCCAATTTGATGATAGGAATCATCCAATATTCTATCAAGGATTCCATTTTTGCTTAACCTACTAACTTCTTGTTGCAACTTAGCGATCTCATCCATTCTTTTCTTAATATCTAGTTTTCCTTGATCTAGATTAGATGATAAAGAATTCCTTTCTTTCACTATATTATCATAATCTAGATGTGTACACAAAACAGGTTGTTTTTGAAGATCATTTAACTTTGCAAGTAAGCCAACCTTTTCTTGATATAGAAGATCATAATTTGTTTCTAGAGTAAAAATCTTCACATCATTACTACTTAGAGATGATTTCAAAGTACGATTTTCAGAAATAATGCTATCTTTTTCAAAACCAAGATTATTCAATTTAGCATATAAATCTTCATTTTCGGATGTAAGAGCAAGAAGTCTAGCATTTAACTCATTGTTTGTTTTACTAGATTTCTTTAATTTCTTCTTGCACTCAATATATTTATTGTGTGTTTCTTCAAGACTAGAAATTAGCTCTTCTTTTGATAAATCAAGAAGGCTTACCTCTTCTTCTTCTTCTTCATTGGTTGTAGAAATAAGACAATTTTTATGGACCTCTTCCTTCTTTTCTCTCCATGGACAACCGATTGTTGTATGGTTTGTTCCTAAACACCAATTACAGCTTGTTGAAAGTTGGTCCAAGTTGCTCCTTTGCCTGCGGTTGTAGTCACCTCTACCCTTCATTCTTCAAGACCTGGTTAGGGTTCCTTGAAGCCTGCTCTGATACCAATTAAAAAACACTAGAGGGGGGGGTGAATAAAGTTTTAAAATAATTTTAACAATTATTTAACTCAAACAACCAACCACAAAATATTGGACAAGGGGACAAGGATTTAGAGTGGTTCCAACTTTAGCAAATACTAAAGTTGTCAGTCCACTACCCGGTTGCTTACCCAACTGGGATTTGGAAAGAATTTAATTTTATTACCTCGCAAGGACTTTACATAAAATTACAATTCTCTCCCTAAACCCTTCAAGCAGCCTTCACCTAGAAGTAATCGCACCAACCTTGAAGCAGCCTTCACCTAGAAGTAATTGCACCAACCTTGAAGCAGCCTTCCTCCTGAAGTAGCTTCCCGTTGCAATAGCCTTCTTGAAGTAGCTTCCCATTGCGATAGCCTTCTTGAAGTAGCTTGAAGTCCACCTTCTCCTCCGAGAAGAACCTTCTCCAATCCGTAGCCTCCAACCCTAGGAGTAGCAAGGAGAATACAAAGAATAAAAGGAACAAGAAGGAAAACAGAAATTACAACTTATCCTTTTAAGCACAAGGCTTGATTTGCCTATATCAAGCGTATTGATCTCCTAACCAATGAGTGTAGAAGTGTAAGTGTTGTGGAAAGGAGATGCTAGCCTATAGGACACGAAATGGGAGCAATGGAAATGAATAGCCAATGTAGGAATTGCTCTATTGCTCACAAACAGATTGCAAATGTAATTGCTTGCTCAAGTATAGCACAAGTGTAGCTTAGGTGTATTTTGGTGTCCTAAGGCATGTCCTATTTATAGGAATGGCCTATGGATGCTTAAGGACGTTCTAGACAACTTCTAGGGGCTTCTAAGTGCTTCACTAGCCGTTAGATATAAGTTAGGTGCATTAGTAACGACTAGTTACTTTATTATGTAGTTGCTGTCAGAGACCATCTCGGTCGACAAATTGTCGACCGAGATACCTACTCGGTCGAAGTTTTGTCGACCGACAGGCTCTCTGGATCAACGTTCATTTGCAACTGCCAACTACTTTGTCAGCTGTGTCTAACGGCTACTTGGGTCATTCTCGGTCGAGAAGTTTGTCGACCGAGAGTGTCTTGGTCGAGGAGTTTGGTCGACCGAGATTGACCCAATTTCAATCTTTCAATTTAGGCACTAAGTAAATGTATGAGTGTGCATATGTGAACCTATTTGAAAGGGATGACCTATCTAAGTGTGGTGATTGGCTAGGGAAGATCTAACGCTTGATTTACATGAAATCTAAGTACTTGTACATTATATGTTTGTACAAGTGTACAATTTATTACATTGCATGACATTTACAATCATTCAAGCGTATGGATTCCCTAGAGCTTTGTCATCCACCTCATTCCTGCAACACTCAAGTAGCACGTTAGATTAACAAGAATGAAATGTTTGTCATCATCGAAACAAGGGGATTTATCATAATGTCCAATTTATCCAACAGTTACTGTTGTGATCAGTCCTTGAGAAGGACAAAAACAAACGAGATTGACTTCCATGTCTAGTTAAAGGACTTTGCAAAGTGTTATCAAATATGAGCGAAATCTCTATGTCCTTAAAAGACCATAGCCAAAGGAACCCACACCAAATGCACCTAAGATTAAATTAGATTCTTACTTGAAGCATGCTGGTGATGTCATAGACATTAAGACTCTTATGCTATGTTGTATAAACTATGAGTTGTATGAACAACATGATAACTTGGACATTCTCAAGATGGTAAGACATCTTAAGAATCATGTAAAGCAAGAAAGGTATAATGTCTCCAAAGCATTGTTTGAGTGCAAACTGATAGTGGGAGATCCAGTAGAACCTCATATGCTGAATATGATTTGGTATGTGGCATGATTGGGATTTCTCTTAGGTCAAGAGTTGACAACATATATGATTATGAAATTTTTGTCTAAATCATATAGTCAGTTTATCAAAAGCTTGGCATGTTGATTAATGCCTAAGAAAAAAAGAAGAAGGACAAATCTGTGATGGTGATCAATGGAAGTGAGTCTTAGGGAAAAGGGAAGGCCAAGAAGAGTTTAGAGCTAAGGTGAAGTTTAATTATTCTGTAGTCAATATATGGAGAAGGGTACATGCAAAAGGAATCTGTCCTTTTCACTTAAATAATTAAGGAAGAAAGTGCCACTATTGTCACCTATTTGGACATTGGAAAGGAACTAACCTATTTATAGAGGATCTCAGGAAGAAGATGGAGGTAGAGATCTCTACTTCAAGATCTAAGAAGAAGTAAGATAGAACTATGCAGAACAAGGGTTCTTGCCACTACATTTTGAAAGATGTCATTCATGGGCGCATAATAGAATTAGTGAATTGCTATCATGAACATTCCATTGATGGAGACATCATGTATCTTGTATGGACAAGAATCAATTGATGTTTCATTTTAAAAGATGATATCTTATATGGAAATGCCCTATGTCTTATATACTATACTTGATAGTTGTAGAGAAAAATGTGTATGACACATATATTGAATGATTTGATGACTCAAACAATGAATACCCATAACATTGTCATCTAGATCGCATAAATAAGAAATGCATTTCTAGAATCCATATGATGATTATATAGACTCTTTTAGTTATTGAACCAATAGATACATGCATACCTTATTTGTTGTGAAATATGACAAAAACATCTTCACTAGATGTAGTGGGAGAGCGTCTGTTGTATCAAGGCTCATACATACTGATGTATATAGACCTTTTAGAATAAATTCTAATAGTAGCTACCAATACCTCATTATATTTACTGATGCTATCAGTAGATAAGGAAATTTGTATATAATGAAATACAAGTATGAAAATCTTGAAGTGTTAAAGGAGATTATGAATGAAGTACATAACTAAATTGGTAAAAGTATTAAGATACTTCAATATGATCGATGATAATATATTTAAAACCAGGAGTTTGAGGACCTTCTTGAGAGATTGTGGCAGTGAATCACAATGAAATCCACCTAAAACATATTGATGTGTCAGAAGAAAGGAATCATACCTTGTTAAGTCATGGTGTGATTATCAATAAATCTAGTTAATCTTCAAATTTTCTTTGGGCACATGCTTTACACTAAAGCTATGTACCATCTAAAATGGTCTAAAAGACACCATATGAGATACGACATCAGAGGTATCCCGATGTGTCTGCTATAGTGATTAGGATTTATAGCTTATGAAAGAAAATAGTTTCTTGAAATTCTTTGTCTATTAGATCACATAACTGTTATTTTGTTAAAATATTACTTTAATCTCAATCTAGCAAAAAAGTTATTTGTCAATTTGGATAGTTGTATTCCTGAAGAGGAACTCAGTTCCAAAGGAATCAGTGGGAGTAAAAGTATAACACGAAATGTTTGATAAAAATAAGAAAACATTGAACCGAAAGAGGTACAATAGGAACATAGAGAATCAAAAGATGTTGTGTAAACTCAAGTTCCTTATGTAACACACAAACCTCATAAATCCAGTAGAACATGTCTGGATCTTGAAATATTATGATATCTTATAAGTTAGAAAGGTGTTGAGTTGATCATAGATGATGAGTCAACAAATTACCTAGAATCTATTGAGGGACTAGAATATGATAAATGGCTTCAGGCCATAAGATCCAACATGGACTCCATGTCAACCAACAAGGTATGATCTTAGTGGATCCACCTAACGGGGTAAAACCCGTAGGGTGCATTTGGGTCTTTGAAAGAAGACCAACATGGAAGCATAGATTGGTTGCAATGAGCTTCAAACAAGTTCAAGGTGTTAAACATGATGAAGTCTTTCACCAGTTACCATGGTTAAATCCATCTGGATCATGCTTGTTGTTGCAACTTAGTATGACTATGAGATTTGGCATATGGATGTTAAAACCACATTCCTTAACTGGAATAATTAAAAGGATGTGTACGTGACACAACCTACAAGTTTTATAAATCCAATAATACAAATAAAGTCTATAAGCTACAAAGATCAATTTGTAGATTGAAGCAAGCATATCAGAGATGGAATCTTCTATTTGACAAGACAATCAACGGGTTTGACTTCAGTCAAAATGAAGATGAAATATGTGATTACAAAAGATTTAGTGGGAGCATATTTATATGCCACATAATGATGCGGAGTAACATCCTTATGCTAAAACTTGGCAAGGAAAGTACCTTCTATATGAAGGGTTTAGGTGAAGCATCCTATGTGATAGGGATTGAGATCTATAGAGATTGATCTGGAAAGCTTCTTGACCTAATAAAGAGCACATACATTGGTAAGGTGCTGAAAGAGTTTAGCATGCAAGCCTTAATGAGATAAAACTTGGTCATGTTACATGGAGTTAGTCTCTCAAGAGCCTAATGTACCAGTTCCTAAGAAGAACAAGAGCACATGGATAGATGTTGTATGCATTCACAATTGGATCTATCTTGAATGCAATGTTATGTATCCTATTATATCGTATGTATTGGACATGATGAGAGGATAACCAGTCATCTCATATGTATTAGACATGATGAGAGGATATATATACTTATCTAGAAACCTTGTATGTATTGGACATGGCGAGAGGGTATATGTCAGATGCTAGTGTGTGTCACTGGACTACCATAAAGAACATCCTTAGGTGCTTGAGAAGAACAAAAAGGATCAGTTCCTTGGTTATGGTAATAAGGAAGAGTTGGGTGTAAAGGGTTACATCGATGTAAGATACTAAAATGACAAATAAAATTTGTGATCGCAATCTATGTTTATATTTGACCTTAAATGAGAATTGTAAGCTAGAAAGGGTTCCGTGCTATTGACAATTGCTTAAATCTACAATAGAAGTCAAGTATATCTGTGTTATGAGAATAGAGATGATATTGTATGGATCTAGCAGTCCATATGGTCGAATTTGTGTGAGGTTACAACCATTGATGACACTATATATAGAAATACTATGACAACAATGGAGCTACTGGTTAGGCAAGGAATATCATATAGCATACTACAACACTTCCGTCTCATACGAGACGTGGTACAATGAAGAGTTGTGAAATTTCCAAAATACCAACTGGAAGCAAACGTTGCTAACCCGCTATAAAAGTGTTTGTGCAGAAGAAACATGATGGACATGTTAAAATCACTTGGAATAAGAATCGTGGGTGATTGACTTTAAGTGCAAGTGGGAGTTTTTGGGTATGTATGCCCAGAGAGTCAATCATATGATGATTGGAATGTGGCATTAGATACTTTATTTGATAATAATAAAGGAAATTCTGACTATTATGTTTGTCTCAGTTATGAGATGATGACACATACATAGTAGATGTCTAATTAATGATGTTACTCGATGACATATGTCTTCAGGTTGAAGACCTAAATGATGAGATCATATGTATGATAAGAGTACATACATTCTTTTTATGCCCTTAGTCGAATATTATTGTGGAGGAAAAATAGGAAATAGTAATACATAAGACTAGAGTGTGTGTTGAGTGATGATAGATTCTCATTAGTCATAATATATGATATCAAGTCAAGCATACATGAACATGTTAGAGAACAATGTATCAGACAAACCCACCATGAAAGTGATACATGGAGACCATGGAATGGTAGTCAAAATCATCTCTCATAGTGATAGTGGTGATTGTGGTTCTTAGACCTGAAGTCACTACATTCATCACATGTCATTCATGTAGTTTGACATCATCCAACATGATCCTGAATAACAGTTTCCATAATGGTGATGATTGGGTGGACAATGATACATGGGGATAGAGTGTGAGTGATGTAGATGGGATTTATCCCTCCTACAAGAGATTGTTATCCATGCCTCTTGATTAGAAAGTCTAAGAAATGTATGGCCATACTCATGTGACTGAATACATGATATGTGAGTTCACATGCATCTCAAATGGTTTGCTCTAGTTCAAGGAACATGGATTGAACGTTGAGAGGATGAAAATTCCATGCCTTGACTTTAATCTAGATATCAAAGACAAAGGAACTACATGATCACAGTAACACTAATAACATATTGTAGGTTGAAGTTGTTCTCCAACTTTCTGAATTACTTGGATAGCAATGATGTGTTTCTAGATGCCACTCTTTGCTTGTGATGTCATAATTGGTCATGGACATTCACTACCAATGTAATTATGGACATATAGGGTCACACACATTGGATACACTTAGATTAAATGAGTATATTCATGAATGATGTTTAATTTGATTACTAAAGGTATTTACATTTTCAATTAAATAATAAGGTTCAAAATTGACTGACTGGACTATGAACCGAATGATTCAAGTCTTGAACTAATCGGTTGGAGTGTCAGGTCAATTGGAATCAACGTTGGTTGATTAATGGATGAACCAGGGAATGAGACAACTAGTTCACATATCCCAACTGACCGGTTCATGGGATGCACCACCCAGTTCGATTGCCAATTTGATTGGTGTTGGTATATATTCCCATAGAGCAAGTCATGTGATGATTGTAATGGGATACTTTGTAAATGATTTGAATAATAATAAAGGCAATTTCCAATCTATATGTTTAAACTGTTTCTGAGATGATGGTGTAACATGATAGATGTCTAAAGAATGGTTTTACTCAATGACGTATGCTTTTAGGTTCATGACCTAAACGATGAGATCATATGGATGTTAAGAGTATACATTCTTGTTTAGTCCCTAGTCGGTTGTTATTGTGGAAATAACCATAGAAATCAATAACACTAAAGACTAGATTGTGTGTTGGTTGATGACAGAATCTCATTAGTCATGATATAGTGATATCAAACCAAGCACATAGGTACTTGTTAGAGAACAAGGTACCGGACAGACCCACCGTGAGAGTGACACAAGGAACCATGACTTGGTAGTCACAGTCAGCTCTCACAGTGATGGTGGTGAGTGTGATTCTTAGACCTAAAATCACTGCACTCAACACATGTCGTTGGGTACACTTTGACATCATCAAACGCAGTCCTGAAACATGGGTTGTTATAAAGGTGATGATTGGGTGGCTTTGACACATGGGGCTTTTGAGGGGCGAGTGATAGATATGGGATTTGTCCCTCCTAAGGGAGTTTGATATCCTTGGCCACTTGATGAGTAGGGTTGAGAAAAGGCATGCGCGTGCACGTGTGAATCAATATGTGATATTGATGTCATACACATCTCACTCGGTCTACTTTGAGATCAAGGAAATGAATGAACATTGACAGGATGACTGTTCCATGCCTCGAGTTCATTCTGGATATCAGTGACAAAGGAATTATACATTCACTGTAACACCATTCATGGATTGTAGGGATGAAAGTTGTTCTCCAACTTTCTATTTCACTTGGGTAGTAATGATGTGTGACTAGGAACCACTCTTTGCTTGTGAAGTCATAAGTGTTATGGACTTTCACTGCCAACGTGAAATGGACCTACAGGGTCACACACATAGGATTTAACCTGGAAGAGGAGTTTTGTCCACAAGCAATGTTTAGATTGATTACTAAAGGAGTTTAGTAGTTCAATTAAACACTAAATTAATCGATAGCTCAATATCATAATGTTCAAGGCGTTGGATGCATTGATTGGAGTATCAGATTGATTGAAATCGCATTTGACTGATTCTGCACAACCTGCACTCCCAACCGATCGGTTCATGTGATGAACCGGTCGGCTGAGGTTGCTGAACTGGTCAGCTCAATTGTTGAATCGATCAGCTCGTACACAGAGTGAAACGAGCGGTTCAAGTGTTGAACCGATCGGTTCAACTGGTGCAACCGAGCAACTTGGGAAAGTAGGATTGGTGAGAATTTTCCTTGCATTTCACTTGCCCAATTTGATTGGAACAAGGATTGGTATTCGATACCAATTAGAAACAAAAGAAAGAAAGTCAATCCGGGATCGACCAGGACCACCAACCGACCGGTTCACTTGTGAACCGATCGGTTGAGGTGTCCCAACCGATCAGTTGGTGCTCCAACAGACCAGTTCACTTGTGAACCGATCAGTTCAGGTTGCGAGTTGGTTGCTTTTGTGGAAAATCTCAAACCCTTCTACTCCTACTTTTAGTCCCATTTTGTCGGGGATAGAGAACCCTGTCCCATGACCCGCCTATATATATAGGGGTATTGGGGGCTTCTCAGAGTACAACTCAGTGCAAGTTGATTACTATGCAAAGTTGTCATTCTCTCTGGTTTTGGTAACCAATAGAGAGCCTGAGCAAGTGCTTCCCGTAAAGGGAGGTGTAGCAAGGGAAGGACAACTACAGTTGCAATTGACAGCAGGAGAGTCGTCAGTCCCGGTGCGACCAGGAGCTGCACAAACACCGTCCAAGACCGGAGGTGAAGACCGCGCAAGGCGCGAGGTACTGTCGCCGAGCAAGCCTCGGGACAAGGTATGATTCACAAACCATCTTTCCTATTATATAGACGTTGACGCGATTCCTTTCGTGCTGGGTTTTGGGGAGAAATTTTTTTTTTTCCGCTGCTTCTCTGCCTCCTCTAAAACCCAACAGTGGTATCAGAGCCACGTCAACCGCTCTATATTTTAGGATTATCGATATGATCGATTTTGGTTTGTCGCCTTTATTTATTGCATGCGATGCGAATAATATCATCTTTATACATGTCCAATCCACAAATCCCTAATATACATATATGATATGTAATATTAATGCACTTGATACGCGTCACCCTTAAACGAGTTTTGTGGTGGATGTGTAGCATGATTATGGCCTATAAACCCCTATATCTGTGTGTGGTTGTTTGTGTGGTTGCTTGCATCTCGGTCTGTGCATCGATTCCCTTCTCCTATTCCGGATGTAACTCAAAATAATTCGAGAATTCTGTTCCTAACTTTGCTCCCCCCGAATGTAACTCGGGATTTCACAATTCAATTCTAAATAGGATAGATTTTATTTCCTGTTATGTCAAAGAACGGAGGATGACCTGAAGGCGACCGGTTCAAGGCGTGAACCGATCGATTGGTGATTCAGACGACCGGTTCGAGGAACGAGATGAGCGGGTGGCGACCTGAGGAGATGCACGACGATCGGTGAACCGATCGGCTGGAGGTGCCAGTCGATCGGCTGCTGTCACCCGAACAACCTACCTGATGGCGAGCTGATCAGTCATGGAGATGAGCTGATCAAACCCAGAAAGGCAGGCACAGATTTCATCTTGTACAGGTTGCATGTGATGTAGACCTAGATGACCGTGATTCCTCTTATCTCGAGGAATCACAAATAGGTTGGCCATAATCATTGCTTTTATTGTTTTGCATGTTCTCTGTGGGATATAGCATGTATATGATACTTACTATATATTGTGGTGATTGGATATGTATATGTATATAAAAACCAAATCCCTCATTAAATATTAAGTCTTATATGCCTTCCATTAGCGACACACATGGCAAACTTGATCGACCAAGCATGGATTACGCCAAAGCATGGTGCACCATCTATCTTGTGGAAGTGTGAAGGGTCGACATGTAGGTTCTGCCAAAGCAGGGTGCATGTTTACCGTGTTGGCTTTTGGGTTAGACTTAATTGGTGATTCTTAGAGCGTCTAAGCCCAGAGGCACGAAATGTTCATGGCAAGGTGTTGCACATGTTCATTCATCAAGAGTTGCATATGATGCAATTGGCAAGATTTGCCTACCCAGAAGATCTGAGTTGTGGGTGACAGCCAAAGCTGGTCCATGGCTTAGAGGATTCCAGGATCTTGACCCACTAGAAGATTGTGCGCTGCAATCTTCCGAATTGATGGTGAGGGCTATCAATTTGAGTCAAAATAGTGGGATTAGTAATTAATTAAAGGCCTAATTAACTATCATCAAATTTATTCAAATCAAATCAAAAGGAGTTTTGACAAATACAAATTTTCTCTTGTAGAATGGCAAAAGAATCATCTTTTAAAATGGGCAAATTAATTGAGAATAAATTCCATAACTGGTTGAGGACTGTGAGAAGTGTTCTGCACAATCCAGATATACCAGGAGCCTTAGAATCCACTCTATGTACGCTTAATGCGTTGGTGAAGAAGAAAGTAGGTAAGGGAGAGAAGTGTTCTCTCGCCAAACCAATTTCTTCTACATGGAGAGGATGGAAGGAACAATGGAAGAAGAAGTCAGAGATAGAGATCTCTACTTCTGGTGTATACGTGATAGAGATTAACTTTACTACTTCTTCATCATGGGTACTTGATACCAGATGCGGGTCTCACATTTGTTCAAATCTGAAGGATCTTAAGAGAAGTAGGCCTTTAGGGAAAGGCGAGGTTGAACTATGTGTTGCTAATGGAGCAAGAGTTTTCGCCAGTTCCGTAGGAACCTATGAGTTAACTCTACCTAGTGGGCTAATAATAGAGTTGAAGAACTGCTATTATGTACCTGCCATAAATAGGAACATCATTTTTGTCTCTTGTTTGGACAAAGATGGATTTGAATTTCTTATTAAGAATGGAAAGTGTTCCATTTCTAAAGATGGGATCTTTTATGGCAGTGCCCCTATGTCTTATGGTCTATACTTGATAGACTTGGAGACAAGTGTATACAACGTAAACACCAAAAAGCAAAAACTCAATGACTCAAACAAAACATATCTCTGGCATTGTCGTCTAGGGCACATAAATGAGAAGCACATTTATAGACTCCATAAAGATGGTTATCTAGACTCTTTTGATTATGAATCAATAGAGACATGTGAATCTTGTTTGTTGGGCAAGATGACCCAGACTCCCTTTTCAGGTAAAGGTGAGAGAGCTAGTGATCTATTAGGACTCATACATACTGATGTATGTGGGCCTTTTACATCTAATGCCAGAAATGGATGTCAGTACTTCATTACCTTCACTGATGATTTCAGTAGGTATGGCTATGTGTACCTGATGAAGCATAAGTCAGAAGCCCTTGAAAAGTTCAAGGATTTCATGAATGAAGTACAAAACCAACTTGGTAAAAGTATTAAGGCACTTCGATCCGATCGAGGTGGAGAATACTTAAGCCAGGAGTTTGAGGACCTTCTGCGAGCCCGTGGTATTGTATCACAGTGGACTCCTCCTGGAACACCACAGCATAATGGTGTGTCTAAAAGAAGGAATCACACATTGTTGGATATGGTGCGATCAATGATGAGTTTTGCTGATCTTCCAATTTCCTTCTGGGGTCATGCTCTTGAAACCGCCACGTTTACACTTAACCGTGTACCATCTAAATCGGTTCAAAAGACACCATATGAGATATGGACTGGGAAGCATCCCAATTTGTCTTTTATGAAGATTTGGGGTTGTGAGGCTTACGTCAAGAAAATGTTTCCTGATAAGCTTGGACCCAAATCCGATAAATGTTATTTTGTTGGATATCCCAAGGAGACCAAGGGATATTATCTATTCCACCCTACTGAAAACAAAGTGTTTGTTTCCAGGGATGATGTATTCCTAGAGAAGGAATTTATTTCCAAAGGAAACAGTGAGAGGAATGTAGAGCTTGAAGAGGTTCAAGCCCAACAAGAAAACATTGAACCGGTAGATGTACCAGAGGAAAATGCAGATTCACAAGGTGTTATGGAATCTCAGTCTCCTCAGGTAACACAAGGACCTCATAGATCTAGTAGGACTCGCCTTGAACCTGAGAGGTTTGGATACCTTGTAACTCAGGAAGGTGGAGAGTTGATCATAGATGATGATCCAACTACCTACATAGAGGCTATGGAGGGACCATATTCTGAGAAATGGCTTGAAGCCATGAGATCCGAGATGGAATCCATGTACTCCAACAAAGTTTGGACTTTGGTGGAACCACCCGAAGGGGTAAAACCCATAGGGTGCAAGTGGGTCTTCAAGAAAAAGACCGACATGGATGGCAATGTGCAAACTTATAAAGGTAGATTGGTTGTAAAGGGATTTCTACAAGTTCAAGGTGTTGACTATGACGAAACCATTTCTCCAGTTGCCATGATTAAGTCCATCGGGATAATGCTTGTTATTGCAACTTATTATGACTATGAGATTTGGCAGATGGATGTTAAAACCGCATTCCTTAATGGTAATATATATGAGGATGTGTACATGACACATCCTGAAGGTTTTGTAGATCCAAAGAATGCCAATAAAGTCTGTAAACTGCAAAGGTCAATCTATGGATTGAAGCAAGCATCTCGGAGTTGGAATCTTCGATTTGATGAGGAAGTCAAAGTGTTTGGCTTTATTCAAAATGAAGATGAACCTTGTGTGTACAAGAAGGTTAGTGGGAGCTCGACCACATTCCTCATATTGTATGTGGATGACATACTTTTGATGGGGAATGATGTCTTAGCCTTAGAGAAGGTAAAGACTTGGCTAGGGAATACTTTATCAATGAAGGACTTAGGAGAAGCATCCTACATCCTAGGAATTAAGATCTATAGAGATAGATCTAGAAGGCTTCTCGGACTAAGTCAAAGCACGTACATCGACAAAGTGTTGAAGCGGTTCAGCATGAAGAACTCAAAGAGAGGCAACATCCCAATGCTACATGGAGTCACCGTCTCTAGAGCTCAATGTCCCCAATCTTGTGAAGAGAGGGAGCGTATGAATGGGATCCCATATGCATCAGCCATCGGGTCCGTCATGTACGCTATGTTGTGCACATGCCCAGATGTCTCGTATGCTCTCAGCATGATGAGCAAGTACCAGTCAGATCCCAGGGATGCTCACTGGACAGCCGTAAAGAACATTCTCAAGTACTTGCAAAGGAATAAGGATTAGTTTCTTGTTTACGGTGGCGAGGAAGAGCTGGTTGTAAAGGGTTACACCGATGCAAGCTTCCAAACCGATAAAGATGATTACAGATCATAGTCAGGATTTGTGTTTTGCCTTAATTATAGAGCTGTGAGCTGGAAGAGTTCCAAGCAAGAAACAGTTGCCGATTCTACTACAGAGGCCGAGTATATTGCTGCTTTGCATGCAGCAAAGGAGGCTGTGTGGATCAGGAAGTTCATTTCTGAACTTGGTGTAGTTCCCAGTAGCTGTGATGCAATTGAGCTTTATTGTGACAATAATCGAGCTATTGCACAAGCTAAGGAGTCCAGATCACATTAGTGGTCTAAGCACATACTGCGGCGCTTCCATCTCATATGAGAGATCGTACAACGAGGAGATGTGAAGATTTGCAAAGTACCAACTGAAAACAACATAGCTGATCCACTGACTAAGGCCCTTTCTCAGCAGAAGCATGATGGTCATGCTAGGTCACAAGGACTGCGTTTCCTTGGTGACTAGATCTAAGTGCAAGTGGGAGTCTGTTGGTATATATGCCCATAGAGCAAGTCATGTGATTATTGTAATGGGATACTTTGTAAATGATTTGAATAATAATAAAGGCAATTTCCAATCTATATGTTTAAACTGTTTCTGAGATGATGGTGTAACATGATAGATGTCTAAAGAATGGTTTTACTCAATGACGTATGCTTTTAGGTTCATGACCTAAACGATGAGATCATATGGATGTTAAGAGTATACATTCATGTTTAGTACCTAGTCAGTTGTTATTGTGGAAATAACCATAGACATCAATAACACTAAAGACTAGATTGTGTGTTGGTTGATGACAGAATCTCATTAGTCATGATATAGTGATATCAAACCAAGCACAAAGGTACTTGTTAGAGAACAAGGTACCGGACAGACCCACCGTGAGAGTGACACATGGAACCATGACTTAGTAGTCACAGTCAGCTCTCACAGTGATGGTGGTGAGTGTGATTCTTAGACCTGAAATCACTGCACTCAACACATGTCGTTGGGTACACTTTGACATCATCAAACGCAGTCTTGAAACATGGGTTGTTATAAAGGTGATGATTGGGTGGCTTTGACACATGGGGCTTTTGAGGGGCGAGTGATAGATATGGGATTTTTCCCTCCTAAGGGAGTTTGATATCCTTGGCCACTTGATGAGTAGGATTGAGAAAAGGCATGCGCATGTACGTGTAAATCAATATGTGATATTGATGTCATACACATCTCACTCGGTCTACCCTGAGATCAAGGAAATGAATGAACATTGATAGGATGACTGTTCCATGCCTCGAGTTCATTCTAGATATCAGTGACAAAGGAATTATACATTCACTGTAACACCATTCACAGATTGTAGGGATGAAAGTTGTTCTCCAACTTTCTATTTCACTTGGGTAGCAATGATGTGTGACTAGGCACCGCTCTTTGCTTGTGAAGTCATAAGTGTTATGGACTTTCACTGCCAACGTGAAATGGACCTGCAGGGTCACACACATAGGATTTAACCTGGAAGAGGAGTTTTTCCCACAAGCAATGTTTAGATTGATTACTAAAGGAGTTTAGTAGTTCAATTAAACACTCAATTAATCGATAGCTCAATATCATAATGTTCAAGGTGTTGGATGCATTGATTGGAGTATCAGATTGATTGAAATCGCATCTGACTGATTCTGCACAACCTGCACTCCCAACCGATCGGTTCATGTGATGAACCGGTCGGCTGAGGTTGCTGAACCGGTCGGCTCAATTGTTGAACCGATCGGCTCGTGCACAGAGTGAAACGAGCAGTTCAAGTGTTGAACCAATCGGTTCAACTGGTGCAATCGAACAACTTGGGAAAGTAGGATTGGTGAGAATTTTCCTTGCGTTTCACTTTCCCAATTTGATTGGAACAAGGATTGGTATTCGATACCAATTAGAAACAAAAGAAAGAAAGTCAATCCAGGATCGACCAGGACCACCAACCGACCGGTTCACTTGTGAACCGACCGGTTGAGGTGTCCCAACCGATCGGTTGGTGCTCCAACCGACCGGTTCAGGTCCCCAACCGACCGGTTCACTTGTGAACCGATCGGTTCAGGTTGTGAGTTGGTTGCTTTTGTGGAAAATCTCGAACCCTTCTATTCCTGCTTTTAGTCCCATATTGCCGAGGACAGAGAACCCTATCCCATGACCTGTCTATATATATAGGGGTATTGGGGGCTTCTCAGAGTACAACTCAATGCAAGTTGATTGCTCTGCAAAGTTGTCGTTCTCTCTGGTTTTGGTAACCGAGAGAGAGCCCGAGCAAGTGCTTCCCGCAAAGGACAACTGCAGTTGCAATTGACAGCAGGAGAGTGTGTTGGCGACTAGTACGTCAATAGGATGGTGCGACTCCTTCGACTTCCTTGTGGGACAAGGAGTGTGGAGTTCCAGGTGGTCCGTGTGGACTACTTCAGAGGCGGGAGGTCACTGCCGCTCAGGAGGACAACTATCATCCGATAGCTCGGTAGGAGGAGGAGTCTTCAGTCCCGGTGCGACCAGGAGCTGCACAGACACCGTCCAAGACCGGAGGTGAAGACCGCACAAGGCGTGAGGTACTATCTCCGAGCAAGCCTCAGGACAAGGTATGATTCACAAACCATCTTTCCTATTATATAGACGTTGACGTGATTCCTTTCGTGTTGGGTTTTGGGGAGAAAATTTTGTTTCCGCTGCTTCTCTGCCTCCTCTAAAACCCAACAATTGGATCAAGGCTTGGTGTTGACACCATGTTTTGCATTAATTAGGCATTGATAACCAAGTTGATTTAGAATAGGAAAATGCACGAACCAACCGGTTCACCTAGCAAACCATCCAGCTAATGCACCAACCGATCAGTTGAGTGTGCGAACCGATCGGTTCATCATGCACATGTTCTAGAAAATTCATAAATTTGACCTTTTTAGTTCCCACAATGATGGGAACCCTGACCCAACCTCTCCTATAAATAGAGGGGTATCGCGAGATTCCTAGATATGAAAATTGCCTCTGACAATTTTTTGTCCATTCTAGTTGTAGTAACCAATAGAGAGCCCAAGCAAGTCCTACCTGATAAAGAGAGGGTTAGAAAGGGAGACACAATTATAGAAGAGTGAATCACCCCTATCATGTTGACATTCAAAAGGGACAACTCCTTCATGTTGGCTTTGGTAGAGCAACGTGGAGTTACTGGTGGTTCGCATGGACTAACCTAGAGGTGGGAGGCTATTTTCTACTGCTAGGAGGACATCATTAATCGTTATCTGTGGTGCTACACCAGGAGGTCGGTGAAGATGATTGTTTGAGTTTTGCTGCTGGTGAAGGAGCATGTTGTTGCCTGAAGAAGAAGAAGAAGCATGATGCTACTGCAATGATAATTTCTATGGACTTGCTCCAGGACCAGGTATAACCTTGCAAACCTTCCTTCCTAGATACATTGTTGTTAATATGATCTTACTATTTTGGAAAACAAGCATAATTTGGTATAGAGAATGTTATATTCATAATCATACTTTTCTTGTCCTTTCAAGTGCATGTGTTATGGTACATGTGCATGAGGGAGGTGCTATGATAAGTGTGATAAAACATGTCACCTCTAAATATATGACCGGTCGACATGTATCCAAAGGCGACAAGGAAAACAATAGCTGGCATTAAACGTTTGAGACATATAATCACCTAAACGTAATTAGATACATAGTAAGATTGATCATGCATATGAAAGGGTAGATAATTTGACATAGATAAGTCAAAATATCATGCACAATTTAAAAATGTTTTCTAAGTTTTATGATTGTGTTCATCATGTATCACTGACATGTTAATGGATTATGGAAATTATGAAATCATGTTGAAGATTAAGAAATCATGTTATGTTGATAAAGTCATCACAGTCATGTTATGTGAGCCTTAACATGCCTTATGAGCACTGCATGTTCATGTAGGAGAGTTACTATATCAACTCAAGTTAATATCAAGACTAATACAAAATCATGTGAAGTTAATCAAGTTCTCATGTAATTGTGTTAACCATGAGTAGATCATACCATAAGTATGTTAATGAGACTTCCACATAATATCAAAGAGTTAGCATACTTAGAATAAGTAAGACCCTGAAGTCGGTAGTACTTGGAAAATTCAAGGACGAAAATTTTCTAAGGTGGGTAAAATTGTAAATCCCAATTTTCATATTTAAATAATTTTGGGTTTTAATGCATCAATGAAAATAATTGAATTAAATCATTTTTTAATGGAATACTATAAAGATGAATGACTTAGTTTCCTTCTTCATGATGATAGTTAATTCAATGATAATGATATAAATAATGAACTTTCTCTCTCCTTCATGCATGAGATTACTAACAAGTATATCAAACCTAATTGGGATAATTTCATCCAATAGATTCAATACAACTAAGATAAACCCTAAGTGACCATTAATGGAAAGTAACCATCACTTGGGAATCAATAATTAATCATTGAATATGCATAAGTGATACTGATAACATTATAGAGATAGTTTATTACTTGATCATCAAATTGTGAAAATAACTATATGAAAATGTTATTGAGCCTAATATGCAACTATGGCATATATTTAAGACCAATCCGACCTCATATGACCCCTTAAACAATTTTAGATAGATATCCTATGGTTGATCCCTAGATATATGAATTATTTAGTTTTTTCCTAAGTTTGTTGATTTAGTTGATGTAACATGCATCATATGATGTCACACATATGTTCTTATCACACAGACCATCAAGAAGGATTTACAGTCAGACTCCTACTCGTGGAGTCATATGTGAGCAGGGATACTTGCTCCCTTACCCAACTCCTGAATCTTTAGACTCTACAGTCTATAAGCATCCTCTCCCCTTCGATCTCCATCTCTACCAGTCCCTAATATGAACAAACCTCTCCCTCACCATCCTCAAATCTTCCTGAATCATCTGACCCTAAATTTGCCAGATTTTATGGGCTAGATCTCTCAGTCAATGAGGGGTTCCCTTTTTCTTATAATAGAACTTAGACTTCCAGTTGCACCGTGACACCACCATCCATCATCATCTATATATACGATTCATCCTGACGCATCGCAACACATCGAGAAGTTGATATCCAACCCTACAAGGCCCTCTTTTCCCTAAAGACCCTTCCCCTCAATTCGATCTTCCTGCCCGAGCAGATTGTTCCTATCCCTTTTAAAATCAACATCAGAGGCCAGTTTGGCAAGGAGGAACAACATCTTCATTCATCACCTTGAATCGTTTGCAGCCTTCAATTTACGCTCCAAGACATAGGTGACATTTCCCCCCTTTTTATGCTTCAGTTGCATAGACCTGCGTCAGACTTGTATTCAGTGGTTCTAGAGTCAATTTTCTCATGCACATACTCTACTACAAACAACTTTGAGGGTAGATTACAAACTTGGGTAGCAATATGTTTTGTTTAGGTGTAGTGTTCTATGCAAGCTCCGTCAGGTCTTCCTATATGTTCCATGTTCCTATTGACATGAGAGTTATACATTGTTTATATTTTGATAATAACTTAACCATTCCATTCATATGTATATAATATGTTTGTTTAAGATTGATTTTAGGATTTAGATACATGAAAAGGATCAAATTACACAAGCCCTAGCTTGTCCAAGTTCAAGTCAAAAGCAATGCAAATGTGTAATTTGGGAAATCACTCCAAACTACCTTAGAATATTTTGTAATCATTTTTATTGATGATATGACTTGTAACTAAGATGAGAAAAAAATAAGATACACTTAATTCCAACATTTGATCACTCAAAATTCATTTTGAAAAATTTGTCACAACAACTTTTTTGATCGAGTTTGGATCTCGACCGACCAGTGATGGATTTTTGAAAATGGATCAACCAGTCGAATTGTACACTCACATAACTCAATGACCGACTCACTAACCAAAACTGATTTTGACTCATCAGTTGAGTTTCCTCAGGACAAACTCGACTGATAGTTTGAAAATTGACTTTTAGTGGATCGGTAGAGTAATCTTTATTGAAACTCAACCAAATGTATTGTATAGAAAATGTAAAAAAAAGTGATTCCAACCATTGGAGAGTTGTTAGAAACAAAAATAGATCTGTTTTAAGTTGTAAAAGAACTATTTTTCATTCTAAGTGATCCCAAACTCAAAGGAACACCCCCAACTATAAATAGGACCTCTTGGAGTTCATTCCAAGGTTTCTCATTCAATCTATCCTTGGTCCTTTCTATAGTTGAGTGTGCTATAACCCTTTAAGCCCCTTTATCTCTCTCACTCACAAAGAATTTAGTGATTATGAGTGAGTTAGGCATGTTGTAAGAGAGCTACCTCCTTGTTATCTTATAAAGCTCTCATTCCTTCCATCTTCCCAATCCCCTTTCTCAAAGAGCAAAGGTTGAAGTGATCTTCTCCGAGTGAAGGAGATGATGTTCTTCTTCAAGGTTGAAGAAGGTGTGAAGATCTTCTCTATGTGAAGGATAAGGACAAGGCTGAAGATTCAAGAAGAGTGGGTCATTCCTTCAATGCCAAAGACTTGATGCAAGTGTGGGTAAGTCCTTGGTGAAGGATGAAGACATCACGATCAAGTAGTTAAGTCCTTGTGTAGGTGAAAGACTCTTGTCTTGAATAGGTATGTCCCTGAATGTATGGTGGTCTTCTTTTATCTTTTATAATGGAATATAAGTATAAATGGGTTGCAAAGTCCTAGAGGTTGGCCTCTCTAGGTAGACAGTCTCCTAGTTTGGAGATTGGAACCACTCTAACTACCTAATCCAAGTGTATGTTTCAATCTCTCTCATCCTTTCTATGCTTATTTAGATAGAACTTCAAATTGAGTTTTATAATTTGGTTTCAATTGATGTAATTTGAAGGTCTAACTATTCTAGTAAGAATTTTGAAGCTCTATTCACCCCCTCCTCTAAAGCCCTAGATCCAAAAAGTGGTATTAGAAGAAGGATCTTCTCCAACAAATCTTCCATGAGACGAGAAGATGGGTGAGAACCTACTTGGTTCCCTCAACCTAGAGGGAGTCTTCTCTATGCGGCCCCAGTATTTGAAAACACAAACTTCATTTATTAGAAGCGGTGAATGCAGTTCTACATTCAAGAGATGAACTTTGATATGTGGAAGGTGATGATTACACCCTACAAGGAGCCAACTGGAGTTGTATCAACATGGGATGAAGTATCCCTAAAGAATGCTCGCTCAATGCCAGAGCAATTAACATCCTCTATGCATCCCTCACTCCATCTGAGTTCAACCACATCTCCTCATGGGATACAACCTATGGGATATGGGACAAGTTGTGCATCACTTATGAAGGAAAAAAGCAAGTGAAGGAGGCAAAGATCTACATGTTGAACAACCTTCTAGAGAACTTCAAGATGGGGAAGAAAGAAGGAGTTTTTGAGATGTACTCAAGGCTCAACATCATCATCAATGGCCTAGCTACTTTGGGACACACTTTGGATAGAGGGGAAATCAACTCAAAGATCTTGATGTCTCTTCCAAAGAGATGGGAGTCAAAGGTGACCTCCATTGAAGAAGTGAGAAGTCGTAATGACATTCCAACCGAGGAGCTTATCAACAATCTACAAGCTCATGAGCCAAGACTTGGCAAGCAAGAAGAGGAAGCTAAGAAAGAAGAAAAATAAGAAAGGAAGATCAAAGATAATGCTTTCAAAGCTCAAGTGTAGGCCCTCATCCTTCAACAACAACTTTCTTTCTAGACCTCTCCCTCTTCCTCCTCAAGTGAAGATGGTATCCCTAGTGAGAATGAATCAAACTTCTGCAAGGGAAAGCACTTCAAAGGAAAGCAATCTTCTTCTTCTACTCCAAGGTACTACAAGTGTGGGAAAAAAGGACACTACAAGAGTGAATGTTTTAAGGCTAGAAAGTCACACCACAAGAGTATCTCCAAGGAGGAGGAAGAGTACAAGAAAGATAGCAAATACAAGAGGAAGGACAACATGGAGAGGAGACACAAAGACACAGCTAATGCAGCCTGGGAATGATCATCCTCTAGTGTCTCAAGCTTCTATGAAGATGGAGAGTGCCACCTTGCAATCATGGCCTCTATAAGTGAATATATTAGTGAGGCAAGTGAGGTAAGTGAGGTAAGCTTGCATGAGTTAGCTAAAGAAACTCTTATTGACATGCTTGTTACTACTCGTTCTTCTTATTCTGAAAGTAAAGCTAAAAAGAAGAGGTTAGGTAAAATCATTGATGATTTGTATGTTAAACTTGATATCCTTGAGCAAAATCAAAAAATTCTTCTTAAGAGAATTGATACCTTGCAAGGCCAATTTCTTGATCTTGAGATCCAATACAATGGGGTTGAGGTAGAGAATGGTGTCTATCTTAAGAACATTGAATCTCTTAAGTAACACAACCAAAAGTGCCAAAATGAGCTTGGGATACTTAAAACTGAAAATGTTGAACTTAATCTTGTTTTTGGTACTCTTAGAGATGAGAGGGATGTTTATCTTGAAGAAATTAAATTGCTAAAATTTGAAAATACTAGGTTGCTTGGTCAAATAAATGATTAATCTTCTAGACCTATTTTGCCTAGTAATGATGTTGCTTCTAGTACTCTTAAAAAGGATTCTTATTTGACTAAAGCCCTCTTCTTAGAGGACAATCTTATTCATGCTAGATATTATCTTACTAGTTTGTCTTCTACTATTATATCTCTTACTGATGACAATCATAGACTAGAGCCTCTCTACATAAATTCTTCAAAGGGAAAAAATCCCTAAATGAAATCCCTGACCATTCTACCAAAACAAACGGTATTAGTGATTTGGGATTTGTAGGGGGAGCACCTAAGGGCAAGTATAAGGCCAAAAGTAAGAAAAAGATTAAGGAAACTTCCTTTTTCATTGGAGAGTCTTCTAGCACTAAGAACCCTATGATTTGCTCACATTGTAAAAGTGATGATCATTATTCTACTTATTGTCCTTACAAGCCTAAGGGGACCAAACCAAAGATGGCATGGGTTTCCAAGCTAACTACAGATCCCAAAGTTTGAGTTGGGAACCGACACACTCCTTTCTTGCAGGAAAAATAAAAATTGATTGTTGATAGTGGCTGCATTGAGCACATGACAAGTGATATAAGCCATTTCAACAATTTCACAAAGAAGAAAGGAGGTTCGATTACTTTCTGGGGCAACAAGAAAGGTAAGGTAGAAGGTGAGGGTGATGTAGGTGAATCCTTGTGTATCAAGAATGTTCTCTTTGTGGATAGCCTACATCACAATTTAATAAGTGTAAGTCAATTATCTCATAATGGTTACCTTGTGCTATTTACTTCTTTTGAATGGTTGCTTCTAAATTCCCTCACTTATCATGTCATATATAAGGGAACTAGAAATGGTAATCTTTATGTATTTTTCTCGACTCTATTAAGCCTATTGTTGGTAGATGCATTATAGTCAATTTGAATGATATTTCTCTTTGGCATCGTCAGCTTGGTCATGTAAATATGCATCAATTGAAGAAGTTGAGAAAAAAGGACTTGGTCAAGGGACTTCCAAAATTGGATTTTGCAAAGGATGAGGAATGAAAAACTTCTACCCAAGGAAAGCAAACCAAGTCTTCCTTCAAATCATAAGTACCAAGAGAGCTCTTGAACTTCTCCATATTGATCTATTTGGACCTATGAGAACTTAATCACTTCATGGATCCAAGTATTGTCTTGTTATTGTTGATGATTTCTCTCGATATACTTGGACCTTCTTTATCGTTTCCAAGAGTTATACACTTGACGTTTTCTCTAGTTTTTGTCCTCGCGTTGAGAATGAAGATTCTTTCAAGATTTTTTCCATACGTAGTGATCATGGGGGAGAATTTGAAAATGATCTTTTTGAACATTTTTGTGAATAATCTGGATATGCACATAACTTTTCTTCACTTGTCACACCTCAACAAAATGGGGTTGTAGAGAGGAAGAACATATCACTACTAGAAATGGCTAGGACCATGCTTTTAGAGTATGACACTCCAAAAGAAGTTTGGCGCCAAAGTCATTAGTACCTCATGTTTTTTGTAAAATCAAGTTTTCACACATCCTTCTTTGAAGAAAACCCCCTTATGAGCTATGACGTGGTAGGAAGCCTTCTATCGAGTACTTTCATGTTTTCGGATGTCCTTGTTTTTTTTAACACAAAAGATTCTCTCGACAAGTTTGATCTGAAATCATACAAGGCTTTTTTTCTTGGCTATAACACTACTAGAAAGGCTTATAGAGTGTTTAATGCTTATCTATCTAAAGTAGACGAATATATTAATGTTAAATTTATTGAGACTAACCCCTATATTACCAAATATATTGTTCCAAATGATTATGTAGTAAGTGAGTTTATTCCTATCTTAAAAGAACTTGTGTTACAACCCCAACTTTGCATATGTTTTCATAATTCAAATGTAATGATTTTATGAATTGGACTTAATTAAAAAGATTGTATGCTTTGATTCAAACAATGGATTACTTTGCAAATATTCCTTTGGATAGGAATTTCATGATTCTTATTATTATGTTAATCCAGTAAGGGATATAAAAGAAAAGACTGAATAATCGAAAAAGATACAAGGTAATGGATATTAAGCAAAATATTTATGATAAATACATGGAAATCTTAAGAAAGTGGCATTCATGGCCACAATGAAACAAATTTCGTTCATATGTGATTTCTAATAAAAGAAATAGGAAAAAAAAGGAAAGGAAATGAAAGATAATGAGAAATCCTTGCAAAAAAATACTTTTATAAAGAAATAAGAAACATAATGAGAAATAATGGATGTAGGTGCATCTAGAAGGATAATAAGTATCCTTAAAAAGGAATTTCGAAATATTGGAATTTCTTGGGATTCAAGGAGTCCCCATGGAGAAGACGAAAGAGAAAATATAAAGTAAATAATCTGTCGGGGCCAATAAATCCATTTAAAGGAGTATTTTCTATAGAAAGGAAATATCTATCTTTTGGAAAGATATTCTTGAAAGTCTTCATATTAGGAATATCCTAAACATAGGATGTATGTTTTGTCTGAGTTCTCCATATTAGTAGAGCACGAGTATCCCTTGCCTCTTATTATGGAAAGAAACTCCATGTGATAAAAGTGGAAAGACCCCCTGGCTCACCGCCTCTTCACCACCCTTGTAAGAACCCTAGGACACCACTGGAATTCTATATAAGAGACCACCTGATAAAACCCCTTGAGTGATAAAAACTTAAGCTTCAGCCTTTCTGGGTCATGGGGCACCCCTGAGTGGTAGTCCCCATCATCCAAATCCTTCTTGAGTGCATGAGGAACGTGCATGACTAAACCAACTTGATGCCTTTGCTAGTAGTTCTAGACATTGACACTCTGTTTCTTACCATGATGAGGATGGTAAATGTGAGAGGACGCTAGCGAGGTGAATTCCCAAATATTTTCACTTGACGGACACCCACTGGAGTGGAAGCGGAAATGATGCAACCATGTGCTCACGTGGAGAAGGAAGGCCACTAACAGTCAGCGTTTGCACCCTCAACCTCCTATCGGGCCGTGCCCCTACCAAGCCATCATAGATGAATGAGTAGTGTCGTAGGAGATGCGAGAGTAAGCTATCCCTCACCAGAAAGGAACAAGCTTGCGGTAACCTAGGTATATGGCAGGATCATGCACGCACGTGAAGGAAGAAGGGGCAGAGCGTTCGCGAACCTAGTAGTTACTGGGCCGTCTGGATGGCGGCTGCACTGGCCAGTTGAGTTCATGGCGCCAGTAGAAGCCTGGCCAGTGTTTGGCATCCTATAAAATACACACCCAGGGACTCCTTTGTGCAAGGGAGAAGCTCGAGAGGGTGCTTGTCAACCATCGGTAGGTTCGGAGCTCAGCCAGCCTCATCGGGGTGTCTCCTAGCCACAACCCCACGTACGATAGAAGCATCAAGCTCAGGCAGGTTGAAAGCATGGAACCTTCAGCCATAGGGAGGCTGGGCACCGAGGAGAGCACCGATAGAAGTGGCAAGGAGGAGCTTTGAGGGAGGCACCCTCGGCTCAGACTCCACAGAGCATGGCGCTGCTTGGTTTGTCTGCTGCTTCTTTCACGAGGTTAGGGACGGATCTAGGTTAAAAGACCTAGATACCCCCGACTGATGCATGTAAGTAAATAGGTATATTGGTCTTTTTCTCATCTAACGTATAGGGGCCGCTGGATTTATATTTAATATAATTAGGTTGCTGACGTGTTAGCACTGCATTGGCCCATTCAGATATTACTTTGTTTAAAATCTAATAAATTAATGGTAGCTCGATTGGAGACATATAATATATGAAAATTGATCAGGAGAACACATAGAATATAAATAAAATATGTTTGAGACCTAAATATGATCCCTATTATAAATGTAGTGCAAATAAGGATTAAATTGATGAATGATGCTTAAAACCCTAGTTTTGGGTATTAAGACGTTGAAAATGTTAAAAGACTTTCTTTTATGATATTATCTATTCTTATTGAGCATGATGATGATAAATGTAGTCATGGTAATAATGAAAAGGTATTTACGATCTCTAATGGAGATAATCTTTAATGTGTGGAATTAAAGCTAAAGATTTTAACTTGATATGTTGTTAATGAACATATTCGATCTAAGTGATCTTAATGAGAGGATAAGACGGTTTTAGTAACTAGGGTTCACCTAATGATAAAGATGTGATGGAAATAGGATTAATGCCCTTATTCCTTATCCAAAACCTAAACCCTAGATTAGGACCGAGTTGGGTCTAATGTATTTAATATGTTTAGTGACACTTTAGAATTTACGTAATGCAGATTATATGATGATTGCTTGATTTACTTGCTTGCTTGGACAATATGCTTGAAGTATGATTGAATAATCTGCATGGCAAATGTATGTGGTTACATTAATCTCTTAAGTTTCATGGAGATTCTCGGATGTTTTATCGGTTGCCTAAAAATAATTGCTTGGATGACTTTTATTTCATGCAACTATAAAGTGACTATGATTATCACCATAAGTATAGATACATGACTACCTCAGATCCTGGTCTTCCTCTGTGGCTTTGCTAAATGATGAAAAGGGTAACCTAGTACAAGGCCTACTTGTTAAGTAGGACATCAGGTTATCGAGAGTTAGAAATTGGGCTACCCACATGTAGTGCCATGCGACTCTTTAGCACACCATGAGTTAAGGAGTGGGCTACCTATGGGTAGTGCCATATGACTCAAACCTAGAAATTGATTCACCTATTAGGTAGGATCATGAGGGGTTTAATGGGGATCTACCATGAGGAAGGTAGTATCCAGGTCCACTGTAGGGACAACGCAGAGGGTAGGGTATGTACGGATTGAGTAGTTATGTTGAAAACATAATGTTGTTTGTTAAATCATAATTGACTGCAATATGTTGTTATCATAGTTGCATGATTATTGTTTTCCCCACATACCAGCTTTATGCTGACCGACGTTCTGTTTGTCAGCGTTTTAGGTACAAGTGAAAAGAAGAAACAGTAAAGTGGCATATGTGGAATTAAATATAAAGTACAAAGGAGGATTAGTTAGAATAGACTCTAGATGTGGATAGAAGTAGAAATCCAAGTTTTTGAAAAGGTATGCAAAGTTTTATTTTATTATAGTCTTTCAATATAGTTCGGTAGAATTTAATAATTATCATTGATTAATTGTTGAACCTTTGATCCTGTTAATTGGGATAATGGCTCTGACCTCTTGGTCTCCCTTAAATGGGGGTTACTGGGAGGCATGGTCATTACATTTGGTATCAGAGCATAGGTTCCTCATTTAATATGTAATAATTATTAAATTTTACAAACCCTATAGAACCCAAGGGAGTTATTAGAGTATTTTCTGAAAGACAGAGGTGTCTAGAAAAGGATCACGTCTGGGGGCTAGTAAGATTTTCCTCCACACTGCTAATCTGAATATGAGGACTCCCGGATTAGTGTGACTTCTTGGCCAATGTCTCAGGATTTGACTCAAAATAAGATACCTTTAGGACTCTCTCATCTTGTTCATCCCTTCTCAACTCAAATGCTGTTAAGGAACTTAAGGATTAGGGTTTTCTCTCTTTTCCTCACCCTCTTGAGGTATGGGTAAGGTTGATAAGGTCTAAGGAATCCTCCACCAAATTAATGAAAAGCATATAAATAAGATGTCATGGACATAAGCTTAATAGATTAAGCGTAAACTAAAAAATATATTCATGCTTAGGTCGTATGACATAAGTTGTCATGCTCTCAGGAGAGACCTGAGGCTAGACATTTTTTTCAGGAGGATAAGTAAAGAGAGTTAGTCTTGGAGGTAGAGACCTCCATCATAAGTAGAGACCTAACACATCCTCTGAGGATGATTCAAACCCTAACCGTAAGTGGTGGTTAGAGAGAGATGGCATGATGACATGATGTCATGATAGACCAGGTGTGAGGGTGGACATGTTTTTGGATTCCCATATGAGCCATGAGAGGTCGGATGACCTAGTACCTTGGTGACTCAACCTTGGGAAGGGTCGTGCATGTTAGAGCGAAGGATAGCTCCTTCATTGATGAGGTTAGGGAAGAACCTATGGAAACCCCATGAGCTTATATAAGTGTTGCATAGTAGGCACCCAAAATACGTTAGTAATGCTGACATTAGGCTAAAACCCTGGCCAGTAGAGTATGATGGATAGCTTACGAGATGAGCATAGAGGGTTATGGATAACCTTGAGAAAACATAAGCTTGAGCATAGGCTTCACCATGTAGGGGTATGCTTGTAATATTGGCCCACCTTCATGGAAAGAGGACCTCTGGTAGTGAGGCTGGTTGTAGGGTTAGCTCTAGAGAGAGAGAGAGTAGGACCCCCAAGCAAGAAGGTTAGAAGCCTAGACTCTGAGATATGAGGAATAATGGGGAGTTGAGGATGATGTGATTGAAGTGGATGATAGGGGTTGCCTCATGCTCGATCCCTGGAGGCTGATGATATCTTGGTTGCCTTTAGAGTAACCAAACCCTAGAGAGAGGATGCGGCTTCTGGTACCTATGTGCCTATGGTATAGGTGTTTACCTTCTGAGATAGGAAGAAGAGTTCTGTAGACCCTAAAGAGGTTTAGTAACAGGTTGTGAGGCCTTGTACTTTGTTGGTTGTCCTTGAGGAGGACTCAACTCTGAAGTGTTGCTTGAGTAGAAGGATGACAGGAAGTGCATGTCATGCCTTATACATGCTTGATTCGTGGTTAAGAGGTTGAGCATGCAGTTGGACACCCAAAAGTGGACCAAGGGTTCCTAGGCCTAAGAGGGGAAGTAGTGTACCTAATGCTCTTGATGAGATTTGAGTTTCTATATATTCGAGAATGGCACTCCCCATGTCTAGAGGAAAGGGAAACCCCTTTAATTGAAGGTATGGTTGATGAATCCCTCACAACCAAGGTGGTGGCATGAGAAGGTTTGTTCTTGGTCCAACGTCGAGGAATGATAACCAATATGACCTAGTATGGTTTAGTAGGTGGTCTGCTTGTGCCTTAGTAGTTTTCTAAGGTTAAGCATGCTCATTTGGATGTAAACCCTAGACATAAGGGCGTTGTGACCTTTGTTATCAAGGTGTAGTTTCCTCCCATCCTGGGAGAGGGACCCTTTCGTAGGATGTATACCAGTTTTTGTGGGTTTTGAGGAAACCTAAAGAGGTCTCAGAGGATCTTGAGGAGCTAAGTGAAAAGTACATAGTATGAGAATGAACTTGTAGACCCATAGATAACCATCTCTAAGTGCATGTGGATGATATGGGGCCTGACCAAGGTAGGCAGGTCACCATGACCCCTATGAAAGGATGAAAGTCAGCCCATGGATGCAGGGAGAGATGATGGAGACTTGGGTAAGGTTCTAAGTTGTACATGTACTATGTTAGAATCCTAAGTCTATCCTAGGGTTAGGAAGGGATAAGACCGATGAAAGTAGGAGTTGCCTAATTCCCTAGTTGCACATGACCATAGGGTCGGGAGGTAACAACTATCATTATCTGATGGCCATGGGTTAGGAGATTCATCACCTTCATGAACTCATGGGACCCAAAGGGCAGATGAGTAGGGCACTCTATGGATGCATAAGGGAAGAGGGATGACCCCAAAAGTATCAAAATGCTATAGACCTAGAGGAGATGACCAAGGATTGTGTGGTGACCAAGTAGGTTCAAGACCAGTTTTCCATGGAAGTAACTTTGATATCATGATGTTTGTGATGTAGAGACATATGTTGCATGCTTCAAATTAGTTTTGAAGGTGTATTGGGAAGGTGGGATGTACCATCTCTACACTTAGAACAGGAAGAACTTTGTATTTGGACTGCAGCCAAATACTTATTTCCTCTTATTTTGGGAGTGAGAGATAGGACAGTACGCGTGCCATACACCAAGTATAAAAGATGATGTGAGTTGGAACGTTGCTATGAGGTATAGAGATGATAACATACCCTTGTGGAGTCAACGATATGTGGATGGTTTACAAACATCAACAGAAATAAGGTAGTCATCTTATGAGGATGCTTTTAACATGAGCTATGTGGAATTTGCAAGTTATACGAGGTTGAGTTCGAAAACCAAGAGAATGAGTTCAGAGTTTTCTTGAGGAAGATAGACTTAGAGTTTGAGACCTCAGATGCACTTCTTTGGAAAAGAAGGTGATAAAACCCTGACTAGAGTGGTTTAGGGTTTCTAAGGAATTAATCTTGAGGAATCATGATATACCAGAGATCATGATTTTAAGATCACCATACACCATGGTACTACAAAGATAGTAAGTGACAGTAGTACTTTGGATGCTTAAGGTGAAGTTGCATGTGGTATCTCTCCATGCAATCCAGGAGGTGAAGGAAGAACACCAGTAACCCATGAGTTGATATAGAGGATAAAGAGTCCCCGAGAGGGAATGGGAGTTCACCACTATGGATGCTGTGGTAAGTCTCCCCTAGACCAAGGAAGGTCAAGATGCAATATGGGTTATGGTAGATCACCTTATCTAGATGACATGAGAAGGAAACTGTCAAGGGACGGGTCCAGTTGAACTACATATGAGAAAGAGATGGTTCAACTACACCATGATGTGAGTTCAAAAGTTCTTGAGTATGATCTAAAGATTCACTTCCATAAGGTGGAAGTAGATACATGAAGAACTTTATGTTAGTACCGCCTATCACCCCTAACTAATGGTTAGTATAATCCAGACTAGATGGTCTAATGAGAGCATGTGTGCTCATTCAAGGTGATACATGGAGACAGTTCTTGTCTTCGGTAAGATGTGATGATAACCACCATAGCCAGTATCGAGTTGTAAAGAAGCTCTGTAAAGCAGGTTGTGTCAGTCACCACTTCATTAAGGTGATGTTGGTGGAGGGACCTTGCGAAGGTCATAAAAAGATCACAGTGTGTGCAGATGAAGTCGCTTTGATCGTGCGATGGCTGAAAAGAGCCTAGGGACGACATGAGTCGTGAGCTGATGCAAAGAAGACTGACACGCAGTTCACTGTGGGAGAATATGTGATATGAAAATCTGACCCCTCTGAGCTATAGATGAGAAAGTTGAGTCCCTGATACATGGGTCCATTTGAGATGGATTGGTGGAGATGGTTATGTTTAGCCTTACCCCTCAGGATAATGTGATGTGCGATGAGTTCCATGTGTCCAATTTAGAGAACTATGTGAGGTACTCGAGTCATGTGCTGAGCAATGAACCTAGTGAGGTCCAAGGGATGCTGAAACGTCTTAAGTCACCCATGAGGATTATAGATGCCAAGGTGAAAGAACTCATAGAAAAGAATATGTGATGATAAAGGTTCTTTGGAAGCGCTATGGATAGGGTAAAGCTACATAGGGGCCAATGACGGACATAGAAAAGTCTTATCCTAATTTGTGGTATGCTTGATAGAATTTTGAGGACAAAATTCTTATAAGACAGGAAGGATGTTACAACCCCAACTTTGCATATGTTTTCATAATTGAAATGTAATGATTTTATGAATTGGACTTAATTAAAAAGATTGTATGCTTTGCTTCAAACAATGGATAACTTTGAAAATATTCCTTTGGATAGGAATTTCATGATTCTTATTATTATGTTAATCCAATAAGGGATATAAAAGAAAAGTCCAAATAATCAAAAAAGATACAAGGTAATGGATATTAAGAAAAATATTTATGAAAAATACATGGAAATCTCTAGAAAGGGGCATTAATTGCCACAATGGAATACATTTCGTTCATATGTGATTTCTAATAAAAGAAATAGGGAAAAAAGGAAAGGAAATGAAAGATAATGAGAAATCCTTGCAAAAAAATACTTTTATAAAGAAATAAGAAGATAATGAGAAATAATGGATGTAGATGCATCTAGAAGGATAATAAGTATCCTTAAAAAGGAATTTCAAAATATTTGAATTTATTGGGATTCAAGGAGTCCCCATGGAGAAGAAGAAAGAGAAAATACAAAGTAAATAATCTGGTGGGGCCAATAAATCCATTTAAAGGAGTATTTTCTATAGAAAGGAAATATCTATCTTTTGGAAAGATATTCTTGAAAATATTCATATTAGGAATATCCTAAACATAGGATGCAAGTTTTGTCTGAGTTATCCATATTAGTAGAGCACGGATATCCCTTGCCTCTTATTATGGAAAGAAACTCAATGCGATCAAAGTGGAAAGACCCCCTGGCTCACTACCTCTTCACCACCCTCATAAGAACCCTAGGACACCACTGGAATTCTATATAAGAGACCACCTGATAAAACCCCTTGAGTGATAAAAACTTAAGCTTCAGCCTTTCTGGGTCATGGGGCACCCCTGAGTGGTAGTCCCCATCATCCAAATCCTTCTCGAGTGCATGAGGAACGCGCACAGCTAAACCAGCTTGATGCCTTTGCTAGCAGTGCTAGCCATCGACACTCTGTTCCTTACCCTGACGAGGATGGTAGACGTGAGAGGACACTGGCGATGCAAATTCCCAAATCTTCTCACTTGACGGACACCCACTGGTGTGGAAGCAGAGATGATGCAACCCTATGCTCATATAGATAAGGAAGGCCACCGACAGTCCGGGTTTTCACTCTCAACCTCCTGCCGGGCTGTGCCCCTGCCAAGCCATCATAGATGAATGAGCAGCGTCGTAGGAGATGCGATCCTAAGCTATCCCTCACCAGAAAGGAATAGGCTTGCAGCAACCTAGGCATCCGACGGGATCATGCACGTATGTGAAGGAAGAAGGGGCAGAGCCTTCGCGAACCTAGCGGTTACTGGGCCGTCCGGATGGCGGCTGCACTAGCCGGTTGAGTTCGTGGTGCCGGTCGAAGCCTGACCAGTGTTTGGCATCCTGTAGCGTATGCAACTTGGGAATCGTTTGCACAAGGGAGAAGCTAGAGAGGGTGCTCGTCCACCATCAGTAGGTCTGGAGGTCAGCCAACCTCATTGGGGTGTCTCCTAGCCACGACCCCACGTACGATAGAAGCATCAGGCTCAGGTAGGTTGAAAGCATGGAACCTTCAGCCACGGGGAGGATGGGCACCAAGGAGAGAACCGATAGAAGTGGCAAGGAGGATCTTTGAGGGAGGCACCCTCGGCTCAGACTCCACAGAGCACCGCAGCGCCGAAGGCGCCGCTGGGTTCGTCTGCTGCTTCTTTCACGAGGTTAGGGATGGATCCAGGTTAAAAGACCTAGATACCCCTGACTAATGCATGTAAGTAAATAGGTATATTGGTATTTTGCTCATCAAACTTATAGGGGCCGTTGGGTTTATATTTAATATAATTAGGTTGCTGACGTGTTAGCACTGCATTGGCCCATTCAGAGATTACTTTGTTTAAAATCTAATAAATTAATGGTAGCTCGGTTGGAAGCATATAATATATGAAAATTGATTAAGAGAACACGTAGAATCTAAATAAAATATGTTTGAGACCTAAATATGATCTCTATTATCAATGTAGTGCAAAGACGGATTAATGTGATGAATGATGCTTAAAACTCTAGTTTTGGGTATTAAGACGTTGAAAATGTTAAAAGACTTTCTTTTATGATATGATTTGTTCTTGTTGAGCATGATGATGATAAATGTAGTCATGGTAATAATGACAAGATATTTAGGATCTCTAATGGAGATAATCTTTAATGTGTGGAATTAAAGCTAAAGATTTTAACTTGCTATGTTGTTAATGAACATATTCGATCTAAGTGATCTTAATGAGAGGATAAGACAGTTTTAGTAACTAGGGTTCACCTAATGTTAAATATGTGATGGAAATAGGGTTAATTCCCTTATTCCTTATCTAAAACCTAAACCCTAGATTAGGACTGAGTAGGGTCTAATGTATTTAATATGTTTAGTGACACTTTAGAATTTACGTAATGCAGATTATATGATGATTGCTTGATTTACTTGCTTGCTTGGACAATATGCTTGAAGTATGATTGAATAATCTGCATGGAAAAGGTATGTGGTTACGCTTATGGTTAATCGCTTTAGTTTTACGGAGATTCTCGGATGTTTTATCAATTGCCTGAAAATAACTGCTTGGATGACTTTTATTTCATGCAACTATAAAGTTACTATGATTATCACAATAAGTATAGATACATGACTCGCTCAGATCCTGGTCTTCCTCTGTGTCTTTGCTAAATGATGAAAAGGGTAACCTAGTACAAGGCCTATTTGTTAAGTAGGACATCAGGTTATCGAGAGTTAGAAATTAGGCTACCCACGTGTAGTGCCATGCGACTCTCTAGCACACCATGAGTTAAGGAGTGGGCTACCTATGGGTAGTGCCATGCGATTCAACCCTAGAAATTGATTCACCTGTTAGGTAGGATCATGAGGGGTTTAATGGGGATCTACCACGAGGAAGGTCCCATCCAGGTCCACTGTAGGGACAACACAGAGGCTAGGGTATGTATGGATTGAGTAGTTATGTTGAAAATGTAATGTTGTTTGTTAAATCATAATTGACTGTAATATGTTGTTATCATAGTTGCACGATTATTATTTTCCCCACATACCAGCTTTATGATAACCGTCGTTTTGTTTGTCAGCATTTTAGGTATAAGTGAAAAGAACAAATAGTAAAGTGGCATATGTGGAATTAAATATAAAGTACAAAGGAGGATTAGTTAGAATAGACTCCAGATGTGGATAGAAGTAGAAATCCAAGTTTTTCAAAAGGTATGCAAAGTTTTTTTTAATTACAGTCTTTCAGTATAGTTCGATAGAATTTAATAATTATTATTGATTAATTGTTGAACCTTTGATCCTATTAATTGGGATAATGGCTCTGACCTCTTGGTCTCCCTTAAATGGGGGTTATTGGGAGGCAGGGTCGTTACAACTTGACATCACCTAAAAGGAAAATGAGGTGGCCACTCAAGAATAAGAGAAAGATGAAACGAAGAAGGATCCAACTCCCCACTTTGCAAAGAATCATACTAAAGAGATGATGTTAGGTGAGCCTTTTAAAAGAGTGAAGGCACGAGCTGCTTTCAACAAAGAATAAGAAAATGATGCCTTCAACTCACAACTTGAGCCAAAGAACGTCGAAGAAGCTCTTGGGGATGATGAATGGATTCTGTCATGCAAGAAGAATTGGAGCAATTCGAGAAGAACAAAGTGTTGACACTAGTGCCAAGACCATGTGATAGAAAGGTCATTGGCACCAAGTGGGTCTACCACAACAAGCTAGGTGAAAGTGCCAAGTTGGTAAGAAACAAAGCAAGGTTAGTGGCTCAAGGATACAATCAACAGGAAGGTATAGATTTTGATGAAACATATGCACCTGTATCTAGACTTGAGTCCATTTGTATGTTTCTTGCTTCTTCTAGTTATAAGAACTTTATTATTTATCAAACAGATGTTAAAAGTGCATTTTTGAATGGTACAATTGAGGAGGAAGTGTATGTTGCACAACCTCTCGACTTTGAACATGATAGTTTACCTAACCATGTTTATCTATTGCAAGAAGCTCTCTATGGACTCAAACAAGCACCTCGAGCTTGGTATAAGAAATTAAAGAACTTTTTGTTCAATCATGGGTATATCACGGGAAAAGTGGATTCTACCTTATTTCTCAAACACACTTCTATCAATTTTCTTATCATTCAAATTTATGTTGATGATATCATTTTTGGTGAAACCGATCTTGCTCTTTGTAAGGAGTTTAATGATCTTATGCAGAGTGAGTTTGAGATGAGCATAATGGGTAAGCTTACATTCTTCCCTGGCTTTCAAATCAAGTAAACGAAAGATGGGAACTTCATCAACCAAGGAAATTACACAAGTGAGCTACTTAAGTGCTTTAGGATGGAGAACACCAAGCCAATGGACACCCCCATATCAAACACCGCCAAACTTGATAAAGTTGAAGAAGGTGAGAAAGTGGATGATAAAATCTATAGAGGTATGATTGGAAGTTTACTTTACTTAACAACCTCTAGACCTGACATAATGTTTAGTGTTGTCTTGTGTGCTCACTTTCAATCAAATCCTGAGAAATCACATCTTATAACTGTTAAGAGGACTTTAAGGTACTTAGCCAAAACTCCAAAGTTTGTACTATGGTACCCCAAGTCAAGGGACTTTACTCTTACAGCTTATAGTGATGTGAATTACACATAATGCTTGATTGATATAAAGTGCACAAGTGAAACTTGCTTCCTCTTAGGACCATGCTTGGTTTCTTGATTTTCTAAGAAACTGAGCACAATGGCTTTATCAACTACCGAGGCTGCATACATTGCAGCCAGGAGTTGTTGTACCCATGTTCTATGGATGAAACAAATGCTCCAAGACTTTAACATTTATCTTGATGCTTCTCCTAGTTATTGTGATAATACCAGTGCAATCAATTTATCTTACAATCATATATTGCATAGTAGAGCTAAGAATATAGATGTTTGTCATCATTTTTAATGATCACATTGCCAAAAAGGATATTATATCACACATGTGTACACAAAAAATAAGTTGACAGACATATTTAATAAGCCTCTAGATAGAGAGCAATTTAATTTTATTAGATCTAAACTGCTCATAACTACTTTAGATGAACCTGGTATGCCTTCTAGTTAGTTGATATCTATCCTATATGCTTTGCTCATGTCTTGATCACCCTTTCTTGCTAAAGTGCTAAAAATCATTTTTTGCAAAAGCTTATTTTATCGCAAAATAGTACCCAATGACAAGTGATATATGCCTAAGTATGTTTAAAATGCAAAATGAACTAGAAAAATAAATTTAATTAGAACTCAAATGGCTAAAATTTAAAATTTCTTATGATGTATCAGGTTGAACACAAGTTGAGTTGCGAACTCAACCGACCAATGGATGAGAGCTTTTGGAAAAAGCCATTCGGCCGAGTTTCCATCTCATAGAATTTGATTGATGGTCGGGTTGGAGCAAAACTTAAGTAGGGTTCAACTGACTTTTCTCCTTCTCAACTAGATAAAAATCGACTGATTCCTTCTCCATATCCCTCAAGCTCTCAATCCTAGCCCCGACCTTCCCTTTCCTAGCCCTAGCCATCCTTTTCTTGACCTTCCTAACTCTCTTGTACATCAAGCCTAGGTTCTTGGTCATATTTTTGTGGGGTTTCCTTCATTTTTGACCTCTCAATCTCCTTCTTTCTGCCTCTATGGCCACAAATAGGAGAAAGAGAACTGCCCCTTTTAGAGCACCATCCTCCTCCTCCAACTCTCACCTCATTCCCTTCGATGATACATTCTTTGTCTCCGATGAAGCTCTACATAGGTACAAGGAGATCATTCCTAGGAACCCCTTCCCTTTTTGTTCCTTATTTGAACCTCATCCGCATAGACAAAGGTCATAGATGAGGTAGCCTAGTTGTTATATGACCACCACCTCTATGCCCTGAGTGTTGAACGCTAGTGCTATAACAACTCCATCACAAGATCTAAGACAATTCATGAATTATATGCAAATTTGTCATGGAATTATGACACTCTTGTACCCCCGCCTAATACTCAAGTCATTCTTACTTCCATGATCGCCAATAAAAAGTTCAAGATCTCAGAAGATACCTTGAATATGTTTTTCTTTGGTACTAAGGTAACTGACACTTTGGAGAAGGATTACCTTGAGTATTTTGACCTCTTAGACCTTGAGGCTTTCTACAAGTAATATGATATCACTCTCCCTGACATACACAAATTCTTGAAGAAGCCTCAGTTCCCCTATAGGAAGAAGTCCATCCTACCCTCCTCTGTCTTAGACCCGAAAAACCTCATTCTCGCTCTGGTAGTCAACTGTAATATTCATTCGAAGAAAAATCAAACTAAAATTGTAGAGTATACTACAGTGACTATGTTCTGCCTTCTAAAAAACATATGAGTCAAGTGGTCTAGATATGTTCTCCACCACATGAACTGCTTTGACTCTGGAAAGAACACCCCAGGTACCCACCCACCCAACCCAACCTTGATCCGTGTTCTATTTCAATCTGCCACTAGAAAGTCTCGTTTTCATGACCTTCATTACAAACCTGCTCCAAAAGGAGTCTGTATCAGTGAGACCACACTCAAGAAAAGCTTGCCTCAATCATATTCTACCACACTTGGATCCTCTAGCTCCACCCAGGCCCCTCCACCTCCTCAGCCATCCTGACCCGCCTGCGCCTCTTTCAATGTATCCAATGAAACCCTCATGGGTTACATGATGCATCAATAGGTGAATAACCTTTAGGTGCAGGAGCATATGCATCAGGATCTCTATGCTATCATGTCTACCATGAACGTATCCTATGCCCATCCTTATCCTGCCTACCAGCCCTACCCAAGTGGTGATTATGCATCCTATGCATATAATCACTTTTACCCAACCCCTCCACTTGTTTCTTCTGCTTCTACACCCTCTGCTACTGGTGGACATACCCCTGGAGTGATACCTCTCCCTATTGGGCCTATAGATACTTTTCTTGCAGGACTTGGTACCTCTGCTCCCACTTTTCTTCAAGCCTAAGAGTTGCATGACCTTGATATGACTTGGGCTGAGCAGAATGCCATGTGGCCCGGTTGTGGTTTTGGTCCTTCTACCGATGAGGAGATGCTCGACCAGGTTGACGAGGAAGTTGCTATTGCTGATTAGGAGGCATCTGAAGATGATGGTGAGGATGGTCCAGATGGTTCTGATGATGGCTTTGCTGGTGCATCTGGTGATGAAGGTGAAGTTGTTGACACTATTGCACCTTCAGATGAAGATGATGACTATGAGCATGAAGCTTCTGATGATGATGTCGATGATGATGATACTGCATATATAGATAGCCTAGAAATTTAGATGTTATAGTTTTTTAGCCTTTATATGCTGATCACATATATCTTTCCATACTACTTTGTACTAAAAACACCTGGGAACATTATGAGATGTACTATTTCTATCATGATGTTGTTTGCATTGTTTTAGCTTGTAGTTGTTTTGAGGACATGCCTTCAGTGTTGTAATCTTAATCATATGTAACTTACTTTTTTGTTACCTATATCTCATGAGTTGGTGGTATGTTACCCACATTTTGATTATGACATAGATTTCTTGTCTCTCTCGTCTATGTTTTATGTGTGCTATGAGGCTGCATGTTTTATCTTGTGGATTGAATGTTTTGGTTGTGCTGGGAGAAGACCCATTTTTTATGCTCTTCTAGCCCCCTGACTTTTTGATATTTCCAAAAGGAGGAGAGAAGTTCAATGTTTTTGAAGCTCAACCATATTGCTTTTATTGCCTATGTGATCCTTTTCTTGTCTAAATTTATGATTTATCATGTGACTTACTAAAGGACCATATAGTATACATGGTATATTTCTTGTTGTAGAGAAATGGAGAGCGAGGGGAATGCAGGGGTTGGCGGTGCTCTGGGAAATTCTAGGAAAACCCTAGAAGATGACGACATTGGAACCAATCATAAGGACAAGGCGAGAGTGCCGATGACGCAGACCACCAAGATGAAGAATCACGATAGCCTATCAAAACTCAGAATAAATCTGACCTATAAGGGTATGCCAGGAGGAAACCCTACGAACCAAACGAATGGTCAAAGCCAGATGGAACTTGATCCCATGAAGGAGGACGACGTCAACCCTTTTCTCACAGAATGAACATTCAACACTAACATGAAGTCGTTCAAACAGGTGGTATCTAGCCAGGGAAGTGGTGGTGGAAACACTGGCGATCCTTTCTGCATCGATGATGATCCAGAGGAATTTGTGAACCCATAAGACATAGAATTGATCTACGACAAAGGCTACCTTGAAATCTACATAGAACCGGAAGGGGAAGAAGTTTTGACCAAATCATTTAAATATTCTGTCATCATCAAACTCATAAATAGGCATGTTGGAATCCTAACAATGTTCGAAAGATTGAAACTATTATGGCAACCGGTGAGCCATTTCAAACTCTACGAACTGGCTGAGCAATACTATGTTGTACAGTTTTACAGTAAGGTTGATCAAGAGATTGTGCTGACGAAGGGACCATGGTCTCTGTTTGGTAACTGTCTGGCAGTCTGGCCATGGGACGGCTACTTTGAACCATCCAAGGGGCTCCCGGAAAATATTGTGACATGGGTATGCGTGATCGGCCTACCGATCCACTACTACAATAGGGGGATCTTTAGCTGTATAGGGCAGGCCCTTGAACGACTGACCCAGCCATCATCATCAATGGACGGGAATACAAGATCGAATATGAATCCCTTCCAAAAATGTGCCTCGAGTATGGTAAGCTTAGGCACGACGTCGAAGACTGTAAAGGGCCTGATAAGGAACCAGACATGAAAGATAATAACCCATAGGAAGACGAGGCAAGAGTCTGGTGGATGGAGGAAGAAGAAAAGTGGCAAGTCTACTATGGCAAGAACGTCATTGCCCGACGACCGCAGTGCAACAAAGACAACCCAAAGAATAATATGGGCAGAGATAAAGGAAAGGCACACCAGAACAAGTTCCAGACACTGGAGGAAGATGATGAAGGTAACAATCCAGACACTGCAGATCATAATGATGATCAAGCTGCACAACCAACTCTAGAAGATGGGCGAGGACCTAAAATCTGGAGGAAAAAACAATGACGTAATGAGGATAGCGACGTCTCATCCAAGAAACACACTCAACCAACACTTGCAACTGAAACTACTGGACATGTTAGACCAGAAAGAGAACCTCAAGAATCTTTAGGTCCATCGCATACTGTAGTCAAACCAACAGGAGATGAAGTTATAATGAGAAAACCAGAACTAGAAACTGAAGCTCCAAACAAAGGGGAAAAGGTGGACATGGTTGAACCTACACCAACAACTGAAACTAATACAACATCAGAATAAATGAAGATTCAAATAAGAAAGCCTTACATGTTGGTAGGAAAGCCAAAGAGAAGAAAAACCTAACGGGCAGCAGCAGCCCACAGAAGAACCACCCCTATGTCACATGAAGCAGAGCTAGAAGAGATCTTGAGGGCAACGAGGGGAATGTGGTTACCCCTAAATAAACCACCTACCTACTCTTGTTGTTTATGTTAAATACACTAGCCTGGAACATTAGAGGTGCTAGCAAGAAGACTGGTAAGCACTTCCTCAAACAACTTGTGATCGAGCATAGTATCAAGATTGTGTATATCACAGAACCTCAGATATTTGGATCAGAAGCTTAGAAAGTCATCAACGAACTAGGTTTTACTAGTTCTCATAGAGTTGAAGCAAATGGCTTCTCTAGGGGCATTTGGGTTCTATGGAATGAAGACGATTGTCATGTTCATATTCTGCAAAGTCATAAATACTTCATCCATTGTTGTGTTAATAACATAACGTTATGTACTTTTGTCTATGTGCCACCTAGCCTAGGAGGTAGGCCTATTCTGTGGGAGCACCTAAAGAGACTAGGGCGTCAAATTTCTATCCCTTGAATTGTCCTTGGTGATTTCAACTGTATGATCAACCCGAACGAGAAGATTGGTAGTGATAAGTTCAATTTCAATGAAGCTAATAGATCCGCCAATGCCATCATGCTAGATGGACTCTCTGATATCGGTAGTACGGGCCATGCCTTCACTTATAAAAAAGGTCATATCCATGAGTGCCTCGAAAGAGAACTCACCAATACAACTTGGATCCATAACTATTCCTCCTTCAACTGTGTGAACTTACCACGCTTAGGTTCGGACCACAACCCGATCGGAATCCTCACATCCATCAAGCTGAACAATTAGAGAAAATGTTCAAGACCTTAGCATCCTGGGAACAACAAAAAACTTTCCACACTCTGATGCAGACTAATTGGAACTCAACCCTGCCTTTCAAGAATGCTCTAGATTCTATTCGCAAACCCATTATGGACTGGGATACTAGCTATCGCCATAGTAGGGGAAAAAGGAAACATAAATTTATATCAGCCATATCCCAGCTGCAAAAAAACCTTGAAGAAAGGCTCAATACTGAAGATGACTGTAAATGTACCGAGCTTGAACATGATCTTGAGGAGATATACCTGAAAGAGGAGGAGGACTGGAATAAAAGAAGCCATATCAACTGGTTAGTGAATGGCGACAACAACACCAAATTCTATCATGATTATGTGAATATGCACCGCAGGCTCAATAACATCAGAAACCTCCATAACGAGGACGACGTTTGGATGACAAACACAACTGAACTGAAAGAGATAGTGACCAATCTCTTCTGTAATATGCTCATAGAAAATAGAGCCCCTTCCATTGCTACCATGGACAAGATTCCAGGGTAATTTAAAGCACTATCGAACCAGAAACTCAGACAACTGGGAGCCGTGGTGAGAGAATATGAACTGTGGCAGATAATCAAGGAGGAAAATCCTTTGAAGGCTGCTGGGCCTGATGGCATAGACATTTATTTCATCAAATCCAATTGGAAGACAATCAGAAACTCCCTCCTCATTACCATCTGTAGCATGCTCAATGGTAATGCCATCCCAGATGCTGTTGGGAATGCTAGCATATTACTGATTCCCAAAGTTAAACACCCTCTCAATTGCAATCAGCTTAGGCCTATTACGCTTAACAATGCATGTCTGAAACTCACATCTAAAGTTATTTTTAGCAGAGTCCAGAAGTTCATCTCCAATTGGATTTCATAAGAGCAATCTATCTTTATTCCTAGTCGAAGTATTACTGATAACATTATTATGGCACAATAAATCATCCACAATCTCAGAAGGAAATAAAGTGCTACGTACATGGACATTAAGATCGATCTATCAAAGGCTTATGACCAAATGTCATGGAGATTCATTGAGCATATGTTAAGCAAAATGACTTGGCCTCCTCATATCAAACATTACATTCTAAATGCTCTAGGTGCGGGTGAGACGAGCATTATTCTCAATGGCTACTCTCTGTCAACCTTTAAAACATTCAGAGGCCTTAGACAAGGTGACCCAATGTCACCGTATCAGTTTGTTTTGTGTATGGAAAGACTTACACAGCTCATCCATCAGTAGGTTAAAGACAACAAATGGAAGCCCATCAAAATTTCTCAGCAAGGCCTGAACATATCCCATATCATGTTTGCAGATGATATCATAGTTTTTGCCAAAGCTTCTATAGAACAAGTCAGTGTCATCAACAACTACTTCTGTCTCTTTGAGGAAGCGTCAGGTCAAAAAAATTCGGTTGAGAAATCCAAGATCTTCTTATCCTCGAGTGTTAACAGAAGTACTAGATCGTCTATTTGCATGACTAGTGGTATACCAAAAACTGATGATTTGGGTAAATATTTGGGCATCCCTCTACTGCATAAGAAGGTCAATAAGAAAACCTACTCCTTTATGGTGACTTTGCTATGCTGACCTATGCTTTGGGTTTTCTTTGCTTGTTTTTGCTTTGGGGCAGATGTGCCTGATCTCTGTTTGAGGTTTGTTGCTCTGAGCCTTTGGTTGCTCTGTGGTTTGGCTGTTCAGTTATGGTCTGCATACCACTTTATCTTCTTTATGTTGTGGGCATCAAGATGGTTTCTTCTCTTTCTGTTGTGATGGTCATGGAGTGATAGGTGTTGGTTGACTGCAACCATGCTTATGCAAGCTGAAGTGTTGATTTCCCTGGAAAGCTGCTGCTGGTTTTGATGGCATTCTTCTTTTGAAGTAGCTGTGTCTGATGGCTCTGCGTTTGCTGCTGGTTTTGAAGTTTTCTGTCGTTGCTTGAGTGGGAGATATTATCCTATGGGAGTGGCAGTTTTGCTGGAGTGATGGTTCATCTTTTGCTGCTGGTGGATGGTGGTTTGGTTGCTCTATGTTCCTTTTTTCTGACCTGCTGATCGTTCTGTCTGAATATGCTTTGAGGCTCATTACTTCAGTGTTCGAGATCTATATTTTTATCTATCTGTGCTCATGAAGGGTTCTGTTTCTTGATCTCTGTATGATTTATTATAGGCTCCTTCTTCTGTCTTCTCCAATGGTTTTTTGGTTTCTGGCCGTGCCACTCTTATGATGTTGGCTATCTGTTGCTGCTGCTGGATTCAGTTTTGTGGTGATCTGTCCTATATGATCCCTTGTGATCGGTCTAGTAACTCTGATGGTTCAGTTTTGCCTTGGGTTGATTCTTCTGTTCTTTTTTTTTTGTCATGGGCTCTAAGGCGTTGAGATGCTGATCTGATAGTTTTTTCTTTAGTCTCCTATTCTTTGTGAGCTTTTTGTCTATCATCTCTTGATGTAAAGTTAGATAGATAGTTTTCTTTTCTTTTTGTGTTGGTTCTATTTTGGAATCAACAAAGTTTTGTACAGACACAAAAGGAAAATGAAAAAAAGCAACAGGAGTTTTGGCCGACCAAAAAAAAACATGGATAATCGCATCAATGGATGGGCAGCCAAGACGCTATCCTTGGGCGGGCACATCTATCTAGCTAAGGCAGTTCTGACTACCCTACCCACTTATGTCATGCAGATGGGAAACATCCCTATCTCTATTTGCTCCAAGATCAGTCGAACAATTCACAAATTCATCTGGGGAGGTGGCAACAAAAACTAGCCTATGTCCCTTGTTGCGTGGCACAAGATCAGCACCAATATGGAGAACGGAGGTCTGGGAATCAAATCTATGGCAGACTAGAATAAAGTGCTACTATGGAAGAACACTTGGAAGTATATGACTAACCAGAAGTCTTCATGGGCAAGATGCCTTAACTTCAAGTACAAACATTATACGTCCAAAAAAAACGAAGAGCTACTCCTCTCTAGAGAAGCATGCACTCTGAGATGGCGTTCATCAAGAATAACAACCTCAAAATGATCAATGATGGAAATGACACCATGGTGTGGATTGATCACTGGGTTCCAAGATTCTAGGATCTCTTCAGCGCAGCAACCAAACCCATCAATAATGATATCTCAAACCTAACTATAGTCAGTCTTCGAAACCTTGAAGGAGCTTGGGATGTTGATTTCTTATACAACTTCCTACCTGATCACTGTGTCAAAGAAATTCTCAAAATTCGTATCCCAGCTAATGAATAAGGCAAAGACAAACGCATTTGGCTCCACGATGAGGGCGGGAACTACTCTACTTCGTAATCTTATAAACTGATCCATGAGGATATCCAGTACCCTATTAATAAACTATGGATGAGTATTTGTCAATCAGATCTTCCCAGCAAAATCAAGACCTTCATCTAGTTAGTATCCCATGAAGCAATCATGACTAACTATCATATGAAACAACACAATCTCACTAACTATACGAGCTTCCTGAGATGTGACGCCCAGGAGGAAGACACTTTGCACGCTTTGTATCTCTTCCCGTATGCAAGGGAGGTCTGGGCGAGAATACACCCAACGCTGATGGCAAACAATCCTACTAAGACTAACATACAGGAATGGATCATGAGGAACCTACATGGGAAGAATGATGAAGCTATACGCTTCATGACCACCTATTGTATCATCAGGAAGGCCACAAATGCTATGGTTTTTGATAAAAAATGGTTGGGAGTCGACAAGCAAGTAGCTCAAGCTCACACTCTCCGTGAACTTCTTTATAAGGCCAAACAAAACACTTTCGGAATCTTCTAGCTACCTAATAACCATCCAGACGATGGTTGGGAGCCTAGTAGAGGTCAGAAATTCCTAGTAGTGGACATGGATGTGAAAGGTGGAAAAGTTGCAATTGCTATGGCGATGCTTGATGACACAAGCAAATGGAATGGAGTTGCAGCTACGAACATTCATGTTCACTCTGTCATTGAAGCCGAAATAAGAGCCGGTGAATTTGCTCTGCAGATATTCTCAAGAAACGTTTTGCAACCAGTCACCATTCTTACTGATAGCTATAAAGCTATCAAGGATATTGAAGGAGTGATGGACGAGAACCCAGCTTTTCATCCATGGATTATATCTATGAACAAGATGCTCGATGATTTTCCTGACATTCTCATTATCAAGGTACCAAGACAAAAAACTCACATTGCCGATGTGTTGGCTAAGCATCACCTCCAAAACCAGAAGCAGAGTTGTACCTACACAGTAACTCCCCTCGACCCTGTGGGTCTCACTATCCCCTCCTTTCTCTATAATGTTAGGAGTCCTACCAAGTTTATTTTTATAGCTGACGCTATAGTCAATTTTGAAGTTAGACCTATAAGAGGAGGGCAGGATGAATAAAAGAGCCTCCTAACTTCCCTAAAAAAAGGATTAGGTACAACTTTACATATCCTTTTCAATATGCTGAGGAATGGTTTGTCATTGTCAAAAAGGGGAAGAATGTTGACTTGAGAGTTATACATTGTCCATATTTTGATAATGAATTAACCATTCCATTCATATGTATCTAATATGTTTGTTTAAGATTGATTTTAGGCTTTGGGTACATGAGAAGGATCAAATTACACAAGCCCTAGCTTCTCGAAGTTGAAGTCAAAAGTAATGCAAATGTGCAATTCTAGAAAAAACTTCAAACCACCTTAGAATATTTTGTAATCATTTGTATTGATAATATGACTTGTAGCTAAGATGAGAAAAAAATTAGGGACACTTAATTCCAACATTTGATCACTCAAAAAATATTTTGAAAATTTTGTCACATCAACTTTGTTGGTCGAGTTTGGATCTCGACCGACCACTGATGGATTTCTAAAAATGGATCAATCAGTCGAGTTGTACACTCACAAAACTTGACCGATGGACTCACTGACCAAAACTAATTTTGACTCATCGGTGAAGTTTCCCCAAGAAAAGCTCGACTGATAGTTTGAAAATTGACTTTGTCAGTTAGTGGATAGGTCGATTTATCTTTATTGAACTCAACTGAATGTACAATATGAAATACATAGAAAAAGTGATTCCAACTGTTGGAGAGTTGTTAGAAATCAAAATTTATCTTTTGTAAGTTGAAAAATGGCTATTTTTCATTCTTAAGTGATGCCACACTCAAAGGAACACCTCCATCTAAAAATAGGACCTCTTGGAGTTCATTACAAGGTTGCTCACTCATGCTATCCTTGGTTCTTGCTAAACTTGAGTGTTCTACAACCCTTTGAGCCCCTTTCTCTCTCTCATTTACAAATCATTTTGTGATTATGAGTGAGTTAGGAACATTGTAAGAGATCTACCTCAGGTCTCTCTGATGAGGACTTGTCATATAATGTATATAGTTAATATTCTAATGTCATTTCTATCTTTGTTTTTAATTTCTTATCTCTGAATATTAATATCTTATCTATGAATCTTAATCTCTTATTTATAAATCTTAATCTCTTGTTTTTTAGTTTGTTTTTAATTCCTATATTTGAATCTGTATCTATTCTGAAATGAGTCTGAATCTCTACTCTTAAATTTTGAATTAAATCTTAATATAAACATTGAATCTAAATTTGAAACTGTATCTGAATAACTGAGATTGGATCTGAGACTCATACTAAGTATGTGGATCTAACCTATGAATACTCACATTAGTACTCTAAATATAAAACATGGAATCTAGATACTTTGTGCTTGAATAAGTCTTAATCTAAAACCCTTATTTAGTAGGTGACTTAATTAAATTATGATATCTGATATATGCCATCTGAGTCTAAAGTCTTAAGAGAATAGAATTGACTTGAGTATAGAAATATTGGTTATCTACACGTTATGTAATCTTAATTACTGAAATATAATAAATTGGAAACATAACTCAAACTGAATGAAATCTGATTTCTAGAAGTACGACAAGATATGAAACACTAAAATCTAAAAGTAACATAATCTCGAAGTTACTTTGCAGGAAGGTATAGGCTGAATAATAATAATACTAAAACACAATGCACATGGCCCACTTACCTCTTACATTGAGGATATCCTTCATGAAATCTTTATACCTTGATCAGTAACCCAATCACCTAAATATTAACAAAGTTCTATAAGTCCATGTATGTTTCCTTTCTTCATTTCTAATTCTCAAACCCCATCACCCTAACCTCATATACCAACTTGGGATCCGTATTTAGCTGAAACAAGCTATGATTTAAAGCACATTTAATGTCTCAATATTAACTTAAAATTGATTCACACATTATGTACCATACATATATTGATATATCTACATAAATAAAAAAGCACCGTATGTCCTAATATATGAGTATACACGTCATATACCAAGAGAAAACTCCAATCATACTGACATGCTCTCTCACAAACTTATAAACTCTGATGAAAATATGATTAGAATCATTTTTCATACTAAATATGCACATAAAATACACATTATCTCACAAATAATCATAAATCATCTTACATAATGGCAACTTAGGCCCATATATTAAAAACTAATACGATAATGCATGAAACTACATCAAAACTTTAGAAGGAAACTATCATTAAAGTTTGGGTAGAAATATCAAATCATTTCATGGTCAACCAATGAGTGAAATACCCAAAATACCCTTATTAGGGTCTACATAAAAAACATAGGTAAATAATCAAATAAATAAGATCAGGCCTTGAAAACATATTAAACATATCGAAATACTCATACTATAAAACTCTCATGAATTTATAAAGTCTCTTGTTATTTTTAATGCACAAAATATTGAAATCTTTGATATCTTAGAAATCAAAGTATAATAGTTGTCAAACATTTGAAAAATCATTTGCAAACCTTTTTACAAGATACGAGACATCATATGCTTTCCATGTACACCATATTTACTAAATTATGATAGCTAAATTAGGAGATATGATTTTTTAAATAGGATACCTCTTTGGTGAGTGTTGTTCGTTCAAAGTTGATCTGACAATGAAGATTTTCATAGACCACCCTTGCAAGGATCGGTCAAGTATCTGAGCCTAGATCTAGCCATTTTGTAACCTATGGACCTGAGAGAAACTCCTTCTTTCTCAGGGGCACGACTCATCCCCAATGGGGCTCTGTTCTCCACCGCCTAGGTGGTCGTCAATGACCATGCGCTCGATGCTTAGGTCACCACCGTGAGAGATAAGGCCGCCAAGCTCTTCGGCTAGGCCTTTTTGACTAGGGCGGCGTTACTTGTGTCCAAGAAAGGGGCATGATCTAAGGTACCAGATGTTGGCCCTTAGATTCACTGCCTTCCTTCCCCTTCCTCTATTCTTCCTCATTCTCCTTCTCTCTTTCTTGATTTCGTGTCAAAAACCCTAGCATAGGGTTCGACCGCCCCCAAGCATCAAGGATCTAGGGGTTTTATACCCCCTCTAATATGATCTTGGGTGAGAGCATGCTTCTTGAAGCCTCTGTTCTGACTATGTAAAATAGGGGTGTGCTCTCTAGTCTAGGTTAGATTGGAGTCCCCCTTTTTTTTCTTTTTCTTCATTTTCTTAAAAGCTTATATTAAAGAAATATTTATATTGTCTACATCGTGAATCTGTGTGGTACTAAATTTTGATATCACAATTATATTTCCATTACCTTTTCATGGGAAAATTATTAGGTCATGATTCATTAGGTAGACCCACCAAATTTAGCTTTTAAGAAAATATGAGATGAATAAAAATTTAATTATCTAGGCCACTAAGATAATAAAATTTATCTGAAATTTCATCCTTGGTCTCATATTCTAATTATCAATCTATTAAAAATATTTGGAGGATATATTATGAGCATGTAATTCTAAATTCCCAATTTTGTTTACTCCAAGGACCCATATGTGATTCCTAATTGAATCAATTGGGATTGAATAGGGTTCTAGAGCCCATGTCCCATTCCTTGATCTTTGGAAAGGTCCATTAGCTTAATTATAATCTCAATTATGAAATTAAAGCTTGAATCAATGTTTTCTCAAGTGAAGCTTTCATATGATGCATTCAGTGATTATTATTACTTTACTTAATATGAAGACCTAAACTAGGACTCGAGTTCAAAAAATCAACTATAATAATCATATTTCTCTCATAGTTGAACTTTTGTTGTCGCATCATATCATCGAAGTACATGTAAAATTTTCAAGCTTCAAGAATATTACCAAAACCAGTCCTAATTGCTTAAAAGACATTGTCTACATAATTTTTCCTTTAAATCCATATATCATGAAAATTGGATGGAACCTTATTCTAACCATAAATCTATCATATATTGAATTCATGAATAACTTAATCATGTTCTTACTGGGTTCCACAAATTAAGGGTATGACAATACCACCCACTTTTTAGGAATTTCTTCTTAGAAATTCGGCTAAACTATAGGAGGCTACCCACCTTAGGGTTTTGAACATATTACATACACTAGCTTTTAACGATTGTCATAAAGTCTCATAGGAACCTTTAAAATATAACCTTCTCATGGATTACTAACTATGTCTAACACCATTGTCAAACTATCATGTAAAACCAACTTGAAAATCTATAAGAGAATCTTAAACACAAAGAACTACTCTTACTTTGATCTTAATTCTTTATTTTTATATATCTTTCTATGGAGACATGTACTATGATACATAGGTTTCATGAGATGAAGTAAGGAGTCTGGGTCATGTCTCTTGATTTGACCTGCACTAGGGCCTGGGTCTAACACTATAATCTCATTTCAACTCATTAAATATGATCTTAACATGAATTTTAATGCATTCTGACCTCATCGTCTTAACATGGTCTTAAATCTTAAATTCGAATATAATTTGATCTTTTATTATTATTCATTATTATGAAGTATTTGATAAGACATTGGATAGAAATATATTCTATTTATCTCCTTTTGAACTCAATTAATGAATCTTAATCATTCCAAAATATGAGCATGAGATATCTTTACTTTCATTACTAATCAAAAGGATCAGATCATGTTACTTTGTTTGACATGTAAAACATAAAATTAGGTAATCTACTTAATTATTTCAAGAAATTTTACTAACATGTCTATGCTTGAGGTCTTAGGCCACAATAAAGATAGATCTATTAAAGTACACAAATCTTACAGGCATGTCCTATCTTAATGTTATTCTTAATCACTTTCTTCATTTTATCATGGTGCTCTAGGTCAAGTAAATTCAAGGTGCTAATAGTCAATACTCTCTCATGAAACCATGCTTATCCCCATGAGTATCAAATCAAACCTTAGTCAAGCAACTTCTCTATTCTCTATCACATGAAAAGTGATCATAAATTATTTATCCATACTATCACGCATCTTGTACCACTAAATTCTTAAAACATCCTCATGTATAACCTTAAGGACCTTTTTTCACCTCTATAAATCATCATACCTTAAGTATAAAATCAATTCATAACATCCACTCCATTATCCTCAAGTACTTTTCTTAACAACCATCATGATTAGACTTTTGATTGTAATCCCTCTTTGGGATGAAGGTCCTAAGGACATCAAGAGTTCTCTAATTTCCATTGAGTATCAAAGTAAAGACCTCATCTCTCTCCAATCATTATTCCATTTTAAATCCAAGCCACTCATTTATTTCAAAATATCAACATTGGATGTGTATTCTAGGGTTCAAATAGGTAAGAAATTAGGTTTAGGTGACTATCTACTTCAAACGTTTTATGTCAACTTTTTTTTATCACCTCTTGATGCATGTCATCCGGTCAAACATCTAAAAATGCCTTGTCTTATCATATTTACCTCATCTGAATGTACACATGCCCCATACCATATGCACTAGAAAGAACGAGACAAGCATAATGAGTTTAGTTTTATGCATATAACATCCCTTCTACAAAACCCCATAAGATTCTGTCCCATACCACAAAGATGTGGGAAAAAGAGAGGGCATAATATGCAAAAATGTAAAGTTAACATAAAAAGCCTAAAGCAGCTAGACACTAACCCAAATATAGACCTCAACTTCTATTGTCTGACTAAACCCATAGCCCAGATTCTACTATCTTTTACTCACTTCTTCAATAACTTGGACTATAAAATGTCTTTATAAAATCTATATCTAGTTTCACATGGATTCTACTAGGCAATCTAAAATAAGAATATTGGAATTTGTTTGATGGCCATCTAGATTATTAGTCTTATACCATATTGTAACACCCCAATTTTCTTATCACATCAGCGAAAGCTAAATCTCTTTCTTTTTCAATTGGGAGTGCCATAAACATGATATAAATAACAATAATAATAGACAAAAACCATTACAGTCTATGTATGAAATCAATTCTCATTATATCCTCACCAAAGAAACTTACTTACATCAAAATTGATAATAAAGTATATATATATGATGCTAAAACTTGTATTGTGTCTTAATATCTCAGATCTGATAGATGGCACCCCACCAAGTAAACCTCCTAAAGTTGTTGTTGCGCATATTGTCATGACTATATCCTAAAGTTTTGTACCTACGAACATCTCATCCCCAGCCACGCACAAAGGAAACCTAGGTTAGAGTAAGTTGCATTGAATTTCTATCAAGATAAGCATGATTATACTATAACTAAAAACTAAATTGATATCTGAATGTTGTAAACTTATACTGAATCAAAATGTCTTTTATTTATTCCTTTTATCTTATTATCGCCACCATTATATGATAAGTCCTCGTCTGTTGACACTGATGTGTCCTCCATGGTACAATACACCCTCTGTTGGCACTACATGCCCTCTTTTGACACTAAAGTGTCCTCTATAGTGCAACCCATTTTCTATTGACACCAAAGAGTCCTCTATGGTGCAATGCACCCTCTGTTGGCAATATGTGCCCTCTATTGATACTGAAGTGTCCTCTATGGTCCAATTCACCCTCTATTCGAACTACGTGCCCTCTATGACACTAGAAGTGTCTGGCACAATTCAACCTCTGAATCGTCCTGGGACTCTATGGTTAGGACTTATCCTATAATGTATATAATTAATGTTCTGATGTCATTTTCTATCTCTATTCTTAATTTCTTATCTACGAATCTTAGTCTCTTATCTCCGAAACTTAATCTCTTATTTTTTAATCTAAATCTCTTATTTGTGAATATGTTCTTGATTCATATCTTGGAATCTGTATCTCTATTCTAATATGAGTCTGAATCTCTATTCTTAAATTTGAGTTAAACCTTAACCTAAACTTTGAATCTAATTTTTAATATGTATCTAAATAACTGGATCTGGGACTCTTACTCAGTATGCAGATCTAACTTATGCCTACTCACATTGAGTACTCTAAATATAGAATATGGAATCTAGATTCTTTGTTCCTGAATAAGTCATAATCTAAAACCCTTATTTAGTATATGACTTAATTAAGTTTTGATATCAGATATAGACATATGAGTCTAAAGCTTGAGATAATAAACTAAACTTGAGTATAGAAATATTGAGTATCTAAAAGTGATGTAATCTTAATCATTGAAATCTGATAAATTGGAAGCATAACTCAAACTGAATGAAATTTGATTTTTGAAAGTATGACAAGATATGAAACACTAAAATTTGGAAGTAACATAATCTCTAAGTTACTTTGTAGGAAGATGTAGGCTGAATAATAATGATACTGAAACTCAATGGACGTGGCTCACTAACCTCTTACGTCAAGAACATTCTTCATAAAATCTTTATACCTTGATCATTAACCTAATCACCTATATATTAACAAAGTTCTATAAGTCCATGTATGTTTGTTTTATTTGTTTCTAATTCTCAAACCCCATCACCCTAACATCATATACTAACTTAGGGCCCGTATTTAACTAAAATTAGCTCCAATTTATAGCATATTTAATGTCTCAACATTAAGTTAAACTTGATTCACATATTATGTAGAATACATATATTGATATATCCACAAATAAAAAAAGCATTGCATGTCCTAATATATGAGTATATACTTCATATACCAAGAGTAAACTCCAAACATACCCACATGCTTCTCTCACTAAGTTACTTATAAAATCTAATGGAAATATGATTAGAATCATTTTCAATACTAAATAGGCACATAAAATACACATTATCTCACAAATAATCATAAATAATCTTACATAATGGTCACTTAGGCCCCAATATTAAATACTAATACAATAATACATGAAAACCCATCAAAACTTTAGAAACCATACAAAAACTACTCATTAAAGTTTGGGTAGAAATATCATATTATTTTATGGTCAACCAATGGGTGAAATACTCAAAATACCCTTATTAGGGTCTACATCAAAACATATGTAAATAATAAAATCAACAAGATCTAACCTTGCAAACACATTAAACATATCAAAGTACAAATACTATAAAATGTTCATGAATTTATAAACTCATTTTCTATTTTTAATGCATAAAATATTAAAATCTTCTATATTTTAGAAATCAAAGTATAATAATTATTAAATGCTTGAAAAACCCTTTGAAAACATTTTAAAAGATACTAGACATCATATGCTTTCCATAGACACATTATTTGCTAAATTATGATAGTAACTTAGGATATATGATTTTTTAAATAAGATACCTCTTTGGTGAGTGTTGTTCGTTCAAAGTTGATCTGACAGTGAAGATTTTCAAAGACCCCCTTGCAAGAAGGGGTCATATATCTGGGCCTAGATCTGGCCATTTTACAACTGGTGGACCCAAAAACCCTTCCTTTTTCTCAGGTGCATGACTTGCCTCCAATGGGGCTCTGTTCCATACTGCCTGAGTGACCGTCAGTGACCATGCACTTGGTGCTGAGGTGGACACTGCGTGAGATAAGCCCACCAACCTCTCCGGCTAGGGCTTGCTGACTAGGTCGACGCCACCTGTGCCCAAGAAAGGAGCAGGATCTATGGTCCCAACTGCCTACCCTCATATTTGCCCCTTCCTTCCCCTTCCTCTCTTATTCCTCATTCTCCTTCTCTCTTTTTCAATTTTGCATCAAAAAACCTAGCATAGGTTTGGTCGACCCCAAGCATCAAGGATCTAGGGATTTTATACTCCCCTCTAATCTGATCGTGGGCAAGAGCATGCTTCTTGAAGCCTCACTTTGGACTCTATAAAATAGGGGTGCGCTCTCCAGTCTAGCTTGGATTGGAGTCACCCCCTTTTATTTTTTTATTTTTCTTTTACATAAAAGTCCATATTAAAGAAATATTTATATTGTCTACATCGTGAATGTAGTTGGTACCAAATTTTGGTATCACAATTATATTGCGATTAACTTTTTAATGGACAAATTATTAGGTCAAAATTCATTATGCAGACCAACCAAATTCACCTTTAAAAATATGGGATTAATAAAAATTTAATTACCTAGGCACTAGGCTAGTCAAATTTATCTGAAATTTCTTCTTCAATCTCATATTCTAATTATCAATATATTAAAAATATTTGGAGTATATATTATGAGCATGTAATTCTAAATTCCCAATTTTGTTTAGTCCAAGGACCCATATGTGAATCCTAATTGAATCAATTGGGCTTGAATAGGGTTATAGAACCCATCACCCATTCCTTGATATTCTGAAAGGTCCATTAACTTAATCATATTCTCAATTATGAAATTAAAACTTGAATCAGTGTTTCCTCAAGTGAAGCTTTCATATGATGCATTTATTAATTATTATTACTTTACTTACTTAATATGAAGACCTAAACTAGGACTAGAGTTCAAACAATCAACTATAATCATCATATTTCTCTCATAGTTGAACTTTGGTTGTCGCCTCATATCATCAAAGTACATATAAAATTTTCAAACTTCTAGAATATTACCAAAACCAGTCCCAATTTCTCAAAAGACACAGTCTACATTATTTTTCCTTCAAATCCATATATCAAGAAAATTGGATGGAACCTTATTGTAACCATAAATCTATCAAATATTGAATTCATGAATAACTTAATCATGTTCTTACTAGGTTACACAATTAAGGGTGTGATAATATGTTAGAAACTTGATCGATTTATGTATAATTATTGGGATACTACTGTAAGAGTACCAAAACTTCTAGTAGTATTACATAGAATGGTTGAATGTATTTGTATGAATATTTTTAGTCAACTATATGTACTTTATTTTTGTTATTTGGGATAATAATTTGAAGTATAATGTCCTAATTTAGCTAATTATTTTTTAAATAAAATAGTTAAACTAATCTTGATCAAAACACGACTGATAAAAAGTAAAATTAGAAAAGGTGGTACCATATAATTCACCTCAACATGGTTGGGATTGAGTCTTAGATAATGATGATGACAATTTAATTAATATAATAAACAAAATGTTTTACTCTAACTTTTTTACTATTAAAACAATAACTTAGTAATCTAATATTCAAACTCTAATTTAATATAATATTAGTAGTTAATTATTAAATTATTGTTTGTGTTTCACATATCTTATAATTATATAACTATGCCTGAGTCTTCTGAAAACATGTTCCTTGAGATGTAAACCATAAGTGAGTAGTATAGTGTGGTTTTATATTACAAGTCCAATGATTTGTAATAAGAACTAATACTAAAAGAGATTACTTATTCATACCCAGTTCTAACAAATATTATTCCTAATTTTTATTGTTGAATGGTTGTTTCAAAATTAAATAGTGCAATTTGATCAACTAAAAATATCTATATAATTTTTCAAAAATATTCATTTAACCAAAAGCATCTTCTTAGTTGGTCACTTCATGGTGATGCATATAGAGAGAGTGAAGACCATATCCCAAGCTTCATGCCTTGTAGAACTTATCCCATGTTGATTGATTCAATCATGAGAAGAAATTTGAACATGTTGAAAAGAGGAATATTCTTTGTACTCATCTCAAGTGGTATAAATCTAGGCATTTTTATAATATCCTCACATAAAAAATGTTTTGTTGCATGGGATCTTATCTAAGAAGTGTACATGGAAACCTCACATGGTTTTAGTAAGGATCAAATAATATGAAAAGTATCTCATTGAAGAAGAAAAATGCTAATAGATAATATCCTAGGGAATGGTTTGTCTTGTACACTATACAGAAGCTTGTCTACAAAAAAGTTGTGAAGGCCATACAAGGTTAGTGTAATGTCTAGTGAAAAGTTGACCTTATTCATTGTCTACGTAGCTGGCATTACTATCTCACACATTGAACCAACTATGATGAAACCTATAACTAAATAGTGTAAGCATTAAATATTATAGATATAGCTTAAGTTCAATACATTTTGGGTATTAAATTTTCAAGGTATACTACAAGATTCTTCAACTTTTACAATAGAATAATCTTAAGTTTTTTGAAGGATGTAAGAATGCTTGGATGAATTGATAACACTAATAAAGGACATTTTTAGGTAGATTTTTTATGCATTCCCTATCTTTTCAACCTCATTAATTAATACATGCATGACCTTTAAAGTAAACATTTGGATATTGTTAATCACATACTTTATAGTCTTAACAACTACCTTGAGAATGATATTCTCTTTAGCCATCACATTCATCTTCAAATTTAGGTATATGTGATGTTCAAGGGTTGGATGTCTTGATGATAGGATATCTAGTTCACACTAAATGTTGGAGAAAACTATCTACTTAGAAAAGTAATAAGAAAATGATTTTGCCTTAATTGATTGTTGAAGTTGAGTACAACTCCATGGCACAAGGTGTGTATGAAGCATATGAATCCACCATATCATGATTCAAATATGACTATAACAAAAAAGGACTTGATATTCTCTAATATGACTAGTAAAGATACCAAAGACATAACCAATATCATGTTTGACATTATATAATCATTGACATGCATACTCACATATTTTGCAACTATGGCAGTTGAAGGATGGATTTATAGTCTACCCCTTGTAAGGTCCTCTAATCAGATTTCTAATGTCTTACCAAATGACTTGATTAGACACTGAGTAGTTTGTTTCTCAGGGGGGATTCAAGGTATGGAGACTAAGGAAGAAATACATATTGAAGAAAAGTGCTAGAGCTTGGTTTTATAGGGTAAGATATTTTTACAAGCCATCCTCTTAGAAAAAACACTAATGATTATGTATATAAATATAAAACTAAAGATCATAATTGGTTCTACCAGTGTACGCGTATGATATCATTATATCTGGGAGACATTTTGATTTGCAAACACCTATTCGGATAGAGCATTTTACACTAAGGATCACTAGAATGGACGTTATATTCTTACCATAGAACTTACATGGTTTTTCTATTTTCTTGGAACTGAGGAAATATGTTATCGATTTACTCATTGCAATTGACATGACAGGAATGCGACACATAAGAATCCTCTAGATCCTAATACAAAACTTGTGACTGGGATCGAAAGCTCTTGCAAATTCCAAATATTGGAAATTTCTTGAAAATTTAGTCCCCGTTACCCTTATGTGATCATATGTAACTTTTTTTATTATGCCTGTCAGTATATGTTTGGACATTTGGGTTTGCTTGTTAACATTAGGACAAAGCATGAAAATATCACTAGCAGGGGAAGAACTAGAACTTTATGGTTGATGAGGCAATGTAATTTTAAAGATGTGTTAAAATATAAAAAAATTGTAACATGTGGGAGTTGAACTTGCAACCTCGAAGTGAAATAAGCCTAGACAAATTTACTTGCTCCAAAAAACTACTCAACAATCTATGTTAATGCACTTGTGTAACTTATTATATTCTCGATGCTATATAAGACTGATTTGGAACATATTTTATGAAAAAAAAATCAAATAATACGATTTGAACATGTGTCCCTACAGTTAGGGAGTGTTGCAACACGATGTCAAACTAGTAAGCTATTGACCTATTCTTTTCATATTTAGGACTGAAATATATTTATAATACTAACAACATACAAATTTATACATTTACACATATATGAATTTTTTATTTCATCTTCTTTTTTGCGGGGGGTGCTTGCCCCCTAGTTCCGCCACCGACCACTAGGAGGTTGTTTGCCAATTCTATGAAACTCAGACAAATCAAGATAGAGAATTTTTATATAAAAGTCATTCCCATGCATATATAGTTTTCTGTTATGTTGTTTGATTGTGTTGGAAATCCATATGATAGTAAATCCACTTCATGCAAATATACACATTAGACGACAATATTGTATCTTGGAACCTGATAAAGGAAGAATGTTGTAGTTGTTTGATTTAGTGCAGGGCAAGAATATTGGGGAAAAATTTCTATCTTAGGAAAATCTTTTTTCAGATCTCTTTTCAAATAAGTTAGACTTCATAAGCTCATGCATATGTTGTTTGAAAATGAAATTTCTACACATTTCTTGCAATGCATATTTCAACCTGTTTACCATGCAAATTTAGGTAGATTGAAATTTTATTCAATAGATCCTTATGAATAAGGATATATGAACCACCACACACACTTTGACAATATTTTTGACTTTTTAAATGAAGGACTTCCAAAAAAAAGATGCATGTGGATCTGACTAACAATCTATGCAAGAGATATATATATGGTATGTGGTCCATCTTGAGGAGACTATTTGAATACTTATTTGTTTTATATACTACCTTTTTGTTTAAGTCTCATATTTCTTAGCTCATTGTTACTTTACGATCTCCACACTATATAAGGATATGAGTATCTTACATTTCTAATTAGTTAATGAGATATAAACATCTTATTTTTAACAAGTTTCCAAGACGGAAAGTGTGACGATTATAAACCACCTTTAAAGTGAGTGTTGAGTTCTAAATTGTAGCTAAGTTGTATATTGGAATTAGCTTGTACATTGTATCTATGTTTCGTTCCACCTAGGTAATTTGTTTTTTCGTTCCTTATAATCATATAAATAATATATTCCTTGTGAATACTAAATGCAAACGAACATTTACGTATGCAACTTTATGATCCATCGTCATGGTCATTCCTATGTATGAAGTCATATATGTGCATTTCATACTCAGTGGGTTGGTAATGTCAAAATAATGGGATTTGGTAAAATACATTACCAAGTTCCTATCAATCTAGACATGATTGGAAACTAAATGCAGAAACATTCTTTTCATATGATGTCCATAGTCATATCACAAAAGGGGAGATGGATGGTAGTAGATTGTTTTATCATGTCAAAATGTCACCTTTAGAAGAGTTGTAAGGGACATCCTCCCTGGGATGGATGCTCCTAATCATATATTCTTCCTTAGTAGATTGAAATATATCATGTGCATCTTGCATTTCTAGAATTAGAGAAAAAAGACACATTCATAGATTATAATCAAAGTGATATTCTCAAATTATAATTGTGCAACAGTGAAGGACCAATCCTCATGTAGGAATTGCAGACAATGCATAATATGCATTACGAATGTTCCTAACAATTTATATATGATATAGTAATGCACACATATGCTTCTATTTCTTGTGTTTGCTTTTGGTGTCAAATAATGTAATTATTTTAATAATATGAATGATCCCACAAAAATGATTATGTTGTTATATACCAACATAGATCTGATATAAAATATGATAATAAAATAGTAACATGATCAACAAAGAAAATGAGTTACAAAAGTGTGTGTAAAAATCATCTATTTAGGCTTTCCTTAAGACAATAATGTGTGATGACATGCATGAACACATGATATCTTTCATTATCTTTCCTTAACAAAGTGACTCATTTATCACTTTGGGATCATATAGCTTGCTAGGTTCCTAAATTGAAGACATATTTGGGATTTTTGTTAGTTGGATTATATAGAAGACCTCAAAGTGACAATATATTTATTGAAGAGACACATATTCCAGTGAAAGTCATTCATTCATATCACATTCCACTAAATATTAGGACAAATACAATGCCTATAGTTTTTATATCATTGTTTTGATGATACATCACAATAAGTAATACTAAAATGTTTTGTTAACATTGAAACAAACCCAATGCGGAAAAAGTAAAAAAGAAAGGCTATAAATCAAATATAAAAAGTATCTCTTAGTTGTACTAAGTAGTACATGGAGATCATCAGTATAAACTATGTATAAAATTAGTAAATTCTAGTATCTATGTTGAAATGTAGAAAACTAGAATGTACATCGTGTCATGTGTTTTTCATTCATAAAACAAAATAAGATTCTAGTGATGTGTGGGATGGAAATTCCACATTTTTAACATTGTCGTCTTTGTCCTATTTGTCCTCTAAGGATAAATTTTGGTTACAGACAATTGTTGATTTAGGGATATCAACACTTGACTATTGCCACATTTCCATGTATTTTCTATCAGTGGTTCATGTCATCCTATCACACCAAAGTCATTGCTTTGTCCATAAAGAACATTCAAGCACTTGGATTTCTACCAAGTACATGCCCCCATCATTGCATTGTCCACCATAATGGTATCAACAAATTAAATGGAGACACTGATCTTCATCTATTTGGGCGGCACTGCAAGGCCCCTATAAGAGTCAGTTAGGGGACCAACATAGCAACTGACAAAGCAACCAACATGAAAAGTGGTGGGAATGGAACTTGGTTTATAATTTGTCATGTTGTTGAATTCTTGATTAAACTATGTTGGTCCAAGGACATGCACATAGAATAGATTGCCTGGATCCCAGTCACTAGACATCACTTTGCCTAATTACTTTGGAATAGACTTATCTATACGAGGAGGGCCTCAAATATCATCTTCATCTCACAAGCATATCCATTAGGGAACTCAACCATTGTTCTATAAGGGAGATTCAGAAAAATGACAAGTTAGACAAGAGTGCACCCCAAATCACCACCTCTTGTTTGTCAATCAAATACACAAGACTCCCCAACTTTTTTGGGAATGATTTTATCACACCGAGTTACCAATGTTTCACCTTTTTTTGAAGTAAGACCAAGATGGGCACATTCTTCAACATTTCCCTATGAAGATAAATTATTATAGTCCATCATCAATGGAGATGAGTTGTGTAACGACCCCATCTCCCGGTAACCCCCAATTAAGGGAGACCCGAAGGTCAGAGCCGTTATTCAATTAACATGATCAAAGGTTCGAAAAATAATCAATAACAAATATTAAATTCTACCAACTATACTAAAATATAGTAAAAATAAAAACTTTGCATACCTTTTTAAAATTGGGATTTCTAAACTTCTATCCACACAAATACAAATCTAACTAATCCTCCTTTACACTTTAATTCTCATTTGATTCCACATGTGCCACTTTACTGTTTGTTCTTTTCATTGTACCTAAAACGCCGACAAACAAAACGTCGGTCAGTAAGAAGCTGGTATGTGAGGGAAACAATAATCGTGCAACTATACTAACAAAGTAATCAGCAAATTATCATTTAACAGCCAAGATTGCATTTTAAACCATAATACTCAATCCTTGCTTATCCTCTATATCTATACCGTCCCTGAAGTGGACATGGATACTACCTGTCTCGTATGGTAGATCCTTACCCCCATGGCCCTACCACACAGGTAGCCAATTCTTAGGGTTATGGAGTCACATGGCCCTACCCAAGGGTAGCCCAATCCCTGACTCATGATGACTAGATGGACCTACCCCATTGGTAGCCATTTACTAAGTCATTTAATGACCTGATGGACCTACCCCATTGGTAGCCATTTACTAGGTCAATCTATAAAGCTACAGAGGGGACTAGGATCTGAGCTAGTAGGCATATATCTTAGGTGATAGTCATATTCACATTATAAATTGCAAGAATTAAACGCATCCAACAGTTTAATTCAAGTCATCGATAAAACCTTGAAAATCCACGGGAATCTAATTCGGGGTATTCATAGGCGTAACCACATACCTGTCAAGTTGATGTGAGACAGAAATAATCCAATCAACCAATAGGCAAGCAAGCATTCAATAAGATCCTGAAACAATTATACAATTTCCTTTTATTACTCAAGTCATTAAGATCTATTAAATCTAGCTCACTTCCTAGGGTTTCTAGTCCACTTTTAGGGTTTCCATTGCAATTAGGATTTCATTATTACTTTTTCTACCACCAACCCGAAAATAGAAAAACCACTCATAAATCCTAATTAACTTGTCCCATCTCTCTTAACATGCTTATGATCAACAATTATCAACCTATTTCCAAATAATTTGAATTATTCAAGTTAATCATCTTCATTACCCTAGATTAGGGTTTCTACATGCATTATCATGGATTCATGAATTAAAACACTGAAACATTATCTAAATCAGATTCAAACCTCACTTTATGTCTCAACAGGTTATTAATACTCGATTTAACCCATTAAACACCTATATTTGGGTTTATAAGCCCTTTAAAGCTCATTAACATATCAAAACTCCAAATTAGGTTATTGAATACATGGATGATCTACTTAGACATCAAAACGTCCTTTCATTCAGAATGGGTCATTTTGCTTGTAGATTATCCATTTTAATATTCTCAATTTCATAGAATCATCAAATTAGGGTTTTCCACATTATAAAGCATCATGATTAGCAACCTTAACCACTTTTCAAACTACGATCAGATTCAGGTTCTAAAACTAATTTTAATGGATTCCTTATATTTTTCTAATCAAAAAGCATATATAGTTTACCTTATTTCGAGCTATTGATAATTAGTTATGAAATTGCAAAGGAATCTCCTCTAGGACCAATCGTGAGGCGACACGCATCCTTTTCCTTCCTTTTTTCCTTTGCAGTGATTCCTGCCTCGCAGATCCTTCTCTGACCCGCCTAACCCATCACCCAGGTCCGGCAGCCCCCTCCCTTCGTCTTCTTTACAACCCGCGCACAGATAGGGGTTTTCGCTCCCCTGTTTCCTCTGCAAAACAGAGGACGGCGGCAATGGCTGGGCGGCGCCCACCTAACCCACCGCGGTGCCTCCTTGAGGCCGGAGCAGTTGCGCCCTCACAGCCTCTGCTTGTGTGGTACCACCACGTAGGATCTTCCCTAGGGTTGCGACTGCGAGACCTCTCTGTGTCACCTATACCTTGCCTATGACCACCTGTGCGAGCGGCAGCCAGGCCGGTCAACTGGCAACTTGACTCCCGTTTCAATGCTCGAAACTTCTCGACTTCTTCATGCAAACTCAAAAACATGTCTAGGGATCATGCACAAGGTTTGTAGCCCCTCCCTTATATAGAGGATAGCAACCCGTGTTCCCCCTGATCTGGGGAAAACACGTACAGAGAAGGAAAGTCCTTCAAAGCTAGGTCGATTGGAAGGGGAACTTGCTCCCAAAGCCATCGAGACTGTCTCCAATCCCGCCCAACGATCGTTCATCAAGAGAATCCAAATTGAACCAGATTGTTCCTATTCCCGATTCTTCTCAACTAGGCAAAGAGAATCCATCGTTGGATCTGGGATCAACGACTATTAAACCTTGTGCCAAGAACAAGGTTTTAGAAGAATGTGACATTTAAACCAAACCTCTTTACATTAGGAATTTGTCCAAAAATCATATCTCTTAAACTGTGTATCCAATTGATCCCAAATTTTAAGGGAAAGTCTATAAAGACTTCATCTACTTATATTCCAAGTTTGAAACCGAAACTCACAAGGAATATCTCCTTTCCTTTATATGCAAGTTATTCTTTAATAAACCAAATTAATTGATATTTCCTCTTTATTTTTCCATTATCTTATCATCTTGTATTCCTTGGACCTTAAGGAACCCCAAAGGTAGGAAATATCCCATTGGGAAAAACCCTTTGCCTTTTACTTTTGTATTTATCCTTTTCTTATATTCCTCCTTTTATTAAGCAAATCCCTTTTTTATTTCTCTTTTCTTATTTCTTTCATTAGAAATTACATGTAAACGAAAATTACTCAATTGTGGCCATTAATTCCACCTTCTAGAGATTTATATATAATTCTCATAAATACTTTGCTTAATATTCATTATCTTGAATCTTTTTTTTCTAATATTTGGACTTTTCTTCTCTTTTATATCCATTATTGGATTAATATAATAATAGGAACCAAGAAATTCCCATCAACATGGAGATTTGCAAGAAATCCATTCTTCTGACACAAAGCATACAACTTTTTTAATTAAGTCCAAATTCACATCATCATTACATTTCAATTATGAAAACATATGCAAAATTGGGGGTTGTAACAAGTTGGTTGACAAAAAATAGGGGCTTTACATCAAGGAATTCTTCAAGTCCAAACTTGAATATAAGTGCATGAAGAATAGGACATTTTGGAGTTTGAAACTGCAAGTCACCCTTTGGTCTACACATGCACAACATCCATCCACACAGCTACCACATGAACACTCACTCTCACTCTAGTACATATATGCCCACTAAGAATTAAAGGTATCCATCTCTTTTAGCAAGTACTAACTCATATAATGAGACCTACATACACTAAAGGGCTTCTTCAAAACTCATGTAGCCTCTAGATACGTCTTGAACTTGGGAGGGTGTCTATCAGTTCTTGGATTTATTCCCAACAAATCATGACATAAAACCCTGGAGAGGCCCTCGTAGTAAAGGTATATAGGTTGCATGTACCTAGAGATGGTTGGGGTGGAGGAGAGGGTTTTTGTGTTTGGTAAATGGTAGATTTTTGGTAAGGATAGTTTGTCTGAAGGGGGGAGACCCTCAATGTTGCATGTTGAGGGGGGCATTGAAACCCATGTTCTAAAAGATGGAATAGAACCATTGCAACAAATAAAAGCTGGAGTTAATTTAAAGAATAGTGTATTTCATATTGGTTTCTAGACGACCTATTTTTTAGGTTTAATCTTAGTTAATGATATAGTTGTCAAAAATTATAAATCAAATTGAGTTTCTAAGAATGGAATATCAAGACACATCTTGAAATTAACGAGTCTAGAGTTTTCAATATACAATGAATTGATATTTTAATATAAATGTTTTTGATATAATTCAATTGTTATACAATGTTTTTATAAGAAAAATTGTTATACAATGGTTTCATAAGAAAAATTGTTATACAATGGGTACATTATATGTTAAAGGTTGTATGTTGAGAAACAATGTATTTAGTTCATGAATCTAATATTTCTAGCATTTTATTGAGACTATTATGTATTCCTTTGTGTATGAGGACATTTTATGTTTTGTTTCTTCTAGATTTCAACATTTGATTGTGTTATTCTAATATATCTGGGTTATTAACTACTCTTGGTGGGCCATCATTTGACCCTATGGTATCTCATAACGAATATAAAATGTATAATGTATGTTATATCCAAATTATTCCCCTAATTTAAAATATTCCGATTTGGCAATGTTTATATTGACTAACATTAGGATCCCAAATTCCCTAGAAACCCAAATTCTTATTATTGGATCTTTTTCCCTTGTTCACATTCAGATCGATAATGTTGTCATTTATGTTCCAGTTTGTCATTGATGACATTGCTGATTCCTATAATGATCGCTAATGTTTACAACCACTTTGATGGTAATTATTAGTGGATAATATCACTAGTATAAGGTTGGTTTGATTTCCCCTTACTTCCCATAAGATTGACATTATTGCCATCTCAGGTTGCTCAAAATTATGGTCTAAGGGAATTATATAATTAATGTACCCTGAAGTTCCATTTTTATGATCAATTTAACAAATATTTGAACATTACTATAATTCTATATAACATGTGTTAGGGTTTTGTATTGTTGGACACTATTCATATGCTCCTTAACAATGCAAACTTATTATGATTGACATTGGTAGCATCTTCATTAAGTATGCAGTTATATGCTCCAACAACTAATTTGAAAGCCCTTAGTTATTTTTTTCATTCTAATGACATTGGTTATGCACTAGGGTACATTCACTTGGTATATTTTCAACCTTGACTGAATTAAAGATTCATTATAACCATTTTTGTTTACAGCTAGAATACATGTGCAACTAACAAATTATTATAATATTTCATGTTATGGATTCATATCATTGAATACTACTATATCTTAATTGTTTGCACATATATTACATCATTACAGTGCAATATTGAATTCTATTTCATGAAATAATTTTATTATTCTAATGGTTTCACCCTATCATACTTTTCTAGATATTGTTCTTCACTATGGAATTTTAGTTTTGTCTCATTAGAGAATATCATTGTTTTCTTCTCAAACTTATCATGTCTAGTTATATGTGTACATATATCACTCCTTGACTATTCCTCAATGTGCATCGTCTCCTAGAGAATTTAATCATAGGAAATCTGATCACCAAGATCCACCTTCCCATATTGACTTGATGATAATTGTTAGTAGAACACTTCATCCTTTTTCAAGGAGGTAAATTGTCATTCTTTCATAGAAAATTGACCATGAATTGGACCTCTGCACTGGAAAACCTTCACATGTCATCTTGTGGTAGAGTGTTAATAGAGACATCAACATAAATGGATTTTAATACATATAACATATTTTTCAATGGACAACATAAGGAGAAACTATAGACAGACTTACTCTCAATGGATACACACATTCCTATGTTAAGGGTTGAAATAAAAGTCCATGTTTAGGTATTTTTCATGTTTAGGGTCTTGGGATGAAAGAAAAAGATAAATCTATAAAGTTGATGTAAGAAAATTTTAATTTCTCAAATATTGTTATGTAACTTCTTTTTGTTTAACAGAAATAGAGAAAAATCCTTTTTTGGATGTGTGATATACCGAAACCTATGTACAATCACCTATAAACCCTTATTTGAGCAATACATGACATTATGTTAGTGTTTTACAACTAACAAAATGTTATCCATTTTTTTTGCTAAAAGTCATAAATACTCATAAGTACCTAAGATGTACATATAACATGTGCGTAGATGAAAACTATATCCTTCAATCTAAAATGTAAACCATTTGTAGGTAACGTGAAACCCATAATATAAATTGATGGTATACATGGTTCAATATAATGAAATTTTAGGGTTGTCTGAATTACTAGACTTTGGAGTTATGTGTAGAAGTATGTGTAACTTTAATTTACATTTAATGGATTTTTGTAGAAATCCACATGTCCTAGAATTCCATAAAACACTACATGTTACAAACATGTAGTTTTTGTGAATATCATTAATAAAATGTTATTAGTTGAGATATTCTTAAAATATATTAATATATTTTGTTTGGTCACTTCATACCGGTTATGTCATTTATGTTTCCCTCTTTGAAGAAAACTATATTAAATGGAAATTATGGCTAATTTTGGTGAAACAAGGAATTCCATACACATTAAATGTATGTAATTTCATACTGATGTAAATATAACCAAATACTCCACAGTATCAAATGTGTTAACTACATGTGATATACAATGCTATATTTTTGTGATAATTCCAATAAAGTCAATATGTTTAGTCACTTGAAAAATGACCTCAAAACAAAAATTCATGGTATACCCTGAATCTCCATATCCTAATTAGGTTGGATACAAATTACCACCCAGACTGTTAAAGATACTTAATCATATTTGATTATGTAAAGTAAGAGGTAAAAGTGTAGATAGAAGCATATTAGTTGATTAAATGTATTTTAGATTGCATAATGTTTTTTCTGCCACAAATTCTACAAAATTAATGTTTTTGACAAGTTTAAAACACCTTTTCAAACAATCAGAACTGGACCCTATGGTAAGGGCTCATCTTCGACCTCCATTCATGTGGGGTATTATCGATTGTACTATTAGTTTTTTTTTATCAACTCAATCTCTCTCTAAAGTCCATGATTCCCATGATTCACTTTACATTAACTTTGAGAGGATATTGATAGTTGTTTGAGCACAATGTCATATGATGGGAATATATAATAGAAATCCCCTTTTCTTACTCACATTCCTTCTACGCCCAATATTCCAAAAATCATGACATGAAATACATTTTTAATTGTGTATTCCTCAGGAACCATGGATTCATGGTGACATTTTTCCTCAATAAATTATACCCCTTTGTCATCAAAACATTCCACCTAGCTCCAATTTTATTCATCTTGGTATTTAAGAGCATTTTATCCAAAAAAATAGTCAAAACAGTTCCGATAGACTTCTTAGCATTTTTTGTCTTTATAATGTCACTAAGTCTATTGTCAAACCCCTCTGGTATGGGATTGTGAACATAGCTCACTTGGTTCTTTTAGAGTCTCATTTTGACCCACATGCATCATGTAAGGCTCAGAGACACCCATGAACATGTATATTGGTTAGTATGCTTCCCAGAGTCTAGTTTTGGTGCTTCTAATTCTCAATCCTACCCTTAAATATACATGCTTTGATGACTGATTTGTTAAGCTTTTTCTCTCTTTTTATGCTAATTCATTTGCATTTTTATGTGTAATCTTTTTTATTATTAAGATCATTGGTTTGAATAGTGGCGATCCATTGTTGCTACAGGGGCTTCCTCTTTTTTTATGTTTTTGTTTTTAAAGTAGTGTTTTTAGTTAACCTTCAAACACTAACCCCTTATTTTTGCTATTATATGATCATGAGAATGTATTAGCATCAACCTTTCTACTTGATTGTTCATCTTCATTGATTAGGATCTTGTACTTTCATTGCAAAAGGTGGCTTCTAGTTTCAATTCATCATGAATTTCTTGGATGTGTGTCGAGTTCTTAGTGGGTTAAATCCCTACGACGCCCTCATGCTTTTGTCTATATATCTCCCTTATTAGAGACAACCTAGTATTTCCCCCCATATATTCTTTGAGAAGTGTAGGTTTTGGAGTGGATAAATACATAGCACTCCCTATCTGGCACTATGGTTGTGAAACTTGACATGCACATAATATGGTCAATTAGCATAATATTTTGGTTTATATATATGACTAATTATATGAATGTTAAAAAATATGCAAAAAATGTTTTGGAATCATGAATTTTTTTAACCTAATGGTGTTGAATTTATAACTAATTTAGTAGTAATGAAAGTACCATTTTGGGGTTTTGTTCTTAATATTAAGTAACCTAATTTTTCTAAATATAATATGTGTTAAATAAGGATTCAAGATCTAAACAAGGATTGTAATAGCACATACTTGGAAATAATGTTGATTATGTAGATACTCTATGTTTCTTTGGAATTTTTTTTACATGATTTGTTTTATATTGAGGATGAACCCTAGTTTAAAACCCTCTTAGATATCTTTCCAAAATCATTTTTGATATATCACTTATTACATATCATTTTCCTTTTTCAATTAAGGAATACATTCAATTTGTTATATATGGGTATGTTGACCCCAAGTTCAATGTTTTGTATAGTGTAACCCGTTATTTATGAACTGTGAAATGGGCTAAATGTATTTCATTCCATCACTATAATGAATTTATGATTTCATGACTAGTTTTATCTTGAGGTAGTGGAGCGTTGTATAACTTGGAACCAATGGACAATCATATATATACATATATATAAATATACATATATTTATATGTGTATTATATATATGCATATATATATGTATGTATACATGAATATATATATATATACATATATATATTGATATATTATATAAATAAATATGTATATATATGTATATATAAATGTACACACACACACACACACACACATATATATATATATATATATATATATATATATATATATATATATATATATATATATATATATATATATATATATATATATATATATATATATATATATATATATAGAGTCAGGCTAGTGTACACTCGAGTGTACCGGAGGCACCATACACCTCAGTCATTTTTGAAGATGAAATAATTTTTGAAAAATCTAAACCATTGATCTTCTTAATTATCATAAGAACATACTATATAATAAATTTTAGTTTATTTGGACACTTATATGTCATGCATCTAAAGGAGGCAAAAATCATGTATTTCAAATTAGTTTTGTGTGTTGATTTTTTTGTCCTTGGATGAGTGACTTACACTCATCCAAATGAGTTCAAATTTTTTATGTGACCTATTATTATTGTAACCATGAAGATCAATGGATTAGATTTTGGGAAAACATGGTCTAGATAGGCACACACCATTGGGGTGTACGTCGTGATCTGTACACTCGAGTGTATTCTAGCCTAACTCATATATATATATATATATATATATATATATATATATATATATATATATATATATATATATATATATATATATATATATATATATATATATATATATATATGAATATGTATATATATATAGACATGTACACATACATATATATGCACATCTATACATATATAAATATATATAATTAAATGTGTATGTATACATAGATATATATATATACATATGTATCTATATATATTCTTGCTATCCTTGTATATGGATTCAATGGTGTCTTGTCCACCTTCTATAGACAATTCTACAACACATTATAACATACATACTTTGGATTATTAATTATAATTGTGAAATTTCTTCAAGGAAAGGAGTCCTATTTATATATTATACCTCTTTCATAAATGTTTCACCCTTTTGTTAATAGCTTGATCCTTTATTTACTATGTTCATGTCTATTATTATACCTTCCTATTTAACAAGAAAAAAAATCCTATCTTACCATTAATCTCGTAACAACATTAAATATGGCTCTGTAATACACATACTAGTATTTTACATCCACATACTCTATAATTTCTCCCCAAATATTGATGTTTTTTCCCAAAACCAATTAGTTGTGGGTTATCTAGAGAAGGTTCCTTAGCAGGACATATCTTATGACTTCATATTTTGAGGATCGTTTGAGATGGTCATGTTGCCATCATAATTTGTCTATTTAAGTTACACCTTTTTCTTGTGTTGAAAAACCCTCTTTCATGATTAACAAAGTTGTAATTTAGATAATGACATAGTTTTGTCTTCAATTGATATAATATGAGTTGGGTTAATTTACCACATTTGAGAAATGAAGGTATCCCTTCTTAATAATACATGTCGACTTATTTCAATTGGATTTCACCTTATTTTCTCAACATTAATGAGTTCATCATATCACATGGCTCACTCATTACAAATATGTCATCAAAGATCTAGAGATCGGTTATTATATACCATTTTTCCCTAAACCTATGTATTGTGTAGGAATTTTAAAGGCCTTATCTAGTGTATTGAGAATTATACCCTTAAGTCATGTGATACTCATTAGGGTTTTAATCCATTCTATACTGACCTATCATGATCCTCAAACCCCTTTCATGGTTGAAAATTAGGCTCAAGTAACCCTAAATAATGCACCCACTCTCGTAGTGGTTGGAATATCGTTGAAGTATGAGATGACACATTTAGTGAGAAATACCATATTTTTCCTTAATGGGAAATTCTGTTCAACCAATACGGAGTGCATGCTTCATTGTATACTTGTAGCTATATTGGGTCCATTTTCTTATTTGAACCTTCTCTTTATTTGTCTTTTGATTTTCCTATCAATCAGCTCCTTCCTATAATTGATTTTGTAGATTATAAATTTTAGGATCCCATCTTATTTTCTATATTTACGATACCCTCTTTTTCTATGTGATTACCTAAAATTACTCAATTATGTATGCATATGCTTATATTTTGACCTAAAGTTATCTTAACAGAGTCCTTGCCTAATCCCTCATTTCATGGGAAGTGATTCCCAATGTATTAGATCCTCATTTTCATGAATATTATTGTTAGTTTTTTATGCACTTGATATTTCTCTATTTTGCATGATTCTCAAGTATTCTTTCCCCATAAAATATTCTTCTTCCCGTTGTTCTTTGATCCCTTACTCGGGTCATTGATACAACTATAAAACACATTATTTACTCCCTTATATTCCTCCTTCATACATTCTTCTAGAAATTATAAAGTTGAATATCTAGTTAATTAATCATTCCCTCAAGAACCAAGCACTCATGGGGAATATTTTCTTTTTCAAGAATTAGACCCCTTCATCACCAATCATTTCTAGAAAACTCTATCTTCCTCCCTCATCTAGGGTGTAGCAAAATTTTTTTGGGATGACGTCATCCTAATTTTCACATTTAGATGGACAATGAGATAATTTAGTAGTGTTATAGTGGTTTGGTCTCTTCAAGGCAACTACATGTTTGCTAGTGAATCCCAAAGTCAAGTGCTCACTATATCAGCTCATTCAATGATTCTCATGTTTCATCATGCCATGTAAGCATCATGTTCAATCTCATAGAACACTCTTGGACCTTTTGTATTGGTTGGCATCCTCCTCTATGTCCTAGTTTCATGTTTCCAAATTTTTATCTCGTTCCTAATGAATCCATGTTATTCTAGTAGATAGGTCAAGGCTTTTCTCACTTTCCACTTTTCTTCATTTTGGATTTTCCTTACAAGGCATCCTTGTATTATTTTTCTTAATTAATGTAGTTCTACTTGCTTATGTAAGTGCTTGCTCACTCTATTTCATTTGTGTTTTGTTGTTTTGGTAGTGTCGTTGGTGAAGTTTCATGAAAGAAACCCCTAATATTTGGTCACATATATTTGTGAGGTGGTAGTGGAGTCAAAGTATCTACTTTAATGGTAATCAACATTGATAGAACCAAACAATTTCATGAGGAAAGGAAACTACTAGTTGGTTTGCTTCAATTTATGCCATAGAAGTTGGGAGAAGTTGAAATGGTTTAAAGCATTGAGTTACCCTCATTACTTGTTTATATAATTCATTTGGGAGGGACATCCATATTTTCTTCCCTATGAATTTTGACCATTCTTGGGGCTTGTATTTCTTGAAAAATTAAAACAATTATCACATATGAAAGATATGAACTTAATGCATGGGTAAGTGGTCATTTGGAATCATATTTTGGATTTAAAAATCTAAATAAATATACTAATTTAAATAAATCATAAATAATAATAAGAATGCTTGAAAATCATGGGAAAATATCTTTTAAGTTATGAGAATATTACTCACCTATGTTGTTGAATCTTATAAGTTCATACTTTAGTAATTGAAGTGTTATATTTAGGATTTACTTGTTTCATATGAATCTCACCCTAATTTTTCTAAATAGTATTAGGTAAAGGGACCCTATCTTGGACCCAGGGTTTGAATTTGGCATATTATGACCTAATTCAATGTATGTGCATCTTATGTATTTGATTTTGGCATTGATGGACTCTACATATTGAGGTGTGAACCCCAATCTAAATACCTATTTCTAATATTATGAAAATAATTTTTTCAAATATCCCTTTTTATCTTGTAATATACATATTTTGATTACTAAATTACTTAATCCTTATCTGATGGCTTCTTTAACACCCCTTGCAATATTATGGATAAATAGATAAATTATAAGCTTGAAACTTAAATGGACTAAACAATATTATTTGTTTGATCTATTTTGGATGTATGCTTTCTTGACTAGTATTATTTAGGGGTAGTTATTCAATTATTAGGACCGATATCACACCATTACATTCATGGCTGAGGATGTTCTCACAAAATACTAAGTTTCATTTCACATGCTATTTTATATATTTGGAACTTGTGTTTTATTCATCCTATCCCTCACATGGCATTACATGGCGTTCCTAACCTATGATTTTTGATAGTATATTTTTTCATGTAGTATATGTGTTGATTACTAATTAATGTTGTGAAATATTCTAAAAGCAAGAAACATTAGGTGTTTATTTTACATTTTTCATAACTTCCTCATCCTCTTTATGATTGTTTGCGCAATAAGTGATTACCGAGCTTCACATACTTTCATATTGAAATATAAAAACTTTGGTGTTACCCATAATCCTTTACCTGTTAGTATGACTATTCAATGCAAATTTCATTATTTTCTCTATATGTTGTTTCTTCCATTATATAAGATTCATTCCTAAATTGACTCTGATCTATGTTTTTGTGACAATCTAGTTTTTCTCTCATTCAACTTGTGTACTTCTTGAATCTTTTGATGCTCTAATTTACTCAATAACACCCCTAACTCTCAATTTGATGACTTTGAGCTGCTTTATACTCAACTGATGAGTTGATTTTGATTAAACATCACTTCTTACTTGAACATGACTTAAATTTGAGTTTTCAAGTAAGTATCATGCATATTATGTCTCATCAGCATTCAATCAAAATTGATCCCATTCAATGAACTCTCCTTGCAATCAAATGTATCTCATGTTATAGAGAATTCAATTATCTTTCCAATGACACAAAAATCATCTCAATTGGATCCTAATTTTGAACCTTGGTGATTTAGCCCTTGATTTTAGCTTTATTTGATCCTAATTGGGCCCAATGTGGGGCGTGACCCAGCCAAGATGGGTGCCTCCCCTTCACTTGGACATGTCCGAAATCTACGACATCATATGTAAGACAATGAGAAATCTCTATTTTCAAGCAACGAATCCACTCTCTCAACCATCAGATTCACTCGTGGTCCACGATAGACCCAAATCCAATGGCCCTCAGTTGTATTCTTCCTTGTGTCAAACAATGTAGAACAGCCTACCAACTCCCCTTTTGCTTGGCCAATCTAGAGATACAAGCTTCCTTTACTTAAATCAACAAGTCCATTGCATTTATATTCTTTTTTCCCATCTTTTCCCTAATCTTTCCAAACCTCTTTGTGCCATTAATCCCCTACCTTCCTCGCTTCTTCTACTTTGTGCGTTGGTAGCACCGCCACCATGGGCGACGTTGTCCTTTGCTCCAGGCCACCTTGTCATAGATGAAGGCCAGAAACAGGCTCACCCAGCCGAGTCGAGGCAAGGCAACACTCTTATAGGGTCTTTGGAGCCCTCACCCACCACCAACAAGTAGCACCAACGAGATTTTTGACCTACTCAATCACCACACCAGCGGATATGCCTGAAGGTAGGGAACAACAGTGTGTTGCAGCACACAATGGTTGAAAGTCACTTGCGATGGAAGCTGGAGTGTTTGGTTCCGTTCGGAAAACACGGGTGATCTGGGCTCATCATTGTATGGGCTGCTCATGTGGACTGCCAGCCACGAGCTCAAGAAAGGAAACGCTCACCCCATATTATCCTTTCCTATTTTTCTAGCCATCAAATCAAGATTTGAAGGCCTACATCACCCAAAATAAGTTAATCTTCAAAAAATCACCAAGCAAGCAACTTTTGTCCAAATATGGACTTCCAATATGTAATTTTGAGAAGAAAAATCGGATCTTTCCATTAAAAATATTTCTAGACCCAAGTTTTTCTTGTTCCTCTAATGATATCCTTAAATACATGCTTTATATGTCTTTTTTAGGTGATTAATGTAATTCTATGAACAAGATTGCTCCTTTAAGTCTCAAAATCTTTTCCTGGTCTAAGATTAGTAGATTGAACATCATTGTCTACTTTTCTCACCATATGAACCCTAATGTGATCTAACATTGCTTGAATGACCTAAAATGGGCTTTGATGCTAAAGTATATTTCTTGAAAGATTATCCTTGTTTGAAGGTACCCCAAGTCCTTATGTTAGATCCAAATCAATAGTTTTTGATGTATCTTTAACTAAGTTTCGAACTTATTCATGCTAGTACCCTAATTTAACTTGATGATGTACTTTGAACCTTGAAACATGCCTTATATGGATACATGATGTTGAATCTCAAACCTAGCTCATGTGGTCCTTTTATGCCTAAAATGATCATGTGAACTCATAAATCAGTAACTTATCATGGTTTGTATACCTATTTGCTACGTGAATCATTTGTGTACCCTAGTGTGATCAAATTTCATAACATTTACTTAAAATGTGACCTTATGGACATGTTAATAACTAGATCACAAATCTTGCATGAACCTTTATCTATGCTACTTTATGACTTCAAATCAGTATCTTGATGATTTCTATAAAACATCTTATTTGGTCTAACTTATACTCTAATGATGACAATTTTGCATGAAAATGACCCTATATGACTAGTTATGTCAATGTTGTTGCTTATGTTGATTAAGCTTTCTCAAGCCTTATGATTGCTGAATTAGGCATTTGAAACTCTAATCTTCTACCTTGATCTAGTTGAGATGTTTCAGATCTAAAATGAAACACATATGGGTACTCATGAATCTAGAAATGGGTACATATCTCTTATTGCCATGTTTAGTATCTTGTTATCTCTTACCTTGTTCTTGTTTGTGGTTTTATTAATTCATATGTTATGTGATCCATTCTAACAATGGACACCCAAGTCTACTAGCAACTACTACAGAAAAGGCCTTTGGCGTTGGTTATTTAGAGCCTTTAGCGTCGGTTTCCAAGCGACACCCAAGTGGGTGCCGCTAAAAGTCGACACCTTCAACGTCGGTTTCTAACCAACGTCATAACCCTTCCCGCCACTGAAAATGTGCCAGAAAGGGAACTATAGGCGTCAGTTATTAAAGAAAACCGACACTATATCATGGTTAAAGACGTCGGTTATTAAACAAAAACTGACGTCATAACCCTTCCCGCCACTAAAAACGCGCCAGTAATGGAACTGTAGGCATCGGTTATTAAAGAAAACCAACACGATATCATGGTTAAAGATGTCAGTAATTAAACAAAAACTGACGCCATTATAGTTCCCGCCACCAAGGCAGTGAAGGCACAAAGATGTCAGTTTTTGGCTAATAACCGACATCGTATGTCTCTGGTGTCTATTTTATACAAAAAATCGACATCTATGTTCTGATTTTTTTTCTTATCAGTTTGCAGGCCTATTGTATGTTGGTCAGTAGGACGGAGAACATGTAGTTCAGTTCTAAACTATAGGTTTACATCATCTATTGATATCAGCCAACAACATGCCACAAACCTACAAAGTCATTCACATCCAGACACATGTATTGATCAGATACATGTAGAAACCTGCAAAGTCATTTACATTCACATTCAATTCCATTCATTTCATCTCTTTTCACATTTAGACACATGTAGAAACATTCATGTCTTGATCAGAAAAAGCCATTCACATTCACACATATGACAATTCAGAAAAAGTCATTCACATTCACACAAAAATATTTATGAGAACAAAGTTTAGAAATATCATTCTTTATTCATCATTGTCATCATTGTCATCAGATACCTAATTATATTTAAAAATTCCCACTACTTGTAGGGATTTTACCCATTCTTCTCTTACAACATCTAATTCCTCCCTCGTATAGGGAGTATGTACATCTAATAACTTTCCACATGCACCGAAGTCAGTTTTAAACACCTACAAAGAGAATGACGTATATATATAATTAATTATGTATAATAAGATTGATATATTTCATATTATCTAATGATATTATATATAATACCTTATGTATAGTATCGATTTCCATTGCGGCATGTTTGATAATTAGGTCCATAAATCGCATCACATAGTAGGCACATGCCCAGCTGTTGTCTTGTGTAACACACTATAAATTGAAACATACAAAATATTCAAAAATACAAATAAGAATAGTTCACATAAATAATATATACATTGGAGTCAGGAAATTACTTTCACATTCTCCCAAATTAGTGGCTGATTCTTTTTCTTGGGGACTTTTCCTCCATCTTTTTTGAACTCTTGTAAAGCCCTACATGTTAATGTAACACATTAAATTGCATAATTAAATAGTAATGTAATAACAAATGTTAACAGATATAAAAATATGAAATATTTCTCATGGGAATAATGGCCTTTTCATTGTGTGTCCATATAATGTATTCAATTCCTTCCCCGCAGGATCTAGATAATAGACAATGAACGTCTTGGGGACAATAACTAGTAACTCCCAATGCCTACCACTATAGGTAAGAAAGTTAAAAATTAATAACTCAAAATCCACAATAAAAATGTAATTTTCTTAAGTCCAAATTATAAGCAAAGTAAACTTACTCGACATTGAATGGAGTTATTATCATTGCCTTCTTATTTTTACAAAAATATTCAAAAGCAGCACAACAATATGAAGTAACTAAAGAAGGGTTTGTATCTACAAGACTAATCAAAGATGGAACCAAAAATCCCACATGGGAAAATGCAAAATCTGTACATATCGTGTGTAAGTGGCTGCAAAACATGTATTACATATGCATTAATATATCAGAAACCAGATCACCATATATAAAACAAGGTATATGGATGTATAAACAAGATCTCACCATATCCACAGCTCTATCATAGATGTGTTCAGCCAATCATAACGAAACAACTCCAAAATATCTTGTATAAATACCTTGTTATCGTATGATTGACCTGCATTAATACGTATGCATTAATGTGTATGCAAAACTTGTTTTACGCATGCATTAATACATATGCAAAACTTATATAAATAGATTGTTATCGTATGATTGACCTGTAGCGTTATCTAGAATAGTAACATTTATAGGAAAATTTGAATCATGTTCGCCTATCCATACTGCCATACCCCTACAATTAGGACCTAACGAGGCGTGTAGGTCCCTTGGAAGCCAACTTGGACTTTAGGAGGTGGAGGTGGAGGCTGAGATGTTGCAGGTGTCTTCATTTTGACCTGTATATATAATTTCAGAACAATTGACTCATATATATACACTAACAAATTAACGTAATGTAAATTTACCATACAATATTAGTATAGATGACATCCGCTTTGGGCCACATTATCACTCCGCCTTCTGCCTCACCAAGCGTTTCAGAATCTGGCTGGGCATATAGCAGTGGAATATCCCTCCAATCAGGGAGTATATGTATCGGGCTCACACGAACTGCACCAGTTGGTACTGGAGTCCCATGTAACATCTCCTCTGGAAGGGCTGGGTAATCCTTGCCTCTACAATGATATATTCTTTACTTTTTAGATGGCATGGCTTCAACCCCTACAAATTTACGTAAAGAATGTTATATACATATATACATAAACATATCGTCTTGAAAAGACTAGCTACTATATATGTCATAAAAATACTTAGAGTGGACTTTCTAGGTGGTGGGTCTATAGGATTACTCCCAACCTCTGTAGTAGGAGAAGAGCGGCCCGCCACATGTACTGTCTGAGTGGCAGTCTGAGATGCTTGAGATGTCTGCCACTTGCTAATTGCTTCATTGACTGTCTTATCAACTGTATCCTCGACTCTCCTATCAAGTGCTTCATCGACTCTCCTATCAATTAACTAATCTACCTATACATGGATAAAAGAAATGCTAGCTTCTGATTATTGAATTCTCTTTCACAATAACATTCTAAAAAAAGAATAAGTTACCTCATCTTGTGAAAGTCCCGCTTTTGGGACTGGTTTGTACTATGATGGCCCAAAGAATGCTTTGATGCCCACACTGGCGCCAGCACCCCTAACACATCCAGGATGCTCTGGGTTACCCAGAGCAACTGTCAATTCATCCCTTGTGCTCTCAGGGATGAACTTGTCTTCCTTCCTCTTCTCGTGTAGCTCCCGCTAATTGCCATCAATAGAAATCGATAAGTAAACATAACAATAATCAATATCGATCGATTGGTCTAAGAGTTGAATTTTACCATTTTTACAGTCACATCAGTAGTTGCGGGCTTCGTTATATCTCCCTTCCTATTTTGCCTCCTAGCTATCCCCATAGCATGGCGAGGCAGAGGTGCAAGACCAATAGTAGAGGACTCCTGAGTAGCAGTAGACTGAGCAGTAGACTCAACCAGTAGTCTTTGGCGAATGCCTGCATAGCCTCTTGGACCCATTGTGTGGTCATGCACATTCAGTGCATGCCTTTCTCTTTGAGCATCGCTGATAGACTTGTTAGTAAGCACATTGATTTGGTTAGTAACACTAAAGGTTAATCTTGAATAGGTGAATACATAAGAACGTATATTAATTAAATAGGGAGTGGCATTTAATACCTTGAATTCATTCATGTTTCTTTGGGTAACAAGCTCCTCCCAGTCTTTGGGGTCCAACTAGTTCCATTGCTCAGTGGCTACCTTCTGCCTAAATTTTTTTTTAAAGAGAATACAAATAAAAATTATTATGTAGAGTTAGTCAAAAAGTGATCAATGTCTAGAATTGGAAATCAATCAAGAACCTCTTCTCAGCATTGCGTTTGTAATCTCGGATGAGATTTATCCTATAGTTCCTTAGGACCCTCCCAGAGCGTTGCATTACGCATTTACGATGCAACTTTTCATCCAGATCAAATATACTCTGCAAAATAGAATTGTTATTAACTAGTATCCTAAAAATTAGTAATCTACAAAAATAGAATTGCAAATAATAATAACTCATGCATAGTTCCTTCCATACTAAGTCTTTCTTCCATTTAGGAACTTTATGCCAGGATTCAACATTAGGACTACAATGGCTGCGAGTAAGAACACCAAGATATGAAATAAATGAGTTGTGGTTCACTCCAACTGGATTTCCTACATGATCGAAATCCACAGCTAGCTTGGGTCCATTTCCCCTTTGCGGTAGTAACTTGTTCATCATTGTGATGCCCCTCACTTTATCAAATGTTTTTTATGCTCATCAAGTGCCCCAATTTCTTATGAGGGTACATCACCAACCTAAAATTTGACAAAAAAACACACTTACAAGATATAACTATAAATGAACATATAGATAGAAACCTCAGGGATATATTTTTAAAACTTACATTGTGAGGCGGTGCATTGACATCGTCTCCCTCACGGTAATCATTAACATGGTCATCAGGAGAATGCTCAGCCATCTGAAAGTTCACATTCACATTGTAAAGTTCACATTCACATTGTAAAGTAATTCACAATGTAAAGTTCACATTCACATTGTAAAGTTCACATTGTAAAGTTCACATTCAGTAAAATAAAACATATAAAAAATATAAACATACATGCCTCTAATATTGCTATCTTTTATCAATTAACAATCCTTCATTGTGATCTCCGCGCACATACAAGTCATCATTAGCTTCAATATTTGGTGGTGTTGGCAACCCAACTGAGAATGGACTGCAGTCATCATACTTATCATAATATTGTTCTTCATCTATAGGATCTTTAATGAACTGTCTTTTACCATGAAGAACAACTGACAATTTATCATTTACGGGATCATCAATATAAAATACTTGTTTCACTTGTGATGCCAATATGAATGGTTCACCCTTCTCGCCAATCTTTTCAAAGTTCACGAATGTGAAACCCAATTCATCCGCTATAACTCCTTTGGTGTTATCAACCCAATTACATTTAAAGAGCAGAATTCTAAAATCTATATAGTCAAACTCCCATATCTCTTCAATGACACCATAATATGACATTTTAGCTTCACGTGGACTCTTATCCTTTGCACCTGCAAAAAATAATGAAGACGCTTGAAGGGTGACCCCATTGTTTTGGACGACACTCTTATCTTATCATGTTGATGCTTTGTGTAATGTGAGAATCCATTTATGTCAAACCCTTCTTAAGACATAACATTCAATTTTGGTTTAAAGGCGAGGCATTTGATAGTTTCAGTAAGTTTATCTGGTGTTTGAGATAGTTGATGTAAGACTTTATCTTCAAACCACTTAATCAATGTCTTGTTATGCTCTTTAGCAAGCCACATTGAATTAGCTCGAGGATATTGTATCTTGATGAAATTGGTATGTTCCTCGATATAAACACTCACTTCATCGATGTTGTGTAAAATATACAAGTGACCTTGTTCCAACTGCTCATAGCTGATTACTTTCATCCATGATCCCAAAATTCCTTTGCCAAAATGCTCCTCAATATTCTTGTCATTAATAAGAGCATCATTGCCACTCAGAAAGTCATTGCAAAAATCCATAACCACTCTTGTCACATAACCCTCAATAATACTCCCTTCATGCTGATAACGGTTTCGAACATCACCTTTAAAAATGCTCATGTATCGTTCAAAGGGATACACCCAATGCAAGAAAATTGGTCCCAACATTTTCACTTCCCTAGCCAAGTGGACAACAAGATGTACCATGATATCAAAGAACGAAGGAGGAAAATACATCTCAAACTAACATAGGGTAACAACCACTTCTCTTTGCAATTTATCGAGAGTATCAGGTTCAATAACTTTGCTACACAGACTGTTGAAAAAGAAACAAAGTCTGGTGATTGCAAACCTTACATGCTTCATGTGATAACCTAGATTTTCGAATTCTCAATATTCAAATTATGTAAGATTCATATATGATATTTTGATCTATATGTATGGATGGATACCTAATTGTTATAAAAAGGTTTTATCTAAGATCATGAATATATGCTGACAAGATTATACACATTCATTATCATTTGGGTACTTATGAGGCTAAGGGATCCTATTTAATAGTCTCGATGAACTCGAGTGCGAATTTGACAAACAACGAGGTTATGAGGATCATAAAAAGTCCGTTGGAATTTAGTTGATGAAGATTCAATGATCAATTAAATTTTAGTTGAAGTTGATACACATATTTATAAGGTTAATTTAAGAATTTACTTGCATGATCATATGATGGAGTTTTGGACTCAAGCTTTTGTTGATGAGGAATTATATAATATAAAAGTTGTTTCTCAAATATTAGTATGATTGGTTCTTACAATAAAAGAGATATAATTGTTTGAAGATGAAGACATTTAATGATTTTTTTTAAATTGAGGAACTTTGGTCCTTTAGGTATCTAGTAATTAGTTGTGTAACATATTATGTCACATGCCTTTTTATAGAGAGCCATCAATCTAGGGAACAGATCATCCCTAACCTCTGGAAAGGGAGGAACATAACACAATGAGGTGTCTCCTAGATCCGATGATGGTGGGGGAAATGAAGGGAATTTCATTGGGAAAACCACATTCTATGAAACATTTAGAACAGTCAGACACTCACTCGAGACCGGCATACCAAGGTCCTGAGATATTGTAGCCTGCTCCTCTCAACCCCTTCTCCATCTGATGCTCACAACAACCAAATAGGAACAATAGAGGGATTAAGGGGCCCAAAAGGTAGCTTTTTGCACTATAGGAAGCACAACCGAAGGTAGAGAATGAGGACACGAGGTCATCTGGGTAGGTATGAAGCTGTGCGTAGTACATCTTGAAGCTCCTCAGACTGGTCTTCTCCGGCCATGAGGGGTGATCTCAGAGATAGGTCTGAAGCCTTCCCCCAACCCTTGAAGACCACCTGCAAGTTCAAACGAGGTCAGTGGACCTTCTTGGTTCCTCATATAGGTGAGGCAAGCACAGAGTAGCAGACCCCAATCTGCTCAGCATCTTCCGCAGTGGCTGCTTGTAGGAAACCCCCAGCGAACTGTGGGGCCCTCTCTGGGCACCGTCACCCCCAAGAAGACGATGCTTTCATCTTTGTCAGTGGGAGATGAAGCTATCCAAGCATCTCAAAAGTGTGACGGGGAGGGAGAGGGGATGATGTCGCCTTTTCCCCTTCCAAATCCTCCACCTGCGGTGGCCATGGGTGGCGATGTCGATGAGTTCAGCAACTCTAGGCTCTAAGAACCACTGTGAAGCTTGAGTGGATGAGGAAGAATGAGGATCAAGACTGTTTTGAGAGTTCTATTTCTTGGTCAGCATCACCTAGGCCAGCCTTCACACCAGAGGCACACTCATGAGAATTGCGTTCTCATGTAGTAGGATGCGACCGATGGAACACGAGAGTGAGGAGAAGACTGTGTGGTCCAATCAAGGAAACCAACATATCTCCGGTTCAAGATCAATTAAACCAAGTGAACTAGGGAGAACCGGCTGACCTAGACTAGACTAGGCTGCTGGGACACAACCCCACACTAATGATGAGCATGGGCCAATCTTAGAGCCCCACCTACGGCCATGGGCCCCATGACACAAGGTAAATCCTTTTGATTTCTCAGATTTAGATCAAAATTTAGAAATATGATTAAAAATAGCTCCATTAGCCAATAACTTCACCAAAAATACCACTAAACTCAGAAAGCTACCCTCTTTATTACGAAACCCTTATATCTGACTTATGAGACATTAATATTGATTACATTTAATTTAGATGATAATACTTCATTTAAATGATATAATTAGAAAATGATTGAGATTAAATCTGATAAAAATACGTTTGAACTTTGATATCATCTATAAACTAAATGTGGACTCCTATATTAATATTATTGAACAATTTTAGGCCTTTTCTTATTATTTCCTAAGTACATGTTTAATCCTCATATTAATTCTAGAAAATAGGGAAAGTATCAGATAATTATGAAATTCATGCCAGACCTTAATAATGACGTATGGATCAGAATAAAAATATCAGTCATGGGTTCCAGATTGTTTGGACCTAAAATTACCAAGCATATGATGCACATATATTAATGATGATTAATTTCTATTAATCAGGTGATGATCAGACATGTAGATGATCCAGAATATAAGTATGAATCTCTGAACCCAAATACGTGGATATAAGTATAATAGTAGTTTTTGCTGGATGATAACTATGAGTAATTGCTTGCATGTATTTGAATATCTTATTGGATGTACATATATATGTATGGTCATTTCCGCCTTGAACATTAAGAACACTAAGGAAAGAAAATGGAATGTAGTTACTTATGGTTCATTAATATCCCTATTAGAGAGGCAAAGTATTAATGTTGACTAGCACCTCTCTAATGTTACAAGGTACGCAGGGAGATCCCTAATGGTACAATGTACGTGGGGATTGGGCCCAATAATATAAGTTTGTGCTAAGTCCACCATAGTAATACATATCTATTGAAATATGATTAATAACTTAGGTTTACCTAATTTTCCATATTAAAGAATTCTTTCATTTTCTTTCTTCTTTTTCAAGTACTTTAAGTATGCCGACATAGTATAGTATCTTTCAACCACATACCAACTTTATGTTGATTTGTTGTTTCACGTATGTTTTAGGTTCAGAACTAGCATGGGATAAAAGAACAGGATGTGAGCAGTTGTACATGTTTACCTATTGTGTATGTAGATCCTAGTTAGCATACATGTTCATAGACTTGTAAATCTTCTTTGAATATGTAATTGTAAACATTTTTGTAATAATTCATTTGTAATAAATTACAAGTTGAATGTTGAGAAATGTTATGGTGTCTGCCTATGGTTGTATGTTCATGTATGCACAAATTTTTTCTGCAACACACTCTAATACAATCGCCTAGCATTTTCAGATTTGTCCTATCGTGCCTTCTATGTCTCGAGATGACATAATCCATGGAAGTTATAGTTGGTATGAGAGCATTAACAATAGCTACACCTAACAATTTCTCACCATGAAACAAAAAAATCTCACCTTTCACTTTAAACCCTAGAAACATAGCAAGTTGTTCTATAGGAATTATTTTTTACTTAGCCTCTAGGTTAGAACCTATATGTTGAGAACTAGGTTTAGACAAGTGTCTGAAACCCTTTCCATATAGAGCTCATTTGTATTGGGTAGCTACACTAGTCTACATCTCATTCTCACCATTTCACTAGGTGGCATAACACTAGACTATCTATTGTGTGTGGGTCACTCGATTTTGCTGATTTGGTTTTGTTTTCCAATCGGCTCTAGCCTCGACAGTTTTCTCTGACGTCTTCTTTCTCAGAGAAAAACTATATAATATTTTATTATATATATGTAAATATAAAAATATGTCCCTCACATTGGAGAGTATTTAGTGTTCATGCAACCTAACTGAAAGGGAGTGACATCGGTCTAGTAGAGAGAGTAGTCTAGATTAGATGTCTAGAGCCTTATCAGATGTTTGAAAGTTAGAGTAGATGATATATTGATAGATGATATAAGCAAGGATGATTAATATAAGTTTTATATTGATGATATATGTTGTGTTATATTGGTTCAAGTTGTATATGAGTTCCGATCCATTTCAAAGTCTTGATAATGAAAGTATGTAGGTTTTCCCACTTAAGATGAGCTAAATTTAAGATACAGTTGAATATGCATGAGCCTCAAGCTCTTTTACAAAGGAGGAGCTCCAGTGTTAAGACAAGATACGTGGTGAACTCCAGAGAGAGTGAGACCCACAAGGAGAGGGTCATAGGACCTATCCTACAATATATGAAAAATATGAGATATATGTGAAAAGATGTGTGCTAAGTTGGGTTACTCCTGAGTAGATGAGTTGAGTCCTTTTGCATAATTTAATCCTATATGGAAGAGTTGGGTTTAAGACAATTTATGGGTAGGTGACTCATAATGAAAAGTCAATCCTTTTATTTGAGTTAGGTCCTAGTTTGAGTGACATATGTTTATGAATCTCATCATTAGCTGCAAGTGAGGTGATATATGAACTGTGGTTACGAGAGTAAAATGCTTTATGCATAAGATACTCATAAATATTGTTCCTTCCCCTTCTCTTTCTTAATATATGATGTTAGAAACCTCACTTGAGCTACATAGGTGATTATACATGAGGATTCACTCACAGAAGCTTGACCTATTCTATATTCCCTTCCTATGTCATACATGTATATCCAAGTTTGAAATCATGATAAGATTGACTTAGTATATTCTCTTTCCCTTCATACCATACATGAGACATATAAATCTGAAATCATGATCTTGAAATAAAGATATCTTTGGATCATAGGTTACACGATAACAAATTAGTTCTTCACCTCAAATCTTCTCAAATCTATGCTTCTAGTTTGAAAATGCCTCTCATACCAAAAGGTGAAACCCTAATGTGTATATATATATGAAAAATAATACCCTCTCACGATGAAATCCAAGGGTCATGTTGATCATAGAAAACAATAATGATATTAAGTGTGACATTTCAAGTAAATAATGGCATGAGCTTGACTTTGCCTTGCATGATTTTGTAGGGTGAAAGATGAAACCTTAAACAATGCCTCCTTGACTCCATATTTATGAATAAAATCCTTACCCTTAAGGGACTATACAGATTTAAACCCTATAATATAAGAATGTCATATGATGCCTAAGACACTAAGTGATGCTACAGCTTCTATAAGAAAATGATGCTTCCACCTATATAAGGTGGGATGGGTATACCATAGATGATAGAGAACCTAATATGTCAGCTTGGGTTATATCAAGAAGCATGAGAACTATGGAAGCTAGAAATGGTGACCTATATGAAGTAGGACCCCTTGATATCACCTTAAGTATGTGACCAGTTAAATTTTGAGGATGAAATTCCATATAAGGTGGGGTGAATGTGATAACCTATATTTTCAAATTCTCAATATTCAAATTATGTAAGATTCATATATGATATTTTGATCTAGATGTATGGATGGATACCTAATTGTTATAAAAAGGTTTTATTTAAGATCATGAATATATGCTGACGAGATTTATACACATTTACTATCATTTGGGTACTTATGAGGCTAAGGGATCCTATTTAATAGTCTTGATGAACGCAAGTGCAAATTTGATGAACAACGAGGTTAAGAAAAGTCTGTCGGAATTTAGTTGATGAAGATTCAATGATCAATTAAATTGTATTTGAAGTTGATCCACATATTTATAAGGTTAATTTAAGAATTTACTTACATGATCATATGATGGAGTTTTGGCCTCAAGCTTTTGTTGATGAGGAATTATATAATATAAAAGTCATTTCTCAAACATCAGTATGATTGGTGCTTATAATAAAAGAGATATAATTGTTTGAAGATGAAGACATTCAATGATTTTTTTTAAAATTGAGGAACTTTGGTCCTTTAGGTATCTAGTAATTAGTTTTGTAACATATTATGTCACATGCCTTTTTACAACGAGTTATCAATCTAGGGAACATATCATCCCTAACCTTCGTAAAGGGAGGAACAGAACACAGTGAGGTGTCTCCCAGATCTGATGATGGTGGGGGAAATGAAGGGAATTTCGTTGGGAAAACCACGTTCTATGGAACATTTAGAACAGTCAGACACTCACTCAAGACTGACATACCAAGGTCCTGAGATATTGAAGCCTTCTCCTCTCAACCCCTTCTCCATATGATTCTCACAACAACCAAATAGGAACAATCGAGGGATTAAAGGGCCCCAAAGGTAGCTTTTTGCACTACAAGAAGCACAACGGAAGGTAGAGAATGAGGACACGAGGTCATCTGGGTTGGAATGAAGCTGTGCGGAGTACATCCTGAAGCTCCTCAGACTGGTCTTCTCCGGCCATGAGGGGTGATCTCAGAGATAGTGTAACATACCAAATTTAGAAATTTTGTCTTTTGACCCTCTTTCCCATCTTTACCTTTCATTTCTATCCTTATTGGCCTTTCTATTTAGTTAATGGAATTTATAGTGGTTTAGTGAACATTTATTCACTAATTATACCAATGGAAGGGTTTATGCACAAATACCTCAGTGAAAGCTTAATCACCATAATTAAGTTCTCTAAACCTTAATCTAACTTTTTTATGTGATTTGAAAACATAAAATATGCCACATAACTCATTTTAGTGGTAATATGAAGATAAGAAACTTAATTGGATGAACAATTTAGATAATGGGATGTTAATGGGCCATATGACATATCTCATAAAAAGAAGTCTCAAAAGAGGAAACAAACTTCAAATTCGAAATCTACATATCAAAATTAGCCTACATGTCAAATTTCATCTAATTTGGACAACCTTGAAATATTAGGATAAGTTTAGGAGAGAGAAAATCAATAAAAGGCATAAGTAATTAATAATGTGATTTTATAAATTCAAAATATGGAAATAATGTAAAATTTATATTCTACACATCAAATATAACTTGTGGATGAAGTTTGGTTCGATTTGGATGTTGTTTGTGCAAGTTATGCAATTTTAGGTACATTCTAGACTTTTATGCAATTTATCCAATTGGGAGGTTTTCTTTGCAAATTATCTCCTGAATTTTAATCCTTAGATATTCCCTTACTATTAACGAGATTTGAAACCATTGGAGAACCTAGTTTCACCTTGGTTTGATGGTATTTCTTTCCAAGGGCATTATAGGTATTTCCCTCTTTATAAAGATGCTTATCCTTAAAAGCTATGAACCAATGAGGTTATTTCTTTCTTGAAAAACGGTGGGGATGGCCTAGAATAATCTATGGGCTCTTAGAACCGACTTTTGATATACATGAAGCCTCTATGAGCTATCCTCTTGCATGGCCATCAATCCCTAGGCTAAAGACACATGGAAAGTCCCTTATGACTCCTCATGCTTCACCTCTTTCTATATATAGCCATGTATACCCCTTCCCAACTCACAACTCGAAAACACTTGCTCTCCTTTTCTTTCCTCTAGCTTAGATAATAGTTCCTTCTATATTTGGCCACGAAGTTGTTTTCACAAGGTAATATAGGCAGCCTACCTTGGTGAAGAAGGCTCCTAGGGCTTCCAAATTGCCCTATTAGGGTTTCTAAAGCTCCTCCTTGGTAAATTCGACCAAAACTAGTAAGTTTTCTCCATTCCTTCCCTATTTTCATACTTTTAGTTATCCTTACACCTTCTTCTAGGTCATAACCATGACCATACATTGTAAAACTCCACCTAAAACCCTACAACATCTCATCTCCATGCTCTTTTGCTAGGGTGTGCACCTCTAAAGTGGAGAAGGTGATCTTTGCTCAAGAAAGGAGCTTAGCTTGGAGCAACCATACATTATATTCTTGGGATCATTTCTAATTGGACCTTCTTACATTCCTAGAGGAAAAGTGGAACTTGGACTCAATTAAAGTGGTGAAAGTTAGTAATTGATATCAGTAAGAGAGGTATGTGCATTCCTTACACCCTATGTTGGGATAATTGCAACCCAACCCTATATTTCCCTAATGAGGCTTAAATAAACCCTAAATATTCTATTCTTGAATCCTAATGTTGTTCATGCCTCAAATTAGATTATAATTTCTTCTTGTTTGGGTCTTATACCCCACTGCCATGCTTATTGAATATTATGACTACTCTTGCCATGACTACTTTTCTAGCATGTGGATTTATGTTCTATTTAATTTAAAGTAGCGGTACTTATGTACAACCACCCACAGAGGGCATGTAAATAATCGCCCTGGGGAATGTCTTATTCTCCCCATAATATTGTAGGTGACTGGGAATGTCTTATTCTCCCCATAATATTGTAGGTGACTGGGAATGTCTTATTCTCCCCATAATATTGTAGGTGACTGGGAATGTCTTATTCTCCCCTCACCTAAGGTTAGAGGTCTGGTAGGTGCCTCAACCCTACTTAGTTAGGTAGACATAATTATCTTACATGCAAATCCTTTTTGATATAATTGTTAATGGCAAGTTTCTTTTGAATATAGCCTCATACTCTTGTTACCTTCATCTTATGATGAACCCTAGCCTGTTCTTAATTGCTTTACTTATCTTGATATCCTAGATTAGTTTTGTGACACATACTTTTCTTTCCTTTCCCTTTTTGCTGGGTGCCTTCCCAACCACCCAGGTGTTGACCAAGTTGATGGATAAGACAAGGAAGATCTTAGCTTTTGGCTTGGACTCAGTTCGTGGAGATGTTGCTTGGAGACAAGATTGTAGTAGTTTATACTTCCCTCTATCTAGATCCTAATTGTGTGTCTTGATGTAAACCCTAATGGGAGAATTTGATGTATTTTTGTAACCATTTTATGAAATTGAATATAGTCAGTTATTTTTTATTCCGCTACTATCTAATGGTGTTTTGTTTACCATATTTTAGTAAAGGGGTGATTTCACCTCCTTATAGATAGGTCTGAAGCCTTCCCCCAACCCTTGAAGACCACCTGCAAGTTCATACGAGGTCAGTGGACTTTCTTGGTTCCTCATATAGGTTAGGCAAGGACGGAGTAGCAGACCCCAATCTTCTCGCCATCTTCCACAGCGGCTGCTTGTAGAAAACCCCCAGCAAACCGTGGGTCCCTCTCTGGGCACCATCATCCCAAGAAGATGATGCTTTCATCTTTGTCAGTGGGAGATGAAGCTATCCAAGCATCTCAACAGTGTGACAGGGAGGGAGAGGGGATGATGTCACATTTTCCCCTTCCGAATCCTCCACCTGCGGTGGCCATGGGCGGCGACGTCGATGAGTTCAGAAGCTCTAGGCTCTAAGCACCACCGTGAAGCTTGAGTGGATGAGGAATAATGAGGATCAAGACTGTTTTGAGAGTTCTATTGCTCGCTTAGCATCACCCAGGCCATCCTTCACACCAGAGGCACACTCATGAGAATTGGGTTCTCGTGGAGCAGGAGGCGGCTGATGGAACATGAGAGCGAGGAGAAGACTGTGTGGTCCAATCAAGGAAACTAACATATCTCCGGTTCAAGTTCAATTAAACCAGGTGACCTAGGGAGAACCGGCCGACCTAGACTAGACTAGGCTGCTGGGACCCAACCCCGCACTAATGACGAGCATGGGCCAATCCTGGAGCCCCACCTATGGCCATGGGCCCCATGACACAAGGTAAATCCTTTTGATTTCTTAGATTTAGACCAAAATTTAGAAATATGATTCAAAATATCTCCATTAGCCAATAAATTCACAAAAAATACAACTAAACTCAAAACGCTACCCTCTTTATTGTGAAACCCTTATATATGACTTATGAGACATTAATATTGATTATATTTAATTTAGATGATAATACTTCATTTAAATGATATAATTAGAAAAAGATTGAGATTAAATCTGATAAAAATACGTTTCAACTCTAATATCATCATTAAACTAAATGTTGACACCTATCTTAATATTATTGTACAATTTTAGGCCTTTTCTCATTATTTCCTAAGTACATGTTTAATCCTCATATTAATTCTAGAAAATAGGGAAAGTATTAGATAATTATGAAATTCATGCCATACCTTAATAATGACGTATGGATCAGAATAAAAATATCAGACATAGGTTCCAGATTGTTTGAACCTAGATTTGGGGAAAACCTAATTTGGACCTAAAATTACCAAGAATATGATGCACATATATTAATGATGATTAATTTCTATTAATCAGGTGATGACCAGAGATGTAGATGATCCAGAATATAAGTATGAATCTCTGAACTCAGGTATGTGGATATAAGTATAAGACTAGTTTTTGTTCGATGATAACTATGAGTAATTGCTTGCATGTATTTGAATATCTTATTGGATGTACATCTATATGTATTGTCATTTCCGCCTTGAACATTAAGAACACTAAGGAAAGAAATTGGAATGTAGTTAGTTATGGTTCATTAATCTCCCTATTAGAGAGGGAAAGTATTAATGTTGACTAGCACCTCTCTAATGGTACAAGGTACGTAGGGAGATCCCTAATGGTACAAGGTTTTTGGGGATAGGGCCCAATAATATAAGTTTGTGCTAAGTCCACCATAGTAATACATGTCCATTGAAATATGATTAATAACTTGGGTTTACCTAATTTTCCACCTTAAAGAATTCTTTCATTTTCTTTCTTCTTTTTCAAGTACTTTAAATATGCCAGTATAGTATAGTATCTTTCAACCACACACCAACTTTATGTTGATTTGTTGTTTCACGTATGTTTTAGGTTCAGAACTAGCATGGGATAAAAGAACAGGATGTGAGCAGTTGTACAAGTTTACCTATTGTGTATGTAGATCCCAGTTAGCATACATGTTCATAGACTTGTAAATCTTATTTCAATATATAATTGTAAACCATTTTGTAATAATTCATTTGTAATAAATTACAAGTTGAATGTTGAGAAATGTTATGGTGTCTGCCTATGGTTGTATGTTCATGTATGTGCAAATTGCTTCTGCAACAAACTCTAACACAATTGCCTAAGATTTTTAGATTTGTCCTCTCGTTCCTTCTAAGTCTCGAGACTGCATAATCTGGGGATGTTACAGTTGGTATCAGAGCATGAACAATAGCTACACCTGACAATTGCTCACCATGAAACAAAAAAATCTCACCTTTCACTTTAAACCCTAGAAACATAGCAAGTTGTTCTATAGGAATTATTTTTGACTTAGCCTCTAGGTTAGAACCTAGATGTTTGAGAACTAGGTTTAGACAAGTGTCTGAAACCCTTTCCATATAGATCTCATATGTATTGGGTAGCTACACTAGTCTACATCTCATTCTCACCATTTCACTAGGTGGCATAACACTAGACTATCTACTGTGTGTGGGACACTCGATTTTGCAGATTTGGTTTTGTTTTCCAATCGGCTCGAGCCACGACAATTTTCTCTGACGTCTTCTTTCTTGGAGAAAAACTATATAATATTTTATTATATATATGTAAATATAAAAATGTGTCCCTCACACTGGAGAGTAGTTAGTGTTCATGCAACCTAAGTGAAAGGGAGTGGAATCAGTCTAGAAGAGAGAGTATTCTAGATTAGATGTCTAGAGCCTTATCAGATATTTGAAAGTTAGAGTAGATGATATATTGATAGATGATATAAGCATTGATGATTAATATAAGTTTGATATTGATGATATATGTTGTGTTATATTGGTTCAAGTTGTATATGAGTTCTGATCCATTTCAAAGTCTTGATAATGAAAGTATGTAGGTTTTCCCACTTAAGATGAGTTAAGTTTAACATAAAGTTGAATATGCATGAGTCTCAAGCTCTTTTACAAAGGAGGAGCTCCAGTGTTAGGACAAGATATGTGGTGAACTCCAGAGAGAGTGAGACCTACAAGGAGAGGGTCATAGGACCTATCCTACAATATATGAAAAATATGAGATATATGTGAAAAGATGTGTGCTAAGCTGGGTTACTCCTGAGTAGATGAGTTGAGTCCTTTTGCATGATTTAATCCTATATGGAAGAGATAGGTTTAAAAAAAAATTATGGGTAGGTGACTCATAATAAAAATTCAATCCTTTTATTTGAGTTAGGTCCTAGTTTGAGTGGCATATGTTTATGAATCTCATCATTAGCTGCAAGTGAGGTGATATATGAACTGTGGTTACGAGAGTAAAATGCTTTGTGCATAAGATACTCATAAATATTGTTCCTTCCCCTTCTCTTTCTTAATATATGATGTTAGAAACCTCACTTGAGCTACATAGGTGATTATACATGAGGAGTCACTCACAAAGGCTTGACCTATTCTATATTCCCTTCCTATGTCATACATGTAATATCCAAGTTTGAAATCATGATATGATTGACTTAGTATATTCTCTTTCCCTTCATATCATACATGAGACATATAAATCTGAAATCATGATCTTGAAATAAAGATATCTTTGGATCATAGGTTACATGATAACAAAATAGTTCTTCACCTCAAATCTTCTCAAATCTATGCTTCTAGTTTGAAAATTCCTCTCATACCAAAAGGTGAAACCCTAATGTGTATATATATATGCAAAATAATACCCTCTCATGATGAAATCCTAGGGTCATGTTGATCATAGACAACAATAATGATATTAAGTGTGATATTTCAAGTAAATAATGGCATGAGCTTGAATTTGCCTTGAATGATTTTTTAGGGTGAAAGATGAAACCTTAAACAATGCCTCCTTGACTCCATATTTATGAATAAAATCCTTACCCTTAAGGGACTATATAGATTTAAACCCTATAATATAAGAATGTCATATGATGCCTAAGAAACTAAGTGATGCTACAACTTCTAAAAGAAAATGATGCTTCCACTTATATAAGGTGGCATGGGTATACCCTAGATGATAGAGAACCTAATATGTCATCTTGGGTTACATCTAGAAGCATGAGAACTATGGAATCTAGAAATGGTGACCTATATGAAGCAGGACCCCTTGATATCACCATAAGTATGTGACCAATTAAATTTTGAGGACGAAATTCCATATAAGTTGGGGTGAATGTGATAACCTAGATTTTTGAATTATCAATATTCAAATTATGTCAGATTCATATATGATATTTTGATCTAGATGTATGGATGGATACCTAATTGTTATAAAAAGGTTTTATCTAAGATCATGAATATATGCTTACGCTATTTATACACATTCATTATCATTTGAGTACTTATGAGGCTAAGGGATCCTATTTAATAGTCTTGATGAACTCAAGTGCAAATTTGACGAACAACGATGTTATGAAAAGTCTGTTGGAATTTAGTTGATGAAGATTCAATGATCAATTAAATTTCAGTTGAAGTTGATACACATATTTATAAGGTTAATTTAAGAATTTACTTACATGATCATATGATGGAGTTTTGGCCTCAATCTTTTGTTGATGAGGAATTATACAATATAAAAGTCATTTCTCAAATATCAGTATGATTGGTGCTTACAATAAAAGAGATATAATTGTTTGAAGATGAAGACATTCAATGATTTTTTTTAAAATTGAGGAACTTTGGTCCTTTAGGTATCCAGTAATTAGTTCTGTAACATATTATGTCACATGCATTTTTACAACAAGCCATCAACCCAGGGAATGAATCATCCCTAACCTCCGTAAAGGGAGGAACAGAACACAGTGAGGTGCCTCCCAGATCTGATGATGGTGGGGGAAATGAAGGGAATTTTGTTGGGAAAACCACATTCTATGGAATATTTAAAATAGTCGGACACTCACTCAAGACTGGCATACCAAGGTCCTAAGATATTGTAGCCTACTCCTCTCAACCCCTTCTCCATCCGATGCTCACAACAACCAAATAGGAACAATCGAGGGATTAAGGGGCCCAAAGGTAGGTTTTTGCACTACAGGAAGCACAACCGAAGGTAGAGAATGAGGACACGATGTCATCTGGGTAGGTATGAAACTATGCAGAGTACATCCTGAAGCTCCTCAGACTGGTCTTCTCCGGCCATGAGGGGTGATCTCAGAGATAGGTCTGAAGCCTTCCCCCAACCCTTAAAGACCACCTGCAAGTTCATACGAGGTCAGTGGACCTTCTTGGTTCCTCATATAGGCTAGGCAAGCACAGAGCAGCAGACCCCAATCTGCTCGCCATCTTCCGCGACAACTACTTGTAGGAAACCCCCAGCGAACTGTGGGGCCCTCTCTGGGCACCGTCACCCCAAGCAGACGATGCTTTCATCTTTGTCAGTGGGAGATGAAGATATCCAAGCATCTCAACAGTGTGATGGGGAGGGAGAGGGGATGATGTCACCTTTTCCCCTTCCGAATCCTCCACCTGCGGTGGCCATGGGTGGTGACGTCGACGAGTTCAACAACTCTAGGCTCTAAGAACCACCGTGAAGCTTGAGTGGATGAGGAAGAATGAGGATCAAGACTGTTTTGAGAGTTCTATTGATCGGTTAGCATCACCCAGGCTAGCCTTCATGCCGGAGGCACACTCATGAGAATTGGGTTCTCACACAGCAGGATGCGGCTAATGGAACACGAGAGCGAGGAGAAGACTGTGTAGTCCAATCAAGGAAACAAACCTATCTCCAGTTCAAGTTCAATTAAACCAAGTGACCTAGGGAGAACCGGCCGACTTGGACTAGACTAGGCTACTGGGACACAACCCCGCACTAATGATGAGCATGGGCCAATCTTGGAGCCCCACCTACGGCCATGGGCCCCATGACACAAGGTAAATCCTTTTGATTTCTCAGATTTAGACCAAAATTTAGAAATATGATTAAAAATAGCTCTATTGGCCAATAAATTCACCAAAAATACCACTAAATTTAGAAAGCTACCCTCTTTATTATGAAACCCTTATATCTGACTTATGAGACATTAATATTGATTATATTTAATTTAGATGATAATACTTCATTTAAATGATATAATTAGAAAAAGATTGAGATTAAATTTAATAAAAATATGTTTGAACTCTGATACCATCTATAAACTAAATGTGGACTCCTTTCTTAATATTATTGAACAATTTTAGGCCTTTTCTCATTATTTCCTAAGTACATGTTTAATCCGCATATTAATTCTAGAAAATAGGGAAAGTATCATATAATTATGAAATTCATGCCAGACCTTAATAATGACGTATGGATTAGAATAAAAATATTAGACACAGGTTCCAGATTGTTTGAACCTAGATTTGGGGAAAACCTAATTTGGACCTGAAATTACCAAGCATATGATGCACATATATTAATGATGATTAATTTCTATTAATCAGGTGATGACCAACGATGTAGATGATTCAGAATATAAGTATGAATCTCTGAACCCAGGTACGTGGATATAAGTATAAGACTAGTTTTTGCTGGATGATAACTATGAGTAATTGCTTGCATGTATTTATATATCTTATTGGATGTACATCTATATGTATTGTCATTTCCGCCTTGAACATTAATAACATTATGGAAAGAAAATGGAATGTAGTTACTTATGGTTCATTAATCTCCCTATTAGAGAGGCAAAGTATTAATGTTGACTAGCACCTCTCTAATGGTACAAGGTATGCAGGGAGATCCCTAATGGTACAAGGTACGTGGGGATAGGGCCCAATAATATAAGTTTGTGCTAAGTCCACCATAGTAATACATGTCCATCGAAATATGATTAATAACTTGGGTTTACCTAATTTTCCATCTTAAAGAATGCTTTCATTTTCTATCTTCTTTTTCAAGTACTTTAAATATGCCAACATAGTATAGTGTCTTTCAACCACGTACCAACTTTATGTTGATTTGTTGTTTCACGTATGTTTTAGGTTCAGGACTAGCATGGGATAAAAGAACAGGATGTGAGCAGTTGTACAGGTTTACCTATTGTGTATGTAAATCCTAGTTAGCATACATATTCATAGACTTGTAAATCTTCTTTCAATATGTAATTGTAAACCGTTTTGTAATAATTCATTTTTAATAAATTACAAGTTGAATGTTGAGAAATGCTATGGTGCCTGCCTATGGTTGTATGTTCATGCATGCACAAATTGCTTCTGCAATGCACTCTAATACAATTGCCATACATTTTCAAATTTGTCCTATCGTGCCTTCTAAGTCTCAAGACGGCATAATCTGGAGATGTTACAATTGGTATCAGAGCATGAACAATAGCTACACCTAACAATTGCTCACCATGAAACAAAAAAAAATCTCACCTTTCACTTTAAACCCTAGAAACATAGCAAGTTGTTCTATAGGAATTATTTTTTACTTAGCCTCTAGGTTAGAACCTAGATGTTTGAGAACTAGGTTTAGACAAGTGTCTGAAACCCTTTCCATATAGAGCTCACATGTATTGGGTAGCTACACTAGTCTACATCTCATTCTCACCATTTCACTAGGTGGCATAACACTAAACTATCTACTGTGTGTGGGACACTCGATTTTGCTGATTTGGTTTTGTTTTCCAATCGGCTCGAGCCTCGACAGTTTTCTCTGACGTCTTCTTTCTTGGAGAAAAACTATATAATATTTTATTATATATATGTAAATATAAAAATGTGTCCCTCACACTGGAGAGTAGTTAGTGTTCATGCAACCTACGTGAAAGGGAGTGACACCGGTCTAGTAGAGAGAGTAGTCTAGATTAAGTGTCTAGAGCCTTATCAGATGTTTGAAAGTTAGAGTAGATGATATAAGCAAGGATGCTTAATATAAGTTTGATATTGATGATATATGTTGTGTTATATTGGTTCAAGTTGTATATGAGTTCCGATCCATTTCAAAGTCTTGATAATGAAAGTATGTAGGTTTTCCCACTTAAGATGATCTAAGTTTAAGATAAAGTTGAATATGAATGAGCCTCAAGCTCTTTTACAAAGGAGGAGCTCCAGTGTTAGGACAAGATACGTGGTGAACTCCAGAGAGAGTGAGACCCACAAGGAGAGGGTCATAGGACCTATCCTATAATATATGAAAAATATGAGATATATGTGAAAAGATGTGTGCTAAGCTGGGTTACTCCTGAGTAGATGAGTTGAGTCCTTTTGCATGATTTAATCCTATATGGAAGAGTTGGGTTTAAAAAAAATCTATGGGTAGGTGACTCATAATGAAAAGTCAATCCTTTTATTTGAGTTAGTTCCTAATTTGAGTGACATATGTTTATGAATCTCATCATTAGCTGCAAGTGAGGTGATATATGAACTGTGGTTACGAGAGTAAAATGCTTTGTGCATAAGATACTCATAAATATTGTTCCTTCCCCTTCTCTTTCTTAATATATGATGTTAGAAACCGCACTTGAGCTACATAGGTGATTATACATGAGGATTCACTCACAGAAGCTTGACCTATTCTATATTCCCTTCCTATGTCATACATGTAATATCCAAGTTTGAAATCATGATAAGATTGACTTAGTATATTCTCTTTCCCTTCATATCATACATGAGACACATAAATTTGAAATCATGATCTTGAAATAAAGATATCTTTGGATCATAGGTTATATGATAACAAAATAGTTCTTCACCTCAAATCTTCTCAAATCTATGCTTCTAGTTTGAAAATGCCTCTCATACCAAAAGGTGAAACCCTAATGTGTATATATATATGAAAAATAATACCCTCTCACGATGAAATCCTAGGGTCATGTTGATCATAGACAACAATAATGATATTAAGTGTGATATTTCAAGTAAATAATGGCATGAGCTTGACTTTGCCTTGAATGATTTTGTAGGGTGAAAGATGAAACCTTAAACAATGCCTCCTTGACTCCATATTTATGAATAAAATCCTTACCCTTAAGGGACTATATAGATTTAAACCCTATAATATAAGAATGTCATATGATGCCTAAGACACTAAGTGATGCTACAACTTCTATAAGAAAATGATGCTTCCACCTATATAAGGTTGGATGGGTATACCCTTGATGATAGAGAACCTAATATGTTGGCTTGGGTTATATCTAGAAGCATGAGAACTATGGAAGCTAGAAATGGTGACCTATATGAAGTAGGACCCCTTGATATCACCTTAAGTATGTGACCAGTTAAATTTCGAGGTTGAAATTCCATATAAGATGGGGTGAATGTGATAACCTATATTTTTGAATTCTCAATATTCAAATTATGTAAGATTCATATATGATATTTTGATCTAGATGTATGGATGGATACCTAATTGTTATAAAAAGGTTTTATGTAAGATCATGAATATATGCTGACGAGATTTATACACATTCATTATCATTTTGGTACTTATGAGGCTAAGGGATCCTATTTAATATTCTCGATGAACGCAAGTGCAAATTTGATGAACAATGAGGTTATGAAAAGTCTGTTGGAATTTAGTTGATGAAGATTCAATGATCAATTAAATTTTAGTTGAAGTTGATACACATATTTATAAGGTTAATTTAAGAATTTACTTACATGATCATATGATGGAGTTTTGTCCTCAAGCTTTTGTTGATGAGGAATTATACAATATAAAAGTCATTTCTAAAATATCAGTATGATTGGTGCTTACAATAAAAGAGATATAATTTTTTGAAGATGAAGACATTCCATTATTTTTTTTTAAATTGAGGAACTTTGGTCCTTTAGGTATCCAGTAATTAGTTCTGTAACATATTATGTCACATGCCTTTTTACAGCGAGCCATCAATCCAGGGAACAGATTATCCCTAACCTCTGTAAAGGGAGGAACAGAACACAGTGAGGTGTTTCCCAGATCTGATGATGGTGGGGGAAATGAAGGGAATTTTGTTGGGAAAACCATGTTCTATGGAACATTTAGAACATTTAGACACTCACTTGAGACCGACATTCCAAGGTCCTAAGATATTGTAGCCTGCTCCTCTCAACCCCTTCTCCATCCGATGCTCAAAACAACCAAATAGGAACAATCGAGGGATTAAGGCGCCCAAAAGGTAGCTTTTTGCACTACAGGAAGCACAACCGAAGGTAGAGAATGAGGACACGAGGTCATATGGGTAGGTATGAAGCTGTGCGGAGTACATCCTGAAGCTCCCCAGACTGGTCTTCTCTGGCTATGAGTGGTGATCTCAGAGATAGGTCTGAAGCCTTCCCCCAACCCTTGAAGACCACCTGCAAGTTCATATGAGGTCAGTGGATCTTCTTGGTTCCTCATATAGGCTAGGCAAGCACATAGTAGCAGACCCCAATCTGCTCGCCATCTTCCACAGCGGCTTCTTGCAGGAAACCCCCAGTGAACCGTGGGGCCCTCTCTGGGCATTGTCACCCCAAGCAGACGATGTTTTCATCTTTGTCAATGGGAGATGAAGCTATCCAAGCATCTCAACAGCATGATGGGGAGGGAGAGGAGATGATGTTTCCTTTTCCCCTTCTAAATCCTCCACCTGCGGAGGACATGGGCGGCGACGTCGATGAGTTCAGTATCTCTAGGCTCTAAGCACAACTGTGAAGCTTGAGTGGATGAGGAAGAACGAGGATCAAGACTGTTTTGAGAGTTCTATTACTCAGTCAGCATCACCCAGGCCAGCCTTCATGCTGGAGGCACACTCGCGAGAATTGGGTTCTCATGTAGTAGGATGTGACTGATGGAACACGAGAGCGAGGAGAAGATTGTGTGGTCCAATCAAGGAAACCAACATATCTCTGTTTCAAGTTCAATTAAACCAAGTGACCTAGGGAGAACCGACTGACCTGGACTAGACCAGGCTACTGGGACACAGCCCCACACTAATGATGAGCATGGGCCAATCCTGGAGCCCCACCTACGGCCATGGGCCCCATGACACAAGGTAAATCCTTTTGATTTCTCAGATTTAGACCAAAATTTAGAAATATGATTAAAAATAGCTCTATTGGCCAATAAATTCACCAAAAATACCACTAAAATCAGAAAGCTACACTCTTTATTGTGAAACCCTTATATCAAACTTTTGAGACATTAATATTGATTATATTTAATTTATATGATAATACGAGTCAGGCTAGAATACATTCGAGTGTACAGATCACACCGTACACCTCAATGGTGTTTGCCTATCTAGACCATGTTTTTCCAAAATCTAATCCATTAATCTTCATGGTTACCATAATAATAGGTCACATACAAAATTTTAACTCATTTGGATGAGTATTAGTCACTCATCCAAGGACAACAAAATCGACGCACAAAACTAATTTGAAATACATGATATTTGCCTCCTTTAGATGCACGACCTATAAGTGTCCAAATGAACTAAAATTTATTATATAGTATTTTCTTATGATAATTAAGAAGATCAACGGTTTAGATTTTTCAAAACTTTATTGCATCTTCAAAAATGACTGAGGTGTATGGTGCCTCCGGTACACTCGAGTGTACACTAGCCTGACTCGTAGGATGCGGATGATGGAACACGAGAGCGAGGAGAAGATTATGTGGTCCAATCAAGGAAACCAACATATCTTTGGTTCAAGTTCAATTAAACCAAGTAACCTAGGGAGAACCGGCTGACCTGGACTAGACCAGGCTGCTAGGACACAACCCCACACTAATGATGAGCATGGGCCAATCCTGGAGCCCCACCTACGGCCATGGGCCCCATGACACAAGGTAAATCCTTTTGATTTCTCAGATTTAGACCAAAATTTAGAAATATGATTAAAAATAGCTCCATTGGCCAATAAATTCACCAAAAATACCACTAAACTCAGAAAGCTACCCTCTTTATTATGAAACCCTTATATCAAACTTTTGAGACATTAATATTGATTATATTTAATTTAGATGACAATACTTCATTTAAATGGTATAATTAGAAAAGGATTGAGATTAAATCTGATAAAAATATGTTTGAACTCTGATATCATCTATAAACTAAATGTGGACTCCTATCTTAATATTATTGAGAAAATTTAGGCCTTTTCTCATTATTTCCTAAGTACATGTTTAATCCTCATATTAATTATAGAAAATAAGGAAAGTATTAGAGAATTATGAAATTCATGCCAGACCTTAATAATGACATATGGATCAGAATAAAAATATCAGACATGGGTTCTAGATTTTTTGAACCTAGATTTGGGAAAAACCTAATTTGGACCTAAAATTACCATGCATATGATGCACATATATTAATGATGATTAATTTCTATTAATCAGGTGATGACCAGAGATGTAGATGATCCAAAATATAAGTATGAATCTCTAAACTCAGGTATGTGGATATAAGTATAAGACTAGTTTTTGCTGGATGATCACTATGAGTAATTGCTTGCATGTATTTGAATATCTTGTTGGATGTACATCTATATGTAGTGTCATTTCCGCCTTGAACATTAAGAACACTAAGGAAAGAAAATGAAATGTAGTTACTTATGGTTCATTAATCTCCCTATTAGAGAGGGAAAGTATTAATGTTGACTAGCACCTCCCTAATGGTACAAGGTACGTAGGGAGATCCCTAATGGTACAAGGTACGCGAGGATAGGGCACGATTATATAATTTTGTGCTAAGTCCATCATAGTAATACATGTCCATTGAAATATGATTAATAACTTGGGTTTACCTGATTTTCCATCTTAAAGAATGCTTTCATTTTATATCTTCTTTTTCAAGTAATTTAAATATGCCAGCATAATATAGTATCTTTCAACCACGTACCAAATTTATGTTGATTCGTTGTTTCACGTATGTTTTAAGTTCATAACTTGTATGGGATAAAAGAACAGGATGTGAGAAGTTGTATAGGTTTACCTATTGTGTGTGTAGATCCTAGTTAGCATATATGTTCATAGACTTGTAAATCTTCTTTCAATATGTAAGTATTAACTGTTTTGTAACTTTTGTTTTGAAAACCCCGTAGAGATTAGTTATTATTCATGCCGCTCTCTACCACGGCTATTAAATGCGGGATTGAAACATGGGTATCCAACTTCATCCAGGGAGGTTTGTCTCCAGAGAAGAAGTGAGGAAGAAAGGAGTACAGGGTGTGTTTTGCAATGTGATCGGCTACTTGGTTCATCGTACGTGGTATAAAAGAGATATGAACTTGAGGGAAGGTGGATAGGATTCAAGTTACTTTCTTCCTTAGAGGCTCAAGCTTGTTGGCTTTACATTGTTTGCAGAGCAGAGATGCTATAGATGTGGTGGAGTTTGAGTAGATGGTTGCATTCCTCCATTCATTAGCCTTACATAGTTCCAGTGCCTTTAGAATGCCCTTCATCTCTGCTTCTTTTGCCGAGGTGGTGAAGCCGGGATCGCTAGTGCCCTGGATACAACATCCTTGCCCATTCAGGACATGGATGTCGTAGCCCACTTTAAGACTATGTGCTTGAAATGTCGCATCAACAAAGATACCCAACATAGTGTTGAAGTCACCTATGAGTGCCCAAGCCCCGTTAGTTGAAGAAGAAAGTGATGTGAGGCGCTGCCAAAGAAGGTCACACTTGGTTGGGTTGGGGTTTCCATAGACAACTGTGAGATACCGCGAGTTGTTAACAGAACAATGGATATATTGTCGGTGGCTTTTGATGATGTCCACCTGACATATATCTTTATCCCAAAGAAGCCAGACGCCACCCGAGAAGCCCAGGGCCTCAACCCTATGAGACGAGGTATATCCCAACTTTTTAATGATATTATCCACTTTTAGACCGCTGCAACGCGGCTCAACGATAGCAAGAATGTTGATTCTATATTTACTTTTATATTCCTTCAAGAGGTTTAGTTTATCCTAGGAGCCAGCTCCTTGGATGTTCCAGCAGTAGACGTTTGTCATTAAATAACAATGGTAGATTGGGGTAGGATGGGTTGGGGGATCACCGAATGGATGTTAGCAGGCCTGAGGTCTCCTCCTCACACCCCATTGGAGAGTCAGTTCCTGGTTCATCTTCATTGAAGGGTAGTGACCTCTTTACTGAGGATTGGTCCTCAGCGCCATTGGCGAAGGCCTGGGCCAGTCTCCCTTTTTTTCTTTCTCTGTCGGGGCTGACAGTATGGTAGATCACCTTCCTTCTACATAGGATGACCCCCCCCATTGCCCTCATGTGTGCCCGAGCTGAAATTTGTGGGAGTGATGTTTGAGGTGGATGGGTTGGAATTTGAACTTGTCTAACATGTGGTTGAAAGTGTTCCCGTTGACCGTCTCGTCATCGACCAGGGTTATCACTATGTTATCTTCTTGGGGATGTGGGTGAGGTGGAGGGCCAGGTCCTTGGGAGCCCTGAGGTAATCTTTCTGAGTTGCTCGGTGGCGGCCCACTTGCCTTCTTCTTGTTGGCCTTCTTGTTTTTACAGTTTACAACTTCTTGCCAGTCGTCTTCTTGCGGGGCTTGGTCCCCGTCAGTCTGGTGCGTCACTACGTCTCCTTGCTTGGGGGGATTTTGTCTTTAGTCACAGTGGTTGCCTGATTGGCAAAGTCTTTTACTCTTTCATAAACATCCTCCCCTGGTATAGGTTTAGGCGCACTCTGTTCCTCATTCTGTCCATTGAATGCTTTGCGCAACCTAAGATACAGATGGAATTTTGGAAGAAACCTTTACTGAACAAGATATACAGTCTTTCCGTCGTGTTTTAGTCATATTGAATCAGTGTTCTCTTCACATATAGGACACCCTTTAGATCCTTTGACACTATATCCAGACAAATTCCCATATGCTTGAAAGTCATTCACAGTGCAAAACAACATAGCGTGCAAACGAAATGTCTCTCTTCATGAAACATCATAGGTCATCACACCTTCACCCCAGAGTTTCTTCAAGTCATCAATCATAGGTTCAAGATCGACATTGATATCATTTCTAGGTTGTTTAGGGCCTGATATCAACAATGACAACATAACGTACTTATTTTTCATACACAACCAGGGAGGAAGATTGTATATAACAAGCATAACTGGCCAAGTGCTATGTTGGCTGCTCAATGTCCCGTATAGATTCATCCCATCTGTACAAAGCCCAAGTCTTAGATTCCTAACTTCATCACCAAATTTAGGGTACAATAAATTAATCTTCTTCCACTATGGGGAATCAAACGCATGTCGTAGGATCCCATCATTATTTTTCTTAACATTTGCATGCCACCTCAAATTCTTTGCATCTATCAGATTGGCAAACAAGCATTGAAACCGTGGTATTATAGGTAGATACCACATCACCTTGGTAGGAGAACCAGTTTTGGACTCCCCCAAAGTTGTCAATTTATACCTTGACGCACCACATTTGGGACAATATTTCAAATCCACATAGTCCTTTTGATATAATACACAATCATTCGGGCATGTGTGTATCTTCTTGGCCTCCATTCCCATTGGGCACAACAATTTATTTAACCAGTATGTTGAGATTGGCAGATCATTTCCTTCAGGAAGGATTTCTTTCAACAAAGACAACAATGACATGAAGCTTTTGTCGCTCCATCTATTGTTAGCTTTCAGCTTATACAATCTCAACATAGTGCTAAGCTTTGTAAACTTACAACTTGTGTATAACGGTATCTCAGCATCATGCACAATGTTTCTAAACATGGGAGGTGGATCGGTGTGCTCCACCCCACAACTATCCAGCATCGCATCAATGATGTCTACTGGAACTGGCTCGTTCACATCTACGTCATCAGAGACAATTTCTTCTTGCACACAAGCACTTCTATCGACATCCACTGATTTCAGGTTTGAAATCTCTCCATGTTAGTGTCATTCTATATAGCCTTGTACAATCCCGTTGCACATGACATGACTTTTGATTTCGTCACCAGTGCTGACTTTCAAGTTGTTACCACACTGCATACATGGACAATAGAACCTATCTCTAGGTTGTTTCCTATGTTCCTCGGCAAATCTAATAAACTAATCAAGACCAACAATAAACTCTAGGGTGCAGTGATTTGGAATGGACATCCATGATCTGTCCATTCTATGATCAAAGAGAAAACAAGTATATATTAGAACAAGATTAGGGTTTAGGGTTAAAAGATTAGAGTTTATTGTTAAAACTTGTGTTTTAAGGTCTTATATATAATAAATGTGTACCACCTATCCCATTCTTGAACACCTAATCTCACTAGTAAGTGTATAATGTGTATTGGGTTTTCAAGAAAATTTCGGCAGTATTTCCCCGTTTGTTCTCTAAGTAGCATTTCCCCACTGTTCTCCAAGTACATATGTACTTAGAGAACAAACGGGGAAATGCTACCGAAATTTTCTTGAAAACTAAATACACATTATACACTTACATCCTAAGTGAGATTAGGTGTTCAAGAACTGTCCCAAACCAGGGACTATCCAAGATTTACTCCTAATGAGTAAATCTTGGGAGGGTTTCTAGGCCAAAAAAATATAACACCAGTCCCTTGTTCACAACCCCATTCAACACAAAATTTTCTTATAAAAACACTTATGTACAGCCATAACAACATAACAAAAACTCATGTCACAATAGAAACATGTCCTTAATCTAATATACAAATATTTGTAACAAAACTTATTAGGAAGACCATTCACATTGTTTCTTGAAAGAACATCATGATCTCCCCATACCTCATCCAGGATCGTCATCATATGTGTGATACATATTCTTAATACAACATTATTTAAAAGACATGATGTTCATGTGACATCAACTTAGCGTTATAACAACATAGAGAGAGAAAGCACGATATCATTATAATAATCACATAAGAGTCTATGTACCATCATCACTTACTTGCATTAGGGTTAGGTTAAGAATTATGAGATGAATTAGGTCAAGCATTGTCATCATATATGGAGTCAACAACACATGATGACCATATAGTCCAGTAATCTACATCAACCGTTCAGATTTGGGGCTCAGGATGTGTGGGGGAGTGTTAATAACCATGAAGCAGATAATAGGTGCAGAAGCAGAAGAGGAGGAAGAAGGGTACCTTTTGAGGAAGAAGATGAGAAGCGGCGGTGAGCAGGCAAGCAGGGAGTAGGGAGTGGCAGCGGTGGTGAGCAGGCAAGAAGGGAGCAGGGAGCGGCAGGGAGCGGCGGCGGCGGCGAGTAGGGAGCAGGGAGCGGTGGCGACGGCAAGCATGGAGCAGGGATCTACAGCGAGCAGAGCAGGGAGCAGGGAGCAGGCACGTGAGAAGGGAGAAGGGATAGTGGCGGTGAGCAGGCGAGCAGGGAGAAGGGAGCGACAAGCACAACAGCAGTGACAGCGGCGGCGGCAAGCACAACAGCAGCAACGGTGAGCGGTGGTAGGAATCACACAAATCGCCTGACCTAAGCGGTGGAGTCGGCAATTAAAAAGAGAGAAAGGGGAAGATTCTGCTTCACATGGGTGCTATTAAGTTAATAATAGGTATCAGTTATTAAAAACAACCGACGCTTATAACAATAGGCGTCGGTCATCACAACCAAACTGACACCTATGTTCAATGATAGTCGTTGGTTTCAACCAGAAAACTGACGTCTATCTACATATGTCGACAAAAACAATGTTCTCAAATTATGACCGTAGTCATCGGTTGTCATAGAACACCGACGCCAAAGGGGGGTGAAAATATTTGTGGGGACAGCGCATGAAAACACATTAGCGTCGATTATTACATGAAAACCGACGATAAAAATGGACCCAATTTGTGTCTTGAGAAAAACCTTTGGTCGTCGGTTTATTTGTTCACAACCGACGTCGTATGTTCAATTTTGGAGGTAATTTTTTTTCACTGAAAAATTTGAATTTGGCAGTCGATTTTAGGCGTCAGTTTCTTATTGAGGAACTGATGCTAAATAAAAAGTGATGTTCATGTTTGGCCACCCTTCACAGATAGATGTTAGTTTGTGTATTCAACCGACGATGTCGGGCTTAGGCGTCGATTTATTATATACAACCGACACCTGTAAATGTGACGTTATAAGTCATTTTTGTAGTAGTGAGCCTTTGGGTGTGTAGCCATTATGAGTGTGGACTTAAGGTAACAAACAGTTATGTGACAAATGGTATCACAGTCATCACATATCCTCTATGTGTGTTTAATAAACCAATTTCCCCATACCTTATAGAGTCTTATAGAATCTCATCTCTTCATTAAGGACAACCCTAAGCCACCCATTAGATGATTAGTTATCTCCTTGTCTCCTCATGTGATTCTTCTACTCGCAACTATTGATCACATGATTTCTCAATTATGGGTAGCTTATGTATGGAGAAAACTAAAATTAGAATGAATTGGTCAAATTTGAGTAAAATGATGATGATGCCATGATATGACCATAATTGAAAACTACTAAGATACTCAATTATGACTAATGAGAGTACTCTTGGAGTTAGGCACTCATGTATGACCTCTTAGATCATATTAACTCAACTCTATCGAATCTAGACTACATTCTTTCTATGTTTAAGGTAAAATGATAATGATCTTGATGAGATAAGGAGGATTCGTACATAATATCTCATTTTTATGAGGTCCCTATTTGATTAAGTCCATGATGCCCTATTTTTGACCAAACTTCAAACATGATCAAGAAAAATGCTTCTCTATTTTGATATGTACCATGATTATGTCCTGAAATGACTACGCCTTATGACTCTCAAATCCTGATGAAATATTTTAATACAAGAGGCATTTTCTATTGATATCTATGCCTCTTGGTAATCTCAATTTGGAATAAGGTGATGGACATGCATCTCACTCTTTCTCTATTTTGCTCTAACTCTTGGACTACTCAATTTGACTTCTCAATTTCTAAAATATACCCTTACCTTTATCATGAAAGGATGGGAGTGCTATTACATCCTTGATCTTTCAAAATATTGAAATATGATTGCACTATTATGATCTTAATTTTTGATACCATGAACCTATGAAGTAATATTTGATGATTGATACTCTTGCTATTTTTTACCCTTAATGATCCATGATTAATACACACTAATGTGCTAGGTGACAGTGTTAATTGATTTATGAATCCCCTAATCTAAGTCACAACCCTATTATAACTACCTCTAAATTTTCATCTTGTTGATTATTTAGATTTTGGGAAGGCAACCCCTTCCACCCAATTTTGACTCCTTGACCTATGCCCCTAATAGGTCAAATCTAAGACGATGTTGATACTTGATCTTAAATAATGATTTAATGATGATCTTGAAATATGATGACATTGAGTATATCTTGTGGTTGTCTTCCTAGAAATACCTAAGTCTAGATCATTCAGCGACCTTGAAAACCATGATGATAAACATTGTGTGATCTCAAAATGTTGCTCGAATAATGCTTGAAATATTGCTCGATTGTTGCTCGATTGTTGTATATGAATGAATGATCAGACCTAAGGTCTAAATAGGAAATCTAAACCCTAGCTTCAAAATTCTTGGACTTATGAATTTTATGTCCAAACTTGACTCTCAACATTGATTTATGAAATGTTGACTCATGATTATTGATCTTGATATTGACTTGTCTCCTACAATCACTCTATTTGGATCTTGAGATCACCCTTGATATATGACTGATGACTTTCTTGTTCCCAAATCTCAAAAAATTTGTAACGATCGTTATTTTAACTCTCTATTTAGGGTTAAGCTCCATGTGCACTAGGGTGGGACCTTCCATCATTTTGAGCATGAAATCATGATGTTGAAATATGAAGTTTGTTTGGAATTGTTGAAATTTGAAATCTAAATTATTGATGTATAACCCCACCTAGGCCAACATAGAAGTTGAAACCCTAAATGTTGGAAAAGAAAGTCATGTATTACTCTTGAACTCTATCTGAATGACTTGGAATGTGATCTCTCCAAATTTGGTGACATATATGATAATCTCTCCAAAATTGTGACTCACGTTAGGATTCTCCATATTAGATGATCTATGTGACTTTGCGTTGACCATGATACTCGATTTCCTAATTTTGGAATGAGATGGATATTATAACTGGTGAGAATCTTGATTAGAATTTTGTGATAATCTTGATATTGAATAGAAAAGCTCAATCTCGATTGATGACTTGATTTAATTTTGAGGAAATGTTTTTCTTTTAAGGTGGGGAGGATGTGATAACTTGGTTTTTCTCTCATTCAACGTATGTACTTGTTGACTCGTTAGGTGCTCTAATTTACTCAATAACATCCCTCACTCTCAATTTGATGACTTTGAGTCTCTTTATACTCAATTGATGATTTGATTTTGATTAAACATCACTTTGTACTTGTGCATGACTTTAATTTGTGTTTTCAAGTAAGTATCATGCTTATTATGTATCATCAACTTTCAATCAAAATTTAACCAATTCAATAAACTCTCCTTTCTAAAAAAAGTATCTCGCATTATAGATAATTCAATTATCTTTCCAATGGCACAAAAATTGCCTCAATCGGATCATCCTATCCCAAGTTATGGTCTTTTGAACCTTAGTGATTTAACCCTTGATTTTAGCTTGATTTGAGTCTAATTGGGCTCAATGTGGGGTGTGTCCCAACCAAGATGGGCGCCTCCCCTTCACTTGGACATGTCAAAAATTCACGGCATCCTCTCTCAGCCAATGAGAAAGCTCTATTTTTTAGTAACATATCCACACTCTTAGCCATCAGATTGACTCATGGTCAACAATAGAACCAAATCCATCGACCCTTGATTGTCTTCTACCTTGTATCCTACAAGGTACAACATCCTACCAACTCCCCTTTTGCTTGTCCAATCCATACATACAAGCTTCCCTTGCTTAAATTGATGAGTCCATTGCATTTATATTCTTTGTTTCCCTCATTTCCCCTCTCTTTCCAAACCTCTTTGTGCCCTTATTCCCCACCTTCCTCCCTTCTTCTACCTTGTGAGTTGGTTGCACTGCCACCATGGACGACCACATTGTCCATTTCTCTAGGATACCTTGGCAAAGATGAAGGCTATAAATGGGCTCGCCCAGCCGATTCGGGGTAGGGAGGCACTCTTACAGGGTCTCTGGAGCCCTCACCCACAACCAACAGGTAGCACCGACGAGCTTCTCGACCTACTCAACCACCACACCAGTGGCTATGATCGAAGGGAGGGAGCGTCGGTGTGTTGCAGCACACAATGGCTGGAAATCATTGGCGAGGGAAGCAGGAGTGTACGGTTGCGTTCATAAAAAATGGGCAATCTAGGGTCATCGCCACCTGGGCTACTCACGTGGACTTCCAGCTATGAGCCCAAGAAAGGAAACGCTCACCCCAAATCCTCCTCTCCTCTTTTTCTGGCCGTTAGATCAAGATCTGGAGGCCCACATCACCCAAATAAGATAAATCTTTAAACAAATCACCAAGCATGCATATTTTGTCCAAATATGGACTTCCAATATGTCATCTTGAGCATAAAAATGGGATTTCTCCATTAAAAATATTTCCAGACCCTAGCTTTTCTCATTCCTCTACTAATATCCTAAAATACATGTTGTCTATGTCTTTTTGAGGTGATTAATGCTATTTTATGAACAACCTTGCTCCTATATGTCTCAAACTCTTGTCTCGGTCTAAGATCAGTATATTGAACATCATTGTCTAATAAGATTCTACCTTGTACCACCGTGTGAACCCTAATGTGATCTAACATTGCTTGAATGACCTAAAATGGGCTTTATTGCTAAAGTATATTTCTTGAATGCTTAGCCTTGTTTGAAGGTACTCCAAATCCTTATGTTAGATAAAAATCAGTAGTTTTTTATGTATCTTTAACTAGGTTTCGAACTTGTTCATGCTAGTATCCTATTTTGACTTGATGATGTACTTTGAACCTTGAAACATGCCTTATATGGATACATGATGTTGATCGTCAAACCTATCTCACATGTGGTTTTTTTTTCCTGGAATGATCATGTGAACTCATAAATCAGTAACTTATCATGTGTTGTACCTATTTGCTATGTGGATCATTCATGTGCCCTAGTGTGATCACATTTCCTAACCGTGACTTGAATTGTGACCTTATGGACATGTTAATAATTAGATGTTGAATATTGCATGAACCTTTATCTAATGATGATCTATGCTACTTTATGACTTCAAATAAGTATGTTGATGATTTCTATAACAACGAATCTTACATGGTCTAACTTATACTCTAATGATGACAAATTTGCATGAAAATGACCCTATATGACTAGTTATGTCAATGTTGATGCTTATGTTGATTAAGCTTGCTCGAACCATATGATTTCTCTATTTGGATCTTGAAACTCTAATATTATATCCCAGATCTAGTTGAGATGTGTCACCTTAACTGCTAATGAATCCATGATGTGCTATGTATCTTGATAATGCACTTGCATGACTAGTCATTACATGGGAACCTATATTGAAGGAAATGAGTACCTTGACTTAGGTGGCACATCCAACCACCATGATTATGAATAATGAGTCCTAATAATTCTATTATTAATACAAATTTACTTATTTGAAATGTTAGGATCTCTATGTTGACTCTATTGCCAAGATCTAGTCAAAGTGACCACTTATCATTTTCTAATCGATGGTTAATCTTGTACTCTACTCTTAAGGTACGTTTTCTCTTAACCCTTCTATGATATTGTCTTGCTTGTATGTATGCTCGTATGAATGCTTAGCTAGGTAAATACTTGTTTGAGCTACTTGTTCCTTATTATTAGTATGTTCTTTTTGCTTTAAATATGTTGAACAAACCTTGAACATAATTGAACTTGTCCATTATACAAACCTTGCTAACCTGTCTATATTCTCAGGGTAAGAGTACAAGGTTGGGCTCCTTACTTGAGATATCAAGATAAGGTGGACCATGTCGATAAAAGGGTTGGCTAATCTTGAGTACCCTTACAGACCCTTCCAATGGGAAGTTGGTCAATGGCCATAATATGTTGTTGAGTATAATGGAAATACGCTTAAAACACACTTTGTATAAAATATCGCCTTTGGCTATGTAGACATTAGGAGTGTGGAGTAAGGGTAAGAAACGGTTCCATGATAGTTTTGTAGAGAGTGTTTCTCAAGATTGGCATACAATAGGAGTTTAGACTTCAAGGATAGCTTGAGATGCTTACATCATCCGAAGAAAATTTTAATTTGTATTGGTTAGTGGTACAATTTCCTTATGTAGTGACACCCTTATCAGTGAGGAAAAATGTTTTAACTGAAACAATGTGCAGTTTTGTTGTATTTTGTTATAAAATTGACCTTGCTTATGTGTCATATATCATAAATTAATGAACATGATTTCCAAAATACATGTTGGTTTTTTTAATTAATGTGACTTTATTTCCTCAATAGTAGTAAGTGGATCCTCTCTCCGTTCACATAACTCATAGGATGAAGTAAATCACTTAAACCACAAAGTCATAACACAATTTGGTTCAAGATCATTTGCTAGAAACTTATATCATTACCTTCATCCAAGGATGTAGGTATAAATTGAATGGAATTTATGCATGTTGCCAACTGTCATGACTCAGTTGTGTGGTTATACAGACAATTTTCATCCTTTTTGTTTCAACATTTTTACAAACCAAATCAAATACCTTGTTAGTCATATTTTAGTTATTTTTAATTCAAAAAAACATTTTCCTCAATAAAGTCATATTATATATTATGTTCATCAACTTTTGTGTATATCTTAAATCATATACACAACTATAGATGCCATTCCAGTCAATAACATGTGCATTATCACGATAGACATTTATATGATTTTGTTGCATTCCAATCCTAGTCCATGACTAACAAGCTAAAAAATCTTAACTACAAGTAATATTTGATGAGTGGGATCGAGAGGGGATCCATGCATTAATTAATATAAAATAAAGTAATACAATTCCAAAAATACAACAATGTATGAAGGGAATAATGTACTATATTTTACTTCTCAAATGGTATGAATCACAAAGAAACAAACTTATACACTAGTATAGAAATGATCTATAGCGTCGATTATTTTTGGCATATCTTGTTGGTTACAAAATGATGACTAAGTGCATGATGCTAAAACTTAGGATGTACGTTGTCAGTTCCTTTTGGAAAATCGAACCAATGGAAAACATGCATATCATGGCTTACACCTCACAACCAAAGTGACAAAGTAACCCACAACGTGCAAAGGAAATGTGGTTCCCCTTAGAAGTTCCTCGTCAGTTATTCCAAGTAGAACTGACAAGGTAATGCTCAATTTGTCTTCGGTTTATAAGGAACCAACAAGGTAATGCTCCATTTGTAGTCATACTCTTATGTAACAACCGACGTGTTTTCATTGAATAGATAGTGAAAGTAAGGGATTCATTGTTGAGTTCTTTCACTAAACCATAGAAGAAGGTTTATATAATCATCATCTTATGAAATAACTAACAACTTATGTTTGTGTTTTTGTTCATGTATCTGGTCTAGTACAGGCTCTACAAGTATCACAACTTAACAACATGCCAACAAACCTGTAAGAAGAAACACATATTTATACAAGCTCAATTGATTCAGCTCAACATTCTATCCATTTCTCACTTCAATGCACACACATATGCATGAATTCATAACTCAATTGCTTCAGTTATAAACCACACATTCAATTTCATACATATGTATAGATACACATAAGAAAGTAGACCTAATAACATCCAATCCTCCTCATGCACTTCACATTGAATTTACACACACATATGCATGAACACATTAGCTACCATAGCGTTGAAGTTCATGTGTATTTTATATAAAACAAAATAATTGACATCAAATTTTGAATACAAATATCAATCAACCATTCCAATTAGCTACCACATCCACATACACTTACGACCTCGAAGAAATCCCATTCTATTTCTAGTTTGGGAGTCAACCGCATAAATTGATAAGTAAGCAGGTGATAGATCTACAAACTAACATCGATGATAAAAAAAAGATCATACAAAATCCAACTAAGGTTGTGGTCCTCCCTGAGGGATGTTTAGATCACAGAAGCGTCACCGTAGGCTAGATGTCTCGTCCCTTCATGGATCATACACTTACAACCTCAAGGAATCCTACCAAAAGTTCTCATCAAGGAGTCGAACTTTGTAAACCGTCATTCCATCCCACATATAGAAGATTTCACAATACAGGAAAGAACAAGATGAAAGCAAGTAGATAATCAACTACAAACATACCAATTAATAACGAAATGAAAATCTATATACATTGCCATGGAAAGTTTAATAAAAGAACATGATTGCATGGGCAGTGGGGCCAGTCCCCGCACCCCAGCGAAAAGGTACTACTCGCTCATGATGCGAGAAACAAGAAGAATAAGAAAGAGAGAGAAATCTACCATGAACTCAGTGCAGAAATTAGTCTCAGCTCGATGAAGATGATGCGGCCTTCTACGTTGTGTCGGAGCATATCTGGATGTGAAAGGGAGATGCCAAGACAGACCGGACAGTCTCCCTCGCTCCGTCTTCCTTCTCTTCTCAGTCTCCTTGGCTGCAACACGGGTAGTAGGTAGAATGAAACTGGCGTGGATGGCACTGGATCTGGATCGAACCTATGTACAGGTAGCCTGTCGGCGTCCCGGACCCCCCTTTTCCAATGGGGACCTTGTTGGTCCTATTTATAGGCACATATCTGGGCCTCATGCTTTTGGTGTGAGTCTAAATGATTTGCTTATAATTGTCCAAACAGTTTGGTAAATATCTATTTCAATCGGTTTGGTTTGAACGATTTGCATGTATTGAGCGAATGGTTTCCAGTATTCGGTCTTTGATTGCTGGCCATACGGTTCGTAAACTGTTAAATATCAAATGGTTTTGGATCCCATTCGGTCTTCATATCAGCATTCGATCTTTGTAAATATCCTACTCAAACGGTCTCTCGGCACCATTCGGTCTTTACGTTGCAAGCAAGAGGCCAAATGGTCTTCATACATTTCCATTACATGCACATGTGCATGGCTATTGCATGCAAGTATTCTCTATGAAATGGTTTGCTTCTTGTTCATTTAATCAACCGGTCTTGCATGGGCTTCCACACGGTTTGACTTTTCCAATCAGCTCAAACGGTTCGCTTGTAGCAAACAGCTAATGACCCAAACGGTCTTCACGTGGTTATCTCATTTGGTTTGCTGTATACATGCTATTATTTCAAGCAAACAGTCTTACGTAAGAGTGGCAAACGGTCCTCATGTGCTAACGATTAGCAAACATTCTTCATGTGCTAACGATCAGCAAACGGTCTTTGTAAGTTCCATTCGGTCTTCATTTCCTAAACGGTTTCCATGCATGCATTCTTCACGATTTGCATTGCTAATCCAATCGGTTTTCACATTGCTATTAGGCCATTCGTTCAAACAGCAAACGGTCTTGATATAGGAAGTGGCCATTCGGTTTTGAATTAACAATTGGCCGTTCGGTCTTGAATTGGCCATTCAGTCTTGGATTAATTGCTCAAACGGTTTGACATATGCATGCCTGTTTCGGAAACAGAATGCAGACCTCCAAACGGTCTTGCGTTTAGCATTTTCCAAATGGTCTTCGAATATGTCCATTCGGTCTACGCGACCTCAACATCCAAATGGTCTCGCGTTCTTGCCTCCAAACGGTCTCGCAGACCGAATCTCTTCAAACGGTCCTGCAGACCGGAACTTCTCAAACGGTCTCGCAGACCAAAATTCCTCAAACGGTCCCGCAGACCCAGCTCCAAACGATCTTGACGTGAACATGTCCATTCGGTCTTGAGACTGTATGGATGAAACCATTTCTTCAGACCGAATGGATGATACCTGCATCAAATCAACATAAATTCCATTAAAATCATGATAATTGGACCAATTAAGTAATTTTGCACATTTTGTTATTTAGTAATTGAAATTGGACGTATTGAGTTAAAATGAGTCCAGGATAGCAAATGTATTTCCTGATGAATATTCATTCATCAAAATACCCCGAACTTAAACGTTGCTCGTCCTCGAGTAACACAAAATCTGAAACAGTCGCCAAATGAATACTTTCAATTTGTGTGATTGCCTCATTTTCACATCACGATTGTTTTCTTTCTGCATCAGTATGACTCAACATCTCAGCCTCCTGAGACCACTAAGCACATCTTACCATATCTTCGTTCCTAAGTTTGCTTTCCAATATCACTTCCTCCTCACTTTTTCCAACAACAAGCATGTCAAAGAGTTTTGTAAGAGTCTAGAGACACCCCAGAACAACAAGTGTGCATTTGATCTGACACTGGTATTTTTCAGGATAGGATAGGCATTCATTGTTCCATTAGGTAGAAAATGGAGTGAATGGTGGTATGGAAGGAAGAAATAAATCTCTCCTCTATTCGACTCGAGATTTTTATTTTATGATTTGCAATTTCATTTATTGCATTTTGTGCGAATCTCTCCTCTATTTGACTTGAGATTACATTTCTTTTTGTGTGCGCTTTGGCATCTTTTTGTATGTGAATCTCTCCTCTATTCGACTCGAGATTGTATTTTTGGTGGTGCGCCCCCTATTTATTTGCGGGGTATGGATGAAGCAGATATAGAGGGAAGTGGTGAGCCACCCTGATCTTAGGTTTTGGCATCATTTTGGCTATTTTTGTTTCTTTTTGATGAATGGAGAGGTACGAAGATGGTAGAAGAAGTGTATAAGAGAGTTCAGATCAAAATGCAACTTGATTTACAATTCAGTGCACCGGGTCATTCTCTTTATCATACTCTCCTCAAATAATGACTTGATGAGGATCCAGTGGGGATTCCATGTTATTGTTCCACTAGTCAGTTACGAAGCACGACATGTTTGATCCCTATCAGTTCGACAGATGCTTGTCATTTTTGCATAAGTATCATGATGTTAGGAATCATAAGCTTCACATGATGCTTTCAATCAAGAGGCTTGTTTCAAAAATTAGTCCTTTTGAGGATTTACTTCGAAAAAGGAGGATATAATGATTTAAAATGCATAGTAGGTTTGTTAGTGACTTTTAATGAAATAGGAAGTGTCAAAAATTCATCAAGTATCCATTCAACTTCTTTGGAAAACTTTTAAAATTTTTGAAAATTTTGAAAATTTTATCAAGAATGTGATAGTGAAGACTTAAGTATGAAAAAGATGGGTGTATGTGGAAAGTGAAGTAAGTACCACCCACCCTCCACCCCGAACTTAGAAATTTCCTCGTCCCGAGCAAACCCTAAATCCAAGATGGAGGGGAAAATTCATGCCAGGTTGACCACCAGATGTGGTAGCATTCCAGTCCGCGCTCATCCTCTTATCTGAAAAATCTAAAGAAAGGTCAATCAAAACTCAAGATATCATCTCGCGATGCAAATTTTATTTGGTGCAAAATTATATAAAAGGTGGAAACAAAATTAAGGAAAAATTTCTAAATCAAAATTAAGACTAAATATGAAATTATTGACCGGGTTGACTCCCGACAAGCGCCTTTGTTTTACGTCGATGGCTCGACTTGATATCTTCAGCTTTACGGTGGTTCCTTTGGATTGGAAAGATCTATCGTTGCTTTGGTGCTTATGTCGACTGTGGTGAAATATCTTTTCAAACATTGACCATTTGCCACGAATTCACCTGACTTTTCGCTCCATAAAAAGAAAGCACCATGTGGGGAGTTGCTTTTGACAATGTACAATCCAGACCAACGACAACGGAGTTTCCCTGGGAATAACTTCAATCTTGAGTTGAACAGCAAAAATTGGTCTCCCACTTGTATGTCTTTTCTTTTTAAATGACCATCATGCCAAAGTTTGGTGTGTTCTTTGTAGATTCGTGCATTCTCATAAACTACCATCCTGAGTTCATCTAGCTCTTGGAGTTACAGAATCTTGGCTTGGCCAGCTTTTTTCATATCAAAATTCAGTTATTTTATTGCCCACCATGCCTTGTGTTCCAGTTCTACTGGCAGGTGGCAAGCCTTTTCATATATTAATCGAAAAGGTGTAGTCCCAAGGGGAGTTTTATAGGCCCATAATGCGTCGTTGATTTTCACTGACCAGTCTTTCTAATTACAGCCTACAATTTTTTCCAGAATAGCCTTGAGTTGACGGTTAGAAACCTCTACTTGTCCACTACTTCGTGAATGGTAGGGCGAGGCTACCTTGTGCGTTACACCATACTTTCTCAATAACGCTTCAAAGCTTCTTTCTAGAAAATGTGACCCTCCGTCGGATATCACAGTTTGTGGTACTCCAAAATGGGGGAAGATAATATCTTAGAATAATTTGATGACGGGTTTGGAATCACTAGTGATGGTTGGTATAGCTTCAACCCATTTTGAGACGTAATCAACCGCTACTTGGATGTAAGAAAATCTGTAAGAAGATGGGAATGGCCCCATGTAGTCCACACCCCAAACATCAAATATCTCAATTTCTTGCCACAACTTAAGTGGCATCTCTTCTCTCTTCATAATGTTAATTGTTCTTTGACGTTTGTCACATGATTGAACAAAGTTGTAGGAATCCTTGGATATGGTTGGCCAAAAGAATCCACATTGCAAAACCTTTATCGCAGTCTTCTTAGAACTCATGTGGCCTCCAACTGGGCCAGAGTGACAGTGTTGTAGAATGAGTTTGGTTTCTTCCTCAGCGATACATCATCTGTAAAGACCATCAACACATAGCTTAAAAAGATATGGCTCATCCCAATGATATTGTTTCACATCATGCATAATTTCTTCAGTGCATTTCTAGTGCATTGAGGATGGATGACCCTAGAAGCAAGGTAGTTCACAAAATATGAGTACCACGGTACAACTTTTGAGACCTTCATTAGTTGATCATCCAGTAGGGAATCATTGATCATAATCTTTTTAGTATCCAGGGTATGGATGCGACTGAGGTGGTCTGCTACAACATTCTCTGTACCCTTTTTATCTCTTATCTCTAAATCAAATTCTTGCAATAGGAGAATCCATCTAATTAACCTGGGTTTTGCATCTTTCTTTGCCAGAAGGTAACGAATGGCAGTGTGGTCTATGTAGACAACGATATTCAAACCGATTAGGTAGGATCTGAACTTGTCAAAGGCATACACAACTTCTAGAAGTTCTTTCTCGGTAGTTGCATAATTCCTCTGGGCTTCATCGAGAGTTTTCGATGCATAATAGATCACATAATGTTTCTTCTCTATATATTGTCATAAAACAGCGCCTACAACATAGTCACTGGCATCACACATAATTTCAAAAGGGTGGTCCCAGTCAGAAACTCTAATGATGGGTGTTGTTGTGAGAGTCTACTTTAGTGTGTTGAAGCTTTTGACACATTATTCGTCAAAATTGAATTCAACATCTTTTAGTAAAAAAATTGTCATTGGCTTGGTTATCTTTGAAAAGTCCTTTATGAATCTTCTATAAAATCTTGCATGACCTAGGAAAGCATGGACTTCTTTTACATTTTTTGGAATAGCCAGTTTAGAAATCACTTCAATCTTGGCTTTATCTACTTCAATTCCTCTATTGCTGACCCTATGGCTGAGGACAATGCCTTCCTTTACCATAAAATGGCACTTTTCCCAATTCAACACAAGATGTGCTTCTTCACATCATTTGAGGACCATGGAGAGGTGCTTTAGACATGAATTGAATGAATCTCCGTATACAGAAAAATCGTCCATGAAAACTTCCATAATGGTTTCGGTGAGACCGGCAAATATGGCAGTCATGCAACGTTGGAATGTTACAGGTGCATTGTAGAGGCCGAACGACATTCTTCTAAATGCGTATGTTTCGAATGGGTAGGTAAAAGTAGTTTTCTCTTGGTCGTCTGGAAGTATGGGTATTTGATAGAATCCAGAGTAACCGTCAAGATAACAGAAATATTCTTGGTGATCCAACCTTTCTAGGACTTGATCAAGGAAAGGCATTGGAAAATGATCTTTTCGAGTTGTCTTATTCAATTTCATATAATCTATGCACATCCTCCACCTTGTGACTGTTCAAGTGGGGATGAGTTCATTGTTTTCATTTCGTATAACAGTCATTCCACCTTTCTTCGGGACTACATGCACTTGGCTTACCCATGGTGAGTCTGATATCGGATAGATTATTCCAGCTGTGAGCAATTTAATGACTTCACGACAGACTACTTCCTTCATATTTGGATTCAATTTCCATTGATGCTCAATAGTTGGCCTGTGATCTTCCATCATAGGGATCTTGTGCATACACATCGCTTGACTAATCCCAGTTAGGTCATTCATTTTGTAGCCAATCACTTTCTTCCTTTCCTTCAATTCTTTTAGGAGTTTATCTTCTTGTTCAGTTGTAAGATAGGAATTTATTATTACAGGACAAACCTTGAGATCATACAAAAACACATACTTCAGTCCCTCAGGCAGGGGCTTCATTTCGGGGGCCTCTGGTTTTTCGCATGTTTCTTCAGTAGCTTCTACATCCTTGAGTCCTTCAAACGTAGCTTCGGGATCTTCTTCGGTAGTGTCAAGGTCAAGAACACACTCTTGAACTCATTCACTAATGGAATTATCAGTAGAGGTGTTTGTTAGAGTCACTTCTAAAGGATCATCTTGTTCATATACCTCCTGTGTGAGGAGTGATATTTGTTCGATGCAGTCAATCAGATAAACTTCTTCTTGCATATTTGGTCCTCTCATGCTTTCAAAAACCTTGAATTCGAGAGTTTCTTTGCCAAATCTAAGAAGCAAATTTCCTGCTTCAACATCAATTAGAACTCTTTCAGTGGCGAGGAACAAACGTCCAAAGATGAGAGGATATTTGGCGTCCTCTTTTATGTCCATGATGACAAAGTCACACGAAACATAAGAATCTTTCCCTACCTTGACAGGTACATCCTCAATAATTCCTAACGGGCATTTTATCGAATTGTCTGCGAGTAGTATGGTCATGCCAGTTGGAAGAAGTTCAGCAAACCCTAGCCTTTTACAAAGGCTGAGTGGCATGATGGAGATGCTAGCACCAATATCTGCTAGTCCTTTCTTGCATGAAGAATCACCGATATGGCAGAAAATCCTAAAAGATCCTGGATCTTTCTGTTTCTTTGGCATCTTACTCTGGATGATATCTGAAGTGCTTTTAGCTAACTTGACTATCTCATATTCTTCAGTTATATATTTCCTGGTGAGGAGTGACTTTAAGTACTTTGTCCAAGCTGGTATCTCATCCAGCGCATCCAAAAAGGGTATATCAACATGAAGTTTCTTCATAGCTTCTTTAAACTTATTGAACTGAGTATCCAACTTTGTTTTCCTTAAACGAGAAGGGAACGGTATACGAGGCTTGTATATAAGAATATTAGGTTTTGGTATTTCAGTTTCTTCATCAATAGGTTTCTCAAGACTTTCCTTATCTGTCTTATCAGTAATTACTGGTTCTTCTGGTTGAGACAGCAGTGTTGTTGAGTCTTGAATGATCACAGGCTCATCCTCATTAGTAACAACCACAGGTGTCTTGATAGGAGGATAAAAATAGTCTTTTCCTGACCTAGTGGTTACTGCCTTAAGTTGTTCTGGGTGCTTTGGGTTGTTCTCGGGTTGGCCAGCAAAAACCCCAGCTGGTGGCTTAATGCTAGTTGCAAGTTGAGCTAGTTGAGATTCAATAGCCTTCTGTTGATCTTATTGGTTAGATATCATAGTTTTTTGAGTTTGCAACATCTTTTCAATGGCTGATAGTTTGTCATTAGGAGAAACTGGACCTACTTTTTGTCCTTGTTGTTGATAAGGAACTTGGTTAAGACTCTGGTATTGGGAGTTGTTTTGATAGTTATTGAAGTTTCTATTCTGAAACTTTCCCTTGAAATTTCCTTGATTTCCATAATTCTGTTGTTGATTGTACTGGAATCCTGGTGGCCCTCGTGGCTGGTTGTTCGAACCAAATTGATGTGAGTTTACTGCTTCAGAGGGGTTTCCATATTGAAATCCCGGATGATTCCTATTATGATTCAGATTGTAGTAACTTTGACCAGGGATGGTATTAACAACATTAAGATTTTTCATTTGACCATTATCTCCTTGTCCACATGCGTTGCTTAGAACAACATCGTAAAGAACATTACATGCTAATGTGGAATGATCAATACTTTTACATGCTTCACAGACTAATGAAGCCGAATTGATCTGTTCTTATTTTCGAGTGGGCGATCGTCCTCTTCCGATAGTAGCAAAAGATGATTCAATATGGTCTTGCTTGGCAACTAAGAGTTTTAAGATTTCAATGATAAACTTGTACTCTGGAGTAGCTTCGGCCATAAGTACTTTCAATACTCCTTTTCCTACAAATCTACCCCAATTGGCTTGATTTTCTGCTCCAAGGGTGATGACTCTCCATGCACTGTCATAACTTTGTCGCATGAAGTTTCCTCCAGATGAGGACTCTAAGAATCTCTTGATATCGTCGTCCACACCCCTATAGAAAATTTCGATGAGTTGATTCTTAGGAATTCCATGGTGTGGACACTTGCGTAGTAGCTCTTTGTATCTATCCCATGCTTCAGCAAGAGTTTCTCTAGGGACTTGAGTGAAATTTTTTATTCGCCCTCTAATTTCATAAGTGAGAGATGGGGGGTAGAAGTTTGCTAGAAATACATTTTGGAGTTGTTCCCAGGTGGTGATGAGTATTTCACTCTGCAACGAATTGTACTAACTTATGGCTCTATCAACAAGGGAATACTTGAAGAGGCGGAGTCTAATGGCATCATCAGACACTCGATTTTTCTTTGTCATAGCACAAAGATCAATAAACCATAGGAGGTGTTCTTGACTATCTTCACCTTGTTTTCCATAGAAAGGGTTGTTTTGAAGCAAGGTGATCCAATGTGCTCGTATCTCGAAATTGGCAGCATTGATGTGGGGAGGTTGTACTGGATGATGCACATTCGCAGCTTTCGGGATTGAGAACTCTCTAAGATCCTTTTGTAGTTCTGCTGCTTGTACTGCTACTTGCGCTGATAGGATTTCTTCTTGGTCTGCAGCTCTAGCTTCTTACATGAGCCTCTCTCTCTACGCATTGATGGCTTGAGCCACCCTTCGGGCTACTTCTTCTTCTTGATCCATCCTTGCTTGATTTTCTCTGATCTGACGATGAAAAGCTCTGTCTATCTCAGGATCAAAGCTCGCCGTTAGTCCGGGGTTGTCCGAACGATGCATGCACTACGCTTTGGATTGTACCTGAAAATAGAAAGATTTCGAAAGTGAGAACCAAAGAGTAGAGTCAAATTCAAGTAGATGATCAATTGTTTCAAAAGAAAAAGAAAAATCCTAAATTAGTCTTAAAAGAACTAGATTTGACTAACAAATTCCGTTGTCCCCAGAAACAGTGCCAAAATTTGACGTGGGATTTTATCGCACTAACAAAGTCACTCGGGGTTGAAATCCCCGAGCTTTTACTAAAACCAATGAGCAATAATACCACCCGCAAGCGGATGAGTCTTATCGCAGTATAGTTAAGGATCTAACCCAAAGGACAATGTTTTTAAGAATCCTTGTCAGTCGAGTCTAGTTCGAGTTAAGACTAATATTTAAAATGATTGGTTGATTTGATGTTAATTAAACTAGTTGCAAGAAAGTAAAAGCTGAATTAAAGTTAGATTTAGATCAATGATATGGAATCACTGGGATGGTATTGGGTTTCACCACCACTACACATGCAAACACATTCCAACGCAAACAATCCAGTCAAGATAAAACGATCCAAGTAGAGCTACTGCAGAACCCCCCATACGGGCGTTAGGTTTGCGTAAGCATCACCTTAGGCATCAGATGTCTTGTCACCAACCGAATCACTTACTTATGGCTCCAAAGATACAGAAATCCTACGAAGGTTGTGGGTCCCTATACAGGCGTTAGGCACACAGAAGTGTCACCGAAGGCTAGATGGCTCGTCCCCTCACGGATCATACACTTACAACCTCGAAGAAATCTCATTCTATTTCTAGTTTGGGAATCAACCGCATAAATCGATAAGCAAGCATGTGATAGATCTACAAACTAACATCGACAATAAACAAAGATGATACAAAATCCAACTAAGGCTGTGGTCCTCCCTGAGGGATGTTTAGATCACAGAAGAGTCACCGTAGGATAGATGTCTCGTCCCCTCACAGATCATACATCAAGGAATCCTATCGGAAGTTCTCATCCAAGAGTCGAACTTTGTAAACCGCCATTCCATCCCACATATAGAAGATTTTGCAATACAGGAAAGAACAAGATGAAAGAAAGTAGATAATCAACTACAAACATACCAATTAATAATGAAATGAAAAGCTATATATATTGCCATGGAAAGTTTAACAAAAGAACATGATTGCATGGGAAGCGGGGCTAGTCCCCGCACCCCAGCAAAAAGGTACTACTCGCTCATGATGCAAGAAATAAGAAGAATAAGAAAGAGAGAGAAATCCACCATGAACTCAGTGCAGAAGGTAGTCGCAACTCGGTGAAGATGATGCGGCCTTCTACGTCGTGTCGGAGCAGATCTGGACACGAACGGGAGATGCCAAGACAGACCAGACAGTCTCCCTCGCTTAGTCTTCCTTCTCTTCTCAGTCTCCTTGGATGCAACACGGGAAGTAGGTGGAATGAAACTGGCGTGGACGGCACTGGATCTGGATCGAACCTGTGTACAGGAATCCTGTCGGCATCCCGGACCCCCCTTTTCCAATGGGGACCTTGCTGGTCCTATTTATAGGCACAGATCTGGGCATCATGCTTTTGGTGTGAGTCCAAACGGTTTGCTTATAATTGTCCAAACGGTTTGATAAATATCTATTTCAATCGGTTTGGTTTGAACGGTTTGCATGTATTGAGCGAACGGTTTCCCATACTCGGTCTTTGATTGCTGGCCATACAGTTTGTAAACCGCTAAATATCAAACGGTTTTGGATTCCATTCGGTCTTCATATCAGCATTTAGTCTTTGTAAATATCTTTCTCAAACAGTCTCTCGGCACCATTCGGTCTTCACGTTGCAAGCAAGAGGCCAAACGGTCTTCATGCATTGCCATTGCATGCACGTGTGCATGGCTATTGCATGCACGCATTCTCAATGAAACGGTTTGCTGCTTGTTCATTTAATCAATCGGTCTTGCCTGGGCTTCCACACGGTTTGACTTTTCCAATCATCTCAATCAGTTCACTTGTAGCAAACATCTAATGACCCAAACGGTCTTCACGTGGTTATCTCATTTGGTTTGCTGCATACATGCTATTATTTCAAGTAAACAGTCTTACGTAAGGTTGGCAAATGCTCTTCATGTGCTAAAGATCAGCAAACGGTCTTTGTAAGTTCCATTCGATCTTCATTTCCTAAGCGGTTTCCATGCATGCATTCTTCACGATTTGCATTGCTAATCCAATCGGTTTTCACATTGCTATTAGGCCATTCGGTCTTCATGCAGCAGCTAATTCCAATTGGTCTTCATGTGGGTTTCATGCAAAAGATCAGCTTGAGCAAATAGCAAACGGTCTTGATTTAGGAAGTGGCCATTCTGTTTTGAATTAACAATTGGTCGTTCAGTCTTGAATTGGCCATTCGGCCTTGAATTGGCCATTCGGTCTTGTATTAATTGCTCAAACGGTTTGACATATGCATGCATGTTTCATTCGGTTTGGAAAATGAATGCAGACCTCTAAACAGTCTTGCGTTTAGCATTTTCCAAACGGTCTTCGAATCTGTCCATTCGGTCTACGTGACCTCAACATCCAAATAGTCCCGCGTTCCTGCCTCCAAACGGTCTCGCAGATCGAAACTCTTCAAACAGTCCCGTTGATTGGAACTTCTCAAATAGTCTCACAGATCAAAATTCCTCAAATGGTCTTGACGTGAACACATCCATTCGGTCTTGAGACCGTATGGATGAAACTGTTTGGTCAGACCGAATGGATGATACCTGCATCAAATCAACATAAATTCCATTAAAATCATGATAATTGGACCAATTAAGTAATTTTGCACATTTTGTTATCTAGTAAGTGAAATTGGATGTATTGAGTTAAAATGAGTCCAGGATGGTAAATGGATTTCCTGATGAATATTCATTCATCTGGAATAAAAGGTGGGGGCAGAGGCTTTGGAACCCTAGGTGCTTCTTACTTATTGTAATCTACATGCATGTATTCTCATATTAACTTCTGATTATATATAAACTTTATTAACATTTATTATACATCAACCAATACGATGAGCCATTTGGGCCACCCAGTAAAGCTGTCTGCTACCTCTGTAACTATGGTGGCATATGGGTGCTCGTCCGGGATTGGTGCTTCTCGCCATGCCAGAAGGATTTTGTGACAATACTAGTGTAATTAATTTATCTTACAATCCTATATTTCATAGTAGAGATAATCACATATAGGTTCATCATCATTTTCTTTGTGATCACATTTCCAAGAAAGATATTTATGTCACACATGTGGACACAAAAAATCAATTGGTGGACATTTTTACTAAACCTCTAGCTAGGGAGCAATTTAATTTTATCAGATCTAAACTACTCATAACTACTTTGGATGATACTAATCTGCCTTCAAGCTAGTTGTTATTTATGCTATATGATTTGCTCATGTCTTGATAACCATTGCTGGTAAAAGTGCTAAAATTTCATGTTCTTATGCCTTATTTTTCGCTTGTTTTGGGCATTTTCTGCAAATGATTGTTTTATCGCTAAATAATTCCCAATGATGAGTCATATGTGCCTAAGTATGTCTAAAATGTAAAATGGACAAGAAAAATAAATTTAATTAGCACTTAAATGGTTAGAAACTAAAATTTCTAAGTTTGGGACATAACTTCTATCTTTTGAGTTTCCAACTTAACCAATTGGTAGCTGAGGGCTTTTGTAAAAATCCATTCAATCGAGTTTCTTTCTCTCAAAACTCGACCGATGGTCGGGTTGGACCAACTCTTAAGTAGGTTTCGATTGACTATTCTCCCTCTCAACTAGATAAAAGTCAACTGATCCTCACTCTAGATCTCTCAAAATCTCAACCCTAGACCTAACCTTCCCTCTACTAGCCCTAGTCAGCCTTTGTTTGACCTACCTAGCACCTTTTCCTATCTGCCTTAGGTGGTTAGATGACCTTTGGTGGTGTGTCTCTCTTGTTTGGTCTCTCAATATTCTCCATTTTGCATCCATGTCCTCAAAGAGAAGAAAGAGGGCCACACCTTCTGGTGCACCATCATCATCCTCCAACTCTCACCTCATTCCTTACGATGACACCTTCTTTGTTTCAATCGAATCTCTAAATAGGTACAAGGAGCTCCTTCCTAGGAACCCCTTTCCTTTTCGTGCCTTGTTTGAGCCTCTCTCACATAAACAAGAAGTGATAGATGAGGTAGTTGAGTTACTTTATGACCATCAACTAGCAGCCCTGAGTGTTAAACACTGATGCGTTCACAATTCCATTACAAGCACTAAGGTGGTTGATGAATTTTATGCCAATCTATCTTCGAACTATGACACTCTTGTACCCCCTCCTAATACTCAAGTGATTATCACCTCTATAATGGTCAATAATAAATTCACAATCTCAGAAGATACCTTGAATAAGTTTTTCAATGGTACTGAGGTAATCGACATGTGGAGGAAAGATTATCACTATTTTGACTTTCTTGACCCTGATTCCTTCTACAAGCACTATGGACTTACTCTCTTAGATATCCATAAATTCTTGAAGAAGCCTCAGACACCCTATAGGAAAAATTCCACCATCCCATCCTCTTCCTTGCATCTCAAAAACCACATACATTCTCTAGTAGTAACCTACAATTCACCCCAAGAAGAATCAAACTAAAGTTCTAGAGAATACCGTAGTAATTACGTATTGTCTTTTGAAGAACGTAGGAGTCAAGTGGTCTATAAATATTCTCTACCACATGACCTACTTTGACTTTGGGAAGAATACGTGAGGTACCCACCCACCCCACCTAGCCCTAATATGTGGTCTCTTCACCTTTGCGAATGAGAAGTCTCCTTTTCATAATCTTCATTACAAACCCTCTAGAAAAGGAAACTGTATCAGTGAGACCACAATCAGGAAAATAGTTTTTCTTACATATTCTTCCACCATGCCTGGAGCCTCTACCTCCACCCTGTCACCTCCACCACCCTCACGACCTGCATGTGCCTTGTCTAATGTATCCAATGAATCCCTCATGGGTTACATGGTGCATCAGTAGGTGTACAACCTATAGGTATAGGAGCACCTGCATTAGTATCTATACCAGATCATGTCAATCACAAACCTAAAATGTGCCCATCCTTACCCTTCCTACTAGCCCTACCTAGGTGGTGATTATGCTTCATATACATACAATCACTTCTACCCAACCCCTCCACTTGCTGCTTCCACTACCACACCCTCTACTATTGGTGGACCGGCCTCTGCCCCTACACCTGGCATGATACCTCTACCTTCTAGCCCCATAGCTACCCTGCTTACCAGCCTTGGCACTTATTCTCCCACTTTATCTCAGGCCAAGGAGCTCCATGATCTTGGTATGTCATGGGATGAGAAGAATGCCATGTGGCCTAGTCATGGTTTCGATCCTTCTGTTGATGAGGAGATGTCTGACCAAGTAGACGAGGAAGCTATTGTTGATGATGAGGAGGCCATTGAGGATGATGGACATGAGGATGGTTCTAATGATGATGGCTTTTCTAGTGGCTCTGGTGATGAAGGTGAAGCTGTTGCCTCTACAACACCTTCAGATGGAGATGAGGACCACAATCTTGTAGCTGAAAAGGATGATTTTAATGATGATGATGTGGGCATAGATGCCATAGATGTTTAGATGTTTTACTATTTAGTCTTTAATCTTTAGATTTTAATCATATATATCTTTGTAGACTATTTTGTACTTCAGACATCTAGGCACATTATTTGAGATGTACTATTTTTATCTTCATGTTGTCTTCCTCATTTGGCTTGTAGTTGTTTCTAGGACATGCTTTCAGTTTTGTAATCTTAATCATATGTACCCTTACTCTTTGGTTGACTATATCTCATGAGTTGGTGGTATGTTACCCATATTTTGATTATGACACATGTTTCTTGTTTCTCTCTGTTCTTGCCTCTATTTAATGTGTGTTATGTGGTTGCATGTTTTATCTTGTGGTTGGATGTTTTTGGTTGTGCTTGAAGAAGACCTATTTTTTCTACTCTTCTACCCCTCCTTTTTTTTTAAATGCCAAAAGGGAGTGAGAAGTTTGATGTTTTAAATCTCAACCACATTACTTTTAGTGCCTATATGATCCTTTTCTTGTCTAAGAATATATTTTATCATGTGACTTGCTAAAGGACCATGTAGTATACATGTTATATAGCTTCGTGTAGAAAGACTAACTATGTAGGTAAGTGTGAGAATAGTTTGAGAGGGAGTAATTCACATTGTTAAAATTATGAATCCCCTTGACATTCACATGGACAAGGTATAACTTTACATATCTTTTTTAATATGTTGAGGATTGGTTTGTCATTGTCAAAAAGGGGAAGAATGTTGACTTGAGAGTTATACATTGTCCATGTTTTGATAACGACTTAGCCATTCTGTTCATATGTATCTAATATGTTGGTTTATGATTGATTTCAGGCATTAGGTACATGAAAAGGATCAAATTCACCAAGCCCTAGCTTGTCTAATTTCAAGTCAAAAGCAATGCAAATGCATTTTTGCACAAAACACTCCAAATCACCTTAGAATATTTTTGTAATCATTTGTATTGATGATATGACTTATAACTAAGATGAGAAAAAATCAGGGACACCTAATTCCATCATTTGATCACTTTAAAATCATTTTTGAAAACTTGTCACAACAACTTAATCGGTCAAGTTTAAATCTCGTCCGATTAGTGATGGAATTTTGGAAATGATTGGATAGGTCGAGTTGCACACTCACATAACTCAACTGACCAACTTTCTTACCAAATTTGATTTTGGCTGATCGATCGAGTTACCCCAGGACAAACTCAACCGATAGTTTGAAAATTGTCTTTGTCAGATAGTGGATCGGTTAAGTTACCTTTATTAAAAATCGACCAAATACACTGTATAGCAAATGCAAAAAAAGTGATTCCAACATTTGGAGAGTTGTTACAAAAGACAATAGACCTATTGCAAGTTGTAAAACAACTATTTTTTTTCTTAAGTGATCCCACACTCAAAGGAACACCCCCAACTATAAATAGGACCTCTTGGACTTCATTCTAAGGTTTTTCCTTCATGCTATCCTTGGTTCTTGGTATAGTTGAGTGTGCTAAACCCCTTTTTTTGGGGTAAGTCAGGAGGTGTTCTTATTGATCCCGTCCTCCTCGTACGAGCAAATTAACAAAATTATTGCTACAAATAAGGTCTTGAACAGAATTAAACTTGGCAGTACTACTGCCATTACAATCTCTAATTAGCCTGTCATACAGGCATTCAGGAGGGTAGGTGTAATACCTTCCTCCTATGTTTTGTTTTTTATGATAGCTAGCTAACTCATCAGCCAGCTGGTTATGATCTCTCCTCACATGAACAAGCATCCAATTCGACCTCATCATCCTCCTGCATTCTGCCTGAGCTTCTGTGAAATGTGGGGCTTCATCCTGTACACCTTGAAGCAACTAGACAGCAGTCTTGTAGTCCGATTCCACGATCACCTTATCCCACCTAACTTCTCTGCCTCCTCCATCGCAATGATGATGGCTTTCACTTCTGCTTCCAGGGCATCCCTAGCAGCTACTTTGGTCCCCTTTCCCATCAACCACCTCCCTCTACAATCTCTCACGACAAAGGCACAACTACTTCCTCTCTTCCGGCAAGCCGCATCTACATTCATTTTGACCCATCCTTCCTTCGGAGTCTCCCATTGCTCCTGATGAGCTTTAGATTGTTCGTCTTCCTCTCTATGCCATGCCTGCTTATTCAGACGGAGCTCAAGATTTACCTTCATGGTTGTATGTTCTTGATTGGGCTGCCTATTCTCCATAACATGTCCGTTACTGTTCTTCCAAATATTCCAGCAGCCGAACATGAAGCTATCTTGAATCGGCTTGTTCCTTAGGTTCCCTCGTATCCAGGCTTGGAGGTTTGGTTCAGTAAAGAAATTCTGAGGCATCCCATTCCCCAGAATATTCTTCCAGCATTCAGTAGCATGATGACAATCTCACACAGCGTGGAGACTGTCTTCCTCCTGTGTCTTACAAATGATGCACCTGCTGTCCTCCGTCAACACCCTCTCCTTTCTCCTTTTATTCGTCAGGATTGCATTATGAGATAAGGTCCACATTAACATCTTCACCCGAGCTGCGATATGGGCATTCCAAATAGTTCGCCATTCTCCCTGAACCACAAGATCAACATCCTGTCGACAAGCTTTGTAAGCTGAGCTAGTCGTAAACTTTCCCGTGGCAGTGTGATTCCAGACTATATTGTCTGTCCCAACCTGCTTCGTAGGTGGTTGAATACACAAGATGTCTTTAACACAGCTCATAGGAAGCCACTCCTTCAGAAAATGCACATCCCATCCATTATTGTCGAGTACTACACTCCACACCTGCAGGTCCTGGAGTTCATCCGGAATGACCTTAGTGGCTGTGTTTCGCAGTTTCCCTTGGTTCTTCACCCAAACATCATCCCAAAAGTTTGTGTCCCTCCCCGTCGCCAGTTGTATATACAAATTTTGGGTGATGAAGTCTTTACCTTCCAAAGTAGCCTTCGCTGGTCTGGATAGGTTCAGCTTATCTCCCTCCTTATAGGCTTCATATCTATATCTCATCAGCTGACATCAAATCGTAGGTCTATTCCTCACCACATCCCAGGTGTTCTTCTCCAGTAACGCCTTGTTCCATTCTCTCATGGTCTTGACTCCTAAACCTCAATTAGCTCTACAACTGACAACCTTCCTCCAGGCTACTAACGATAGGGGGTGTTCCTTCCTACCTCCCCTTCAGATGAATTTTTGGATGGTGCCGTCAATCCGATCACATAAGCCTGCCGGCACTACAGCCATTTGCATCAAGTAAGTAGGCATCGCCGTGAGCGTCCCCTTCGCAAGACAAACTCTCCCCACCAAAGATAGGCATCGGGCCGACCAAGAGGCAATCTTGTTGTTCACATTAGTGAGAACCTCCATGTAGGTTTCCTTGTTCACCCGCTTATGTAACAGAGGCACCCTGAGATATTTCCCTAGATCGGAGGTCTCAATGAAACCACTATATCTGCAGATAGCTCGATGCACTCTTTGCTTCACTTCTGTGGTGAAATATATTCTCGTTTTCTCAATCGAAATCTTCTGGCCTGAGGCAATGCTGAACTCTCTGAAGCAATCTGTAATGCTCTTTATGTTGGCCATAGATGCTTGCGCGAACAAAATGATATCATTCACGAAGCATAAATGCGCTAGTGTAGGCCCCTTCTTGGAAAATTTCACTGGTTGCCATACATTCTGCCTCACTCTTTCCCAGATCATCTGACTCAATCTATCTATGCAGAGCATGAACAAGTAGGGAGACAGTGGGTCTCCTTGCCTTAACCCTCTTATCGCCTTAAACTCCGGTAGAGTAGTGTTCTTCCATACAATAGAAGTTCTTCCAGATTTGATCGTGTTCATAATGAAATCTTTGAGATTCTTAGGTATATCAGTATGATTCAGTGTGTCCTCCATGAAGTCCCATGACATCATGTCATACGCTTTCGAGAGATCAACTTTCACTGCCATAACTTTAGCCCCCTTGGGCCTCCTCATTCTATGGATGACCTCCTGTACAACAGCAATGTTATCAGTTATTCTACATCTGGGGACAAAGCTTTATTGTTCTTTAGAAATCCAATCCGGCATACACCATTTCAGACGTTCCACTGCGACCTTGGAGCACATCTTCAGGCAGAGATTGTTCAGTGAAATGGGCCTCAGTTGGTCGCACCTCTCTGGATGATTAACCTTAGGGATCAAGATGATGATTGAGTTGTAAATTTCATTAGGTAGAACCACCCCCCTGAGCGCCTTGGTAATAGTCAACATAATAGATCTGCCGATAATCTTCCAGTATCTCCTCATGAAATTCCCTGTGATTCCGTCCGGACCTTCCGCTTTGTTGGGGTCGGTTTTCTTGAAGACTTGTAACACCTCTTCTTCAGTCGGTTCAGTAGCCATCATCCTCTTCTCACTTTCAGATAGTCGCCAGAAATTCCCCGGAATGCCTCTGCACCTCTTGGGCATCTCCGCCGTAGGAGCAGTAAAGATGGTTCTAAAGTGATTTTGAACTAATGTTCTAACTTCCTCCTCCGTCATGGTCCATATGTTATTGTTGTCTTTAAGTGCATCAATACAATTTTTTCTCTTCCTCTATTTAACGAAGGCTTGATAGAACTTTGTGTTGTCGTCCCCATGTTTTAGCCAAGAAATGTGGCTCTTTCTTTTCCAATCTTCTTCTTCCTATTTAAGAATCTTCGCCATATCTTCCTGCATAGTTATAAGAAGCTCGTCAGTCCAAGGTTCATACCTTCTCTCCTGCATTTCTTGAAGCTTGTTTATGTTATTGAACAATCTTTCTTTCTTCTCCCTCCTTTATTTTCTATGTTTTCTGTCCCACACTGTTATGTTCTTCTTCGTGTTACCCAGTGGCATATAGAACTCCTACTCCCCTTGCCAGGTATGTGTAAGCATCCCCTTAAACTCCTCATTTCCTTCCCAATAGGTCTTTGTGCTGAAACATTCCTTCCCCCCTTTTCGTCTTGTATCTTTGATAAGGATGGGGCAGTGGTCCGAGAAAACTCAAGGCAGATGTGTGATAGAGAAATGCGCATTCTCCTGGATGAACTCCACATTGGCTACAGCTCTATCAAGTCGTTCATGCAAGCCACCATGTTTGTAGGTGAACTTCAGACCTAAGAATCCTAGTTCGGATAGCCCAGCTTCCATGAGAGTATCACTAAATAACCTTGCTTCCCCGAAATTATAATGTTTTCCTCCCTTCTTCTTAGCAGGATTCATGGTGGTGTTAAAATCACCCACAATGATCCATGGTCCGTTGAACTTGTGACCCATCTCCACAATGTGTTTCCAGATCAGCCGCCGGACATTGATATGAGGATTGGCATACACAATAGTAACATACGTTCCTCCATCCACCTTGCATGTTACAAACTATCTATGGCAGTTGATAATGTCCACTCTACACTCTGTGGCTTTCCAGCAGACCCAGATACCACCCTTGAAGCCTCTAGCCTCAACTCTATACGAATTGGTGAATCCAAGAGATTTGATTGCTTTTTGAGCCGCCTCCCCATTGATCTGTGGTTCAGTAATGGCTACTAATTTAGGTTTGTGTGTTACCATGATCTCCTTGAGTACTCGCACAGTGTCATCATTCCGAATTCCTCTTACGTTCCAATAGATTATATCTAGCATAAACAGTTGATGGAAGTTGGGGTCTTCTGTAGAAAAAGCCTCAGTTTGTCGAGTGAGGTTCCCCAACCTCATGGCTCACCTCCATCGCCTCTGGGTTCAACCTTGGACTCCATCTCCTTTGTATGTACGGTAGCTTCACCTTTGCAGGTTTCATTTTGGTACTGCTCCTTTTGATCTTTCAGCTGGACGAGACACCCCCGTCAGGAGGGTCTTCTTCATGTTGGTTGTCAGCAGTAGTGTTCCCTTCTTCCCCATCTTTCCCTGGCTTCTCAGTCTCCATCTCCATGTCCTTCTCATTCTCTATAACCTCATCTATGCCTGGGTCTGCAACGGTATGTATCTCTTTAATTTCGTCATCCTTTTCCTTCTCATTTTGCTTGTTTGTGCCTTTCCCTTCATTGTCCTTCTGGTTCATCTTATTCGAGATATCTTTCAATTCCTCTCTCTTGTCATCCCCAGAGTTATTTCTTTTTTGTACAACCTTCTTCTTCTTTTGCCATATTTTCCCTTGTTGTCTTGGTGTCTGGGTTATGGTAGGTTCATCGTGTGTATCGATTTCAGTTATGTCTTCTTCATCCTCCTCATCTCCTTCACTGAGGCCTTCGAATCTGTTACTGCTTCTCGATTTTGTGGGACCTCGATCATTCTGTTGATTTCCTCTCTTCCCATTCCCTCTTCTCATTTGCGTCTACCAATCCTCTCCAACATCTTCTTCCTTCTTCCTGGTATCGCTTCTCAGTCCTTGGTCAATCTGTTGTTGTTTTTGTGGGCAACGTGTACTGTGATGTCCGAGCTCTTTGCATACGTTGCATGTATCAGGATACGCTTCATATATGACCTCATATTCCTGGTCATTAATGATTATGGACCGGATTAGCTCCTTCCTTGTATCAACCTCAACCGCTAGCCTGGAGAATTTACTCCTTGAGCGCCTTTGAGTGTGTTTATCCACTTTGAATAGCCCTCCAAGTGCCAGACCAATGTACTCGAACATTATTTCGACATACAGGTGCAACGGCAAATTCATAATCCTTGCCCAGGTGACAATGTACTGCAACATCTACTTGGATGGTATGAACCTAGGGTTCCAATCCCATATGACTAGGTAGCAACCGAATATCTTCTAGGGGCCCCCTACCATATCCATCTCATAATCCTTCCTGCATGAAAGCTGGATGACAAAGTGGCCCATATCCAGTTCAAACATGTTAAACCTTCCAGTGATGTTCCACATCATTTTGATCCTCTCCCTAAAGATCATGTACCCTATGCTTCCTCCTATCAAACGGACGACTACTGCATATTGCCATGGTTTGGCAAGTTTCTCTTCTGCCTCCTCGTTGATCATAAGCATAGGTGTTCCGGCACTGCTGCTAAGAGAGATCTCATGATCATGCAGATGTGACTCGAACAACGTCTCCAGCATCGTAGCATTAGGATCTAATTCCACATAGTCCTCCCCCGCTACAACTTTACTGAATAATGGTTTATCAATCGCTCCTCCAGCCCAAGCCTTTCCACCTTCCACCACTGTGGTATTCTTGTCTTCTACGGGGGCCCGCCGGGGGGTAATATCAGTCGCTAAACCCATTTGAGTCCCTTTTTCTCTCTATTTACAAATTATTTCGTGATTGTGAGTGTAACATCCCTGACCTGGGTTATGCTTTAAACCTAGGTGTTTTTATTATGAAAGATGATTATATGCTTAATCATATCTTGTGAAAAGTAATTAGGGCTCATGAGAAACTTATGTTTCAATTTTGGTCCTATTTGGACAATGTTGAAGCAATGTTTGCTTATTTTGGACTAAACTGCAAATTACCCAAGTTTAGGGGTTAAATTGCAAATGTTGCAAGATAAGATGTTCCTAATGTGTTGAAACATCATGAGAATGAATATGATGCATAGGTATGGCTTGTGGTAGCCTGAGTACCAAGGAAGAGCTGATAAAGCAATGTTTGTGCATTAAAACCTAGTTTTGGTGTAATGTGCAATTTACCTAAAACCTAGGGTTCAATATGCAAATTACCACTTCAATAAGGTCCCTAATGTTTCTTGCCATCATGTTGAGAAAATAAAATGAGAGGGGCGCCTCATTTGAATTAAGTTGGAGGAGAGAGAATCTTGATATTAAAATAATCAAGATTTAATCCTAATTGAAACCCTAATTCAATTTAGGGCAAAAATAAATGTATTAATTAAAGGGCCTTCAACCAAAATTAAAATGGTTGGATTCAGATGTGTGTGGACATCCTTGAGCCTTGCAAAGGCACGAGCATATCCTAAGGAGGTGAAACTCCACTCACCATTATTATAAGAGAAAGAATTTCCACTCAAAAATGGATATTCTTATTATAAGGGTTAAGGTGCTTATTTTCTTTTCCCTTAATTCTTGGATAATGGAAGGGAGCTCAGTGGGGATTGATATGACTTTTCATACAAGAAACCAAGGGGGATATGGTGGCAACAATTTTGGAATTTAAATGACTTTGATAAAGTATTTTCTCTCTCATCAATTGTCTTATAAAAGTACCCTTTCCAAGCCCAAACAAAGGCTTTTTCGACCCCACTTCTTCTCTTTGCTTGGAAACCGACCAACGGAGATAGGGAGGACCAGGATGAAGACCTCAAACCTGTTGGTAAGGTTCTTGACCCTTTTTACCATGGTTCCATGGTGGAAATCGAAAATAAATCATTGATTTCTTCTTATTTCGATCTCCTCTTCAACCCTAGCCAATCTTTTCAACCAAAAGCTTGAGGACGAGCCTAGGGGGAGTTGCAAGAGCTTCATCCGCCATTTTTTATGTGAGCTTGGAGCTTTGGAGCTCAATTGGAGGTGGGTTTTATAACTTGAACCCTTTATTTTGTTATTGCATTCAATTCCCTATCGAATAATGATCATTTCAACATTCACGATAATTGATTTGGTTGATGGATGCAATCACCATCAAAACCACAGCAGGTTTCATGAGTTTAGAGCTTGAAGATGATAAGCACAAACCTTTTCAAATATCCAAGGCAAATGGTTTACACTTTGTTTCTTAAACAGTTTCACAAACCGTTTAGAAGGAAACAGTTTCAAACCATTTAGAAGCAAACGGTTTCACCAAACCGCATGAGGCCAAACGGTTTCAGGCCATTTGGTGGTGTTGACCAAGGTTTACCATTTGGAGATCTGTTGAAAATGATCTAGGTTAATGACCCATCAATTATGATTGATTAGTTCCAATTGGTTCATGAGTTGAAGGTCCAACAATCACCAAAACCCTAATCTGGTTAAGTGCTGATTTCCTATTTGAATGAGTTTGAAACTTGGGTTGATTGACCCAAACAGTTTCAAAACCGTTTGGGGATCACCCAAACGGTCTCAAGACCATTTGGTGGTCACCCAAGACCGTTTGGAGGTCTAGGGTTGAGTATGGTTAGGTGGTTGAAGATCCAAAGGTACTAAGTTGAAGTATAATCAAATACTGATTTGGTGATCAATCCAATGAACCAAACCCTAATTGGATGACATGGTTTTGGGTGATGAGATGGGCAAACGGTATCAAGACCGTTTGGAGGTCATCCAAACGACCTCAAGACCATTTGGGGTCAGGTCATGTCCAATTTGGATGATGGTCTAATAGTTTTAAAGTAACTAGTTACACATTGATTAATGTTGAAGGACCATCGATTCCAAACCCTAATCCAATTGATTTAAACCCTAATTGATGACCAATTGAGGTTCAATTGAGGGTCAAATCAGTTGAAGGATGACCTATGTAACTCAATCAAAGTATGGTGATAGGTCCTATTGATGATTGGTTACATGAATACAATGGTTGATGGAATCAACATTGAGAACCCTAAGCCGATTGGAGTAGTTGAGACCATCTTTGGTCCATGCGGTTTTGAGGAGGTTTGGACCAAAAGGTCTCAAGACCGTTTGCGACCAAATGATCCCAAACCGGTTGAGTTCATGCGGTTTCAAAAAGGTACTTTAGCAAACGGTTTCGAGTGACCAACTTTAGCCAACGATCTTGAAGGTCACCTTTACCAAATGGCTTCAAACCGTTTGAACTTTGAAAGACCAAGACCATTTGGGGCCCAAGTAATCAAAATTGTTTGAGGATCAATATGGTTAATCCTTTTGGATGCCTAATGTAATTGAGGACTCAATTGGTTAATCCACTTGGATACCTATTGTAATTGAAGATCCAATTGGTTAATTCATTTGGATACCTCATGTAATGGAGGTCCAATGTGATTGAATCTCTTGAAAATTAAGATGATGATTGATCCATTGTTCCAATAATGATTATTAAGGTTAGGTACAAAGGTTGAAACCCTAAAGTACCTAGATGATCAATACCTTTAGATTAATTAACCCTAAAAGGTTATGAGAGTAATGTCTTAGCACACTATGTTAACCATAGTTGTATGTATTTGATTGAAGGGTTGATGTGACCTAATCAAGTTGGGAAGATGATAGAAAGGAATTAATATATGACTATTGATCATGTGATGATTAAGTTATGATCCTTAATAAAGAGATCATGAAACCCTAATCCATAAGGTTAATGAACTAGTTCAGGGTAACATAATGTAAAACCCCAATTATGGGAATAAAGAGTGAAACCCTAATTGGGATGAGTATCTCTAATTGATAGGAAAGGAGAAACCCTAATTGTGGGTGATGCCATGAGAAACCCTAATTGAGGGTGATGCCATGAGAAACCCTAATTAAGGGTGATTCCATGATAAACCCTAATTAAGGGTGATGTCATGAGAAACCCTAATTAAGGGTGATGCCATGAGAAACCCTAATTGAGGGTGATGTCATGAGAAATTCTAGTTGGGATGAATAGTAAGTGAAACCCCAAAGACCTAATAAAGGGTAAAGGTAGGTGAAATTCTAAATAGAGTTATAATATTTTAAGCCCTAACCTTGTGCAATATGATGAAAAACCAGAACCCTGATAATAAAGTAGTGGGTGAAACCTTATAAAGGTGAAATACCTTAAATGATTGAGTATAGGCAACCTTATTGTAGGCAATGCCTTAACCTGAAATGAGTCCATACCATTAAAGGTAGTTGAAACTTTCTTATGTGTGACCTATGCACTTCATGAGGAGAGTGATAGGTTAATGGATGAAAGTATTAAGATGGGAAGTGCCTTAATATAAGATAAGCTGATAACTCAAAGAAGTTAGAGGTGATGATGAAAGTGATATACCTTGATGCATTTTAAATCCAATCTATTTGGGTAAGGAACATATGAAGTGTGTTATGTAAATTGTTACAATAGAATGTAATGAGTTTGATATACCTTGACAAGCATAGGCTAATATACCTTGAGAATAAGGGTAAGCCAAACTATTGAGTATGATGTAATCATACCATGATAAGGATGAGGACTGAACTCATACCTTGTACTAAGAATCATTTAATGATAAATGTTAAGAGTAATGAACATGCCTGAATTATGAAGATGTGTAATGGCCTTATGAGCTATATGGTTAGATGTTACCTAGTGAGAAGTGACAAGGTGTTTTATGGGCCTTATGAGCTATGAGGATGGTTGTTGCCTAGTGAGAGGTAACAAAATGTTTTAAAGGTTATACAAGATTGATATAGTTCAATACTTGGAATAATATCACATGATTGATATAGTACAATACCTAGAATAGATGCATAAGATTAGCATAGTCTAATACCTGGAATAACAATTGTACATGATTGGTTAAACCCCAATACCTGGAATAATAACACAGGCTTGGTTAAATCCCAATACCTGACATAATAACACAGGATTGGTTAAATCCCAATACCTGGAATAATAACACAGGATTGGTTAAATCCCAATACCCGGAATAATAACACATGATTGGTAATAACCCAATACCTGGAATAGTTGCACATGATTGACATAGTTCAATACTTGGAATAGTTGCACAGGATTGACATAGTTCAATACCTGGAATAGTTGCACATGATTGACATAGTTTAATACCTGGAATGGATATAGAAAATTGACATAGTTCAACACTTGGAATGGTTACACAGGATTGATATAGTTCAATACTTGGAATGGTTACACAGGATTGACATAGTTCAATACTTGGAATGGATACACAGGAATAATATAAGTCTAATGCCTGTACTAGTTGCACAGGATTGGTGTAACCCAATGCCTGTAATATTTATATAGGATTGGTATAGACCAATGCCTGAATAAGACATGATGATGTACACTCTCATGTTCAATATAACCAAAATCTATTTAGTAGATCGGCTAAGGCCAATAAGTTGAAAAAAGAATGTCTCATGGGTGACATATCAAAATAATGAGTGTCACAAGAGAAGTTTGACATGATGGTATAATATGAAGGATAAATGATATACATGTTCTTCCTATTCCTTATTAAGAGAATAGTCGATCTATTGTTCTATCATAAATAGTTACAATGCTTTAAGATGAGAATGCTTTAAACTGCTTATCCTCTGCCCAGTTTTATATCTTTCATTGCAATAATAATGTTTTGGTGAAGAATTATATCTCCAGCTAGGACAATTTACAATTGTCTCACCCCTGTGGGATCCAATGTTTTTAGGTGGACGTGGACAAGGAGGTAGGAAACCTTTAGTAGAGAAGGAACAACAGCAATATCGAGGACAACAGTAATATCTCAGGTGGAGATACCGCCTGTCTAGTCATATAGTTAGAAAGTCCTATGTGTCATCTCTGTACTCTCAGGTCCTCAAAGTCAGTAGTCAGAGTTTTTTTTAATCGATCTGAGATTTTGGCTTGATGCCTCGAAGTTTTATGTTGTCTGTATATAATGTTGAATAGGACAACTGATGTTGTAATCCTCGAGAAGAGATAGTACATGTTGTGTACTTATGGAACAGAATGTAAATATTATACTTTGGTTCTTGATGAAAAAGATTTCCTATGTATGGATCTCTTTGCAAAAAGTTTAAATTTTTTTGTGATTTTCAGTAATCCACTGCAAATGATTCGCTTCCTCTTAGTTAATCTTGTGTTTTGTAAGTTGGATGCCACAATTTAGTGGTATCAGAGCTCTAGGTTCATTGAGTCTACAGAGACATAGGACTAAGGTATCGAGTTTGTTCTAAGTGTACTTCAGTGTATCTTATAGTGTCTTCTTCTTATGCAGAAGAGGACATATAACATAAAGATGTCTAAAGGGCATGAAGAATACATTGCTGAGAGCAATGCTGCTGCACCAGTGGGAGGTGCAAGGGATCAGGCAAGGGAGGAACCAGTGCCTAAAAATCCCCATGTTGATGAAGTCATGAGAGGAAACCCAGATATTCATAATCTTTTTGGGCAGCTCATGACCACACTAAGGTATATGGCAGATCGGATGCCAGCATCAACACCCATGGCACCAATTCCCAATGAGGGATATGGGTCTGGTAAGACCTTTAAACGACTACGTCGTGTCGGAGCGATTGAATATGTTGGAACATCTAATCCAGCAGATGTTGATCTCTGGCTCACTGAGTTAGAAAAAACCTTTAAGATCCTTAGTATCCCAGAGGCTGACAAAGTTAAACATGCGGTGTACCTTTTGAAAGGTAGTGTTGGACACTGGTGGGCTATAGAAGAAATAAAAAGGAATGATGAAGAGGTTGGATGGGAGGAATTCTGTCAATAATTCGTCAATAAGTATTTTCCATAGACTTATTTAGATGAAAAGATCTCACAGTTTGAGAAAATACGACAGGGAGCCATGTCAATAAGTGAATATGAGGTTAAGTTCATGGAACTTTTATGATTTTGCCCCTAGATGGCTGCTACTGAGGAGGAAAAGATTCGACGTTTTGAGAAAGGATTGAATGTTGAGATGTCCATTCCGGCATCTGCCCTAGAAAGTAGGGAGAGGTTTGCCACATTTGTGGAGTCTATACGGAGGATAGAAAGATCTACGATAAAGAAACATGAGACAAACTGTTGGTATGTATGCCCTGAGAGCCAATCATGGGATGATTGGTGGGATACATTAAGATTGATTTGATAAACATAAAAGGCGAGCTTCCAATTCTTTCTGGTTCAGTCATATGAGATAGTGATAGAACATATTGAATGTCTAGAGAATGACAGTACTCAATGACGTATGCCTTCAGGTTCATGACCTGAACGATGAGATCATACGGATGCTAAGAGTTTGTACATTCTTGTTATGTCCCTAGTCGGATGTCATTGTGGAAGGTAGATAGACAGCAATGACACACAAGACTAGATTGTGGTGTTGGTTGATGACAGAATCTCATTAGTCATGATATAGAGATATCAAACCAAACACATAGGTACTTGTTAGAGAACAAGGTACCGGACAGACCCACCGTGAGTTTGACACATGGAACCATGAGATGGTAGTCACAGTCAGTACTCACAGTGATGGTGGTGAGTGTGATTCTTAGACCTGAAATCACTGCACTCAACACATGTCGTTGGGCACACTTTGACATCATCAAACGCAGTCCTGAAACATGGGTTGTTATAAAGGTGATGATTGGGTGGCTTTGACACATGGGGCTTTTGAGGGGTGAGTGATAGATATGGGATTTGTCCCTCCTGAGGGAGTTTGATATCCATGGCCATTTGATGAGTAGGATTGAGAAAGGCGTGCACGCATGTGTGAATCAGTATATGATACTGATGTCATACATATCTCTTCCAGTCTACTCTGAGATCAAGGAAGTGAATGAACGTTGACAGGATGACTGTTCCATGCCTCGAGTTCATTCGGGATATCAGTGACAAAGGAATTATACATTCGCTGTAACACCATTCACGGATTGTAGGATGAAAGTTGTTCTCCAACTTTCTACTTTCACTTGGGTAGCACTGATGTGTGACTAGGCACCGCTCTTTGCTTGTGAAGTCATAAGTGTTATGGACTTTCACTGCCAATGTGAAATGGACCTGCAGGGTCACACACATAGGATTTAACCTGGAAGAGGAGTTTTGTCCACAAAGCAATGTTTAGATTGATTACTAAAGGAGTTTAGTAGTTCAATTAAACACTCAATCAGTCGATAGCTCAATATTGTATGGTTCAAGGTGTTGGACGCATTGATTGGAGTATCGGATTGATTGAAATCGCAATTGACTGATTTTGCCCAACCTGTGCTTCCAACCGATCGGTTCATGTGATGAACCGGTCGGCTGAGGTTGCTGAACCGGTCGGCTGGAGTGTCCAGGCCGATCGGCTCATGCCCAGGTTGAAACGACCGGTTCAAGGATTGAACTGATCGGCTCAACTGGTGCAACCGACCAGTTGGGAAAGTCATGTCGGCAAGAATTTTCCTTTCGTTTCAAATTGCCCAATTCGATTGGGAATAACATTGGTATTCGATACCAATTGGGAAAGAAACAAGGAAAGTCTTTTTGAGCTGGATTAGGACCATGAACCGATCGGTTCAGGGCACCAACCGATCGGTTGGAGTGCCCCAAACGATCGGCTCAGGTCGAACTGATCGGCTCAATGGCTGAACCGATCGGTTCAGTTGTGAACCGATCATTTCAAGTTGTGAACCGGTTGCTTTTTGTGGAAAATTCTCGAACCCTTCTACTCCTGCTTTAGTCCCGCATTGCCCGGGATGGAGAACCATGTCCCATGACTCTCCTATATATATAGGGGTATTGGGGGCTTCTCAAAGTACAGCTCAGTGCAACCAGTTGCTCTGCAAGTTGTCGTTCTCTCTGGTTTTGGTAATCGTGAGAGAGCCTGAGCAAGTGCTTCCCGAAAAAGGGAGGTGCAGCAAGGGAAGGACAACTGCAGTTGCAACAGGAGGCAGGAGAGCGTGTTGGCGACTAGTACGTCAACAGGAGGGTGTGACTCCTTCCACTTCCTTGTGGGACAAGGAGAGTGGAGTTCCAGGTGGTCCGTGTGGACTACTACAGAGGCGGGAGGACACTGCCGCTTAGGAGGACAACTGTCATCTGACAGTCCGGTTCGAGTAGGAGTTGTCAGTCCCGGTGCGACCAGGAGCTACACAGACACCGTCGAAGTCCGGAGTTGAAGACCGCGCATTGTGCGAGGTATTGTCGCCGAGAAAGCCTCGGGACAAGGAATGATTCCGCAAACCATCCATTCCTATTATATATACGTTGACGCGTTTCCTTGGTATGGGTTTGGGGAGAAATTTTTTTTTTCCGCTGCCTTCTCTGTCTCCCCTAAAACCCAACAGTGGTATCAGAGCCACGTCAGCTGTTCTATATTTTAGGAATATCGATATGATCGATTTTGGTTTGTCACCTTTATTTATTGCATGCGATGCGAATAATATTGGCTTTATGCATGTCAAATCCTAAATCCACAAATCCCTAATTACATATATGATATGTATTATTAATACACTCGATACGCGTCGCCCTTAAACGAGTTTTGTGGTGGATGTGTGTAGCATGATTATGGCCTATAAACCCCTATCTGTGTGTGGTTGTTTGTGGTTGCTTGCATCTCGGTCTGCGCACCGATCTTCCCTCTCTTATTCCTGATGTAACTCGAAATAATTCGAGATTCTTTCCTACCTTTGCTCCCCCCGAATGTAACTCGGGGTTTCCTTTTAAAGCAATGTAATAAATAGAATAGGATTTTATTTCCTGTTATGTCAAAGACCGGCGGACATCCAGACGACTGTTCAGACGGTCGGTTCAAGGAGTGAACCGATCGGTTGACCTTCCAGACGGTCGGTTCAAGGAGTGAACCGATCAGTTGATGACCGGTTCGAGGAGCGAGATGAGCGGGTGGCAGACATGACGAAATGCACGACGACCAGGCGAACCGATCGGTTGGAGGAGCCAACCGATCGGCTGGTGGCACCCAGACGACCGGCTGGAGAGTACAGATCATTCATGTGATGAGTTGATCAACTCGGAAGGTAAGGCACAGAGTTCATCTTGTACAGGTTGCATGTGATGTAGACCTAGATGACCGTGATTCCTCTTGGCTCGAGGAATCACATTAGGATGGCCATAATCATCGCTTTTATCGTTTTGTGCATGTTTTCTGTGGGATATAGCATGTATATGATATGTACTATGTATTGTGGTGATTGGATATGTATAAGTATATAAAACCAAACCCCTCATTAAAATATTAAGTTTTAGATGCCTTCCAAATGCGACACACGTGAAAAGCTTGTTCGACCAAGTGTGGGCACGCCCTAGCGTGGTGCACCGTCTACCTCGTGGAAGCGTGAAGGATGAATGTGTGGGTCTGCCCTAGAAGGGTGCATGTTCATCGTGTTTGCTTTGGGTCGGACTTAACAAGGTGATCTAGATGGGATCTAGTACCTTGAGGCATGGAGATGATCATTGCAAAGAGTTGTATATGACATCTTATCAAGAGTTGCATATGATGCAATTGGAAAAAGTTGCCTACCTGAGAGATCTATGTTGTGGGTGACAGCCCTAGCTGGTCCATGGCTTAGAGGATTTCAGGATCTTGCCCACTAGAAGGTTATACGCTGCAATCTTCCGAATTGATGGTGAGGGCTATCGATTTGAAGTAAAATAGTGGGAGCGATAATTAATTAAAGGCCTAATTATATCGTCAAACTTTCAAATCAATCAAATAAGTCAAAAATGAGTTTTGGACTAAAATTGCATATTTTCCTTTTGTAGTTCAAATGGCAACAAACAACAACAACTTTTCTTTGCGATCGGTCCTTGACAAGGACAAGCTAAATGGGACAAACTTCCACGACTGGTATCGGACATTGAGAATTGTTCTCACTCAAGAGCGCAAGCTCTATGTCCTGGATACTCCAATTCCAGAGGAACCTGCTCCTAATGCACCAAGGACAGAAAGGGATGCTTACAAGAAGCATTCTGATGATGCCATTGATGCAAAGTGCTTGATGCTATGTTCAATGAACCATGAGTTGCAGAGGCAACATGAGAACATGGGTGTCATAGAGATGATTCTGCATCTCAGGAACATGTATGAAGATCAGGCACGGCAAGAGAGGTACAATGTTTCTAGGGCGTTGTTCAAGTGCGTCATGATAGAAGGAGATCCAGTTGGTCCTCACACACTCAAGATGATTGGGTATGTGGAGAACCTGCAGAGACTAGGATTTCCACTGAGCCAAGAGTTGGCTACTGACGTGATACTGCAATCGTTGCCAAAATCTTACAGTCAGTTTGTGATGAACTACAACATGAACAACTTTGATAGGCCACTGTCAGAATTGTTGGGCATGTTGAGGACAGCCGAGTTACAGATGAAGAAGGACAAGCCTAAGTCCGTGATGGTGATCACGAGCAAGAAAGGCAAGTCCAAGCGCAAGGGCAAGGGCAAATCTAAGAAAGGTTTTGAAGCTAGCCAGGAGTCCAAGCCATCTTCAGCTCTCAAGGCCAAGGGAGGCGTGACCAAGAAAGGAAATTGCCACCATTGTCAAAAGCCAGGACATTGGAAAAGGAATTGTCCTCTCTACCTGGAAGAACAAAAGAAGAAGGAGGCGACTGAAACCTCTACTTAAAGGTGTCATGAAAGTAAACTTGTAACACTTTTGAGATATATGATATCAAGATGTAAAGTGTAAAGCATTCTTACTTGGGGCAAGTGTTGCCTTTATAGATAGGAATACTTTAGTTTATTTTCAGCCAATAAGGCATGTAATACAGTTATGAACTGCTATTCCATACTTGCCAATAGATAGAAACACTTTATTTTTGCATATTGTATGACAATGATAGCAATTAATAAAGAGATGTTTCAATTTATAAAGATGTGATCTTTGTGGCAAAGCCTTATTTATCTTGTGATATTCTATATTCATAAGATAAGACAATACCTAAAAGTTATAGATAACTCAAACAATTTAATTAGCATTAATCATGAGAAATTCATTTCTAGTTTCCATGTCATGGATAAAACTAGACTCTTTTGGTTAGAGAACCAGTAAGGGACATGAATATCTTGGACATGATTAATCAATCTTCACTAATGTAGTGGAAGAGTGATTATCCTATTAGGTATAATACATGTGATGTATTTACATACCTATTGGAATAAATGCTAACACTTCATATGGTGTTTAGAGAAATACCAATATGAATGTCTTGAAATGTTCAACATTATCATAAATGAAGTATGAATTTGGTAAAGTATTAATTCTTGATGAGATCAATGAATGAAATACTTGGACCAAATGTTTGAGATCCTTATGAGTGATTATGATAGTGTATCATAGTAAACTCTTGATTAAGGCATGGTGATGTCTGAATCAAGAAGGAATCATACTCTAAGGAGTTAGAGAATGATTATCAAATAACTGAATTCTTCTTAATAAAAGAATACCCCACACTAATAAAAGAAATTAAGAATCACAAGGGTTGTGAGTTCTTATATCTTTAATAGATACACCTCAATTATCTGTGTGATGAGTTGTTCATGTGATGAGTCAACTATCAAGATGAATATGAGGAACTGAATCTTGAGTTATGGTGTATGACCTTTACATCCTAAATGACATCCATGTGAACCATAAGGTATGACCTTGATGGTAGCACTCATTGGATCATATCCATAAGTGCAAATAAGTATTAAGTGTTAAGCTACATGGATAACATTTTGATAAGTATAATGCTTATTAATTGCAACTTAATGGCTAAGACATTTGGCATATGGATACTAAAACCGCATTCCTATGAGGAATAAAACCAGGATGTGTATGTGACACATCCTATAAGGTTTATGAATCCACTAATGCAAATGAAGTCTATAAGTTACAATGGACTAATCAATGTGATTGATTGAGTACAAGCAACTCAAAATTGGATCTTTACTTTGATGATATAGTCAAAGGGTTTGACTGATATGTCAAAGATAAAGAAGGGATCTGTGATTTAGTGGGAGCGTATTCACATTCCACATATTGATGTGAAATGGAATTGTTCTAGAATGGAAATCCAAAAGTGGAAATTATCTTTAAGGAAGATAGAGATGTTTCCTATGTGATAGGAATAGAGATCTATAGAGATAGTTCTCGAAAATCTCTTGACCTGGAAAGAGAGAGCATACATTGGCAATCTGTACTGAAGTGTTCAGTATGCACAGATTCAGTGGGAGAAAACTTGTCCATATTACATGGAGTTAGTATCCCAATGCCAAGTGTCCAATTCTTATGAAGAATGGGAACACTAAGAATAGATATGGATCTATCATGTATGTAATCATCCCATTATCTTGCATGTATGACATATCAAGAATAAAATGCATTCATCATCTTGTATGTAGGACATGGCAATATGATGTGCTCATCCTGATAACTCGTATGTGGGACATGACGAGTGGATGTCTGTCTGCTTCCAGTAAGGGTTACTGGAATACCATGAGAACTTGATGAGTGCTTGTGAAGTACTAGTTCTATGGAGATAAGGAAGAGTTCGATGTAAAGAGTTACATTGATGCGAACTTCCGAAAGGATAGAAAATTATTCGCAAAATATACATAAGATGTATAAAAGTGAAAGTTTGTTGATAATTGAAAGTGTTCCAATAAAACCATTTAAAAGGGAAATGTCGAGTATCTATGTGTTAGAGAACAGCAATGGATACTATATGGATCTGAAAGTTCATAAGATGAACTAATATTCCACTCGCTGATGACAAGTCTGGAATCCTTGATCATGCAATGTGGCTAAAGGTTAGCAAATGGAATGCTAGATCGCATATTACGGCAACTCCATCTCATACGTGTGACGTACAGCGAAGAGATGCGAGACATGCAATTTGTACAGACTTTGGCAAGGTGTTGTCATCACTCACTATGTTGGCACTAGAGCACAGTAACATGTGGGACATGTTTGAAGATCACTATGAATATGATTCATGGGTGATTGGCTCGCAGTGCAAGTGGGAGTCTGTTGGTATGTATGCCCTGAGAGCCAATCATGGGATGATTGGTGGGATACATTAAGATTGATTTGATAAACATAAAAGGCGAGCTTCCAATTCTTTCTGGTTCAGTCATATGAGATAGTGATAGAACAGATTGAATGTCTAGAGAATGACAGTACTCAATGACGTATGCCTTCAGGTTCATGACCTGAATGATGAGATCATACGGATGCTAAGAGTTTGTACATTCTTGTTATGTCCCTAGTTGGATGTCATTGTGGAAGGTAGATAGACAGCAATGCACACAAGACTAGATTGTGGTGTTGCTTGATGACAGAATCTCATTAGTCATGATATAGAGATATCAAACCAAACACAAAGGTACTTGTTAGAGAACAAGGTACCAGACAGACCCACCGTGAGTTTGACACATGGAACCATGAGATGGTAGTCACAGTCAGTACTCACAGTGATGGTGGTGAGTGTGATTCTTAGACCTGAAATCACAACACTCAACACATGTCGTTGGGCACACTTTGACATCATCAAACGCAGTCCTGAAACATGGGTTGTTATAAAGGTGATGATTGGGTGGCTTTGACACATGGGGCTTTTGAGGGGTGAGTGATAGATATGGGATTTGTCCCTCCTGAGGGAGTTTGATATCCATGGCCACTTGATGAGTAGGATTGAGAAAGACGTGCATGCATGTGTGAATCAGTATATGATACTGATGTCATACATATCTCTTCCAGTCTACTCTGAGATCAAGGAAGTGAATGAACGTTGACAGGATGACTGTTCCATGCCTCGAGTTCATTCAGGATATCAGTGACAAAGGAATTATACATTCGCTGTAACACCATTCACGGATTGTAGGATGAAAGTTGTTCTCCAACTTTCTACTTTCACTTGGGTAGCACTGATGTGTGACTAGGCACCGCTCTTTGATTGTGAAGTCATAAGTGTTATGGACTTTCACTGCCAACGTGAAATGGACCTGCAGGGTCACACACATAGGATTTAACCTGGAAGAGGAGTTTTGTCCACAAAGCAATGTTCAGATTGATTACTAAAGGAGTTTAGTAGTTCAATTAAACACTCAATCAGTCGATAGCTCAATATCGTATGGTTCAAGGTGTTGGACGCATTGATTGGAGTATCGGATTGATTGAAATCGCACTTGACTGATTTTGCCCAACCTGTGCTTCCAACCGATCAGTTCATGTGATGAACCGGTCGGATGAGGTTGCTGAACCGGTCGGCTGGAGTGTCCAGGCCGATCGGCTCATGCCCAGGTTGAAACGACCGGTTCAAGGATTGAACCGATCGGATCAACTGGTGCAACCGACCAGTTGGGAAAGTCATGTCGGTAAGAATTTTCCTTTCGTTTCAAATTGCCCAATTCGATTGGGAATAACATTGGTATTCGATACCAATTGGGAAAGAAACAAGGAAAGTCTTTTTGAGCCGGATTAGGACCATGAACTGATCGGTTCAGGGCACCAACCGATCGGTTGGAGTGCCCCAACCGATCGGCTCAGGTCCAACCGATCGGCTCAATGGCCGAACCGATCGGTTCAGTTGTGAACCGATCATTTCAAGTTGCGAACCTGTTGCTTTTTGTGGAAAATTCTCGAACCCTTCTACTCCTGCTTTAGTCCCGCATTGCCCGGGATGGAGAACCCTGTCCCATGACTCTCCTATATATATAGGGGTATTGGGGGCTTCTCAAAGTACAGCTCAATGCAACCAGTTGCTCTGCAAGTTGTCGTTCTCTCTGGTTTTGGTAACCGTGAGAGAGCCCGAGCAAGTGCTTCCCGCAAAAGGGAGGTGCAGGAAGGGAAGGACAACTGCAGTTGCAACAGGAGGCAGGAGAGCGTGTTGGCAACTAGTACGTCAATAGGAGGGTGCGACTCCTTCCACTTCCTTGTGGGACAAGGAGAGTGGAGTTCCAGGTGGTCCGTGTGGACTACTACAGAGGCGGGAGGACACTGCCGCTTAGGAGGACAACTGTCATCCGACAGTCCGGTTCGAGTAGGAGTTGTCAGTCCCGGTGCGACCAGGAGCTGCACAGACACCGTCGAAGTCCGGAGTTGAAGACCGCGCATTGCGCGAGGTATTGTCGCCGAGCAAGCCTCGGGACAAGGTATGATTCCGCAAACCATCCTTTCCTATTATATAGACGTTGACGCGTTTCCTTGGTATGGGTTTGGGGAGAAATTTTTGTTTTCACTGCCTTCTCTGTCTCCCCTAAAACCCAACACAAACCTCAAAAGAAAGTCTACACAGACACATGGACTAATGAGTAGTGGCAGCAGACAACCAAAATCTTCACCAGTCCAACCACAATATAGTGCACATATACAGGGGTCATCAAGTTGGGGTCAAGCTTGTCACAAATGTGGACATCTAGGACATTTTAGACAACAATGTCCAAAGAGAAACAATGAAATGACCCATCAGTCAAGGCATAATCTGCAGAACCCATAAGGACCTCAGTCCAGTGGAGCATATGATAGAGGATAAAGACAAGTGTCACATTTTAGTCCATCTACTTCTGGTAGTAAAGGACAAAGGAAATAACAAATAACAATTAAGTCCATGTTCTGGGTTAGATAAGATGCTAGTTATCTTGTAAAAGGTAGACTTGTCAAGATAAAACTTTCTATTTTGAGTTACCTTCTATTTCCTACTATAAGAAAAGTAGTTGTTGTTTAGTTCATCTGTATAATCCTTTAAGGATATGAGGAAGAGATAGTAGTATGAGAACTTGTGTTCAGTTTAATATTCTTTTATATGTTTTCAAGTTTCTCTTTCTCCATTAAGAAAGGGAAGAGATGAAAAAAAGAAACTCAAAAGAAATCTGAGATATTAAGTATATTAAATCTAAAGAGATGAAAAACATAGAATAAAGTAAGTGCATACTACATGATCTTAGTATTTATATACCATGGCCAAGTATACAACTATTGATGACAAAGTGAGTATGGGGACTCTTAGATTGTTATTTTTTTTATTACTCTGATCAAGTAGTCATTTTGAAACAATCTAATGAGTATCATGAAATCAGAAATATGGAATGAATAGATATGTCATGCCCTAACCATAAGAAAGGGAAGTCTGAGATAATCTCAGATAAGTATGATGGCATGAGGAACTAAAAATATACCCCTCATAAGACAAGAATAAGAATAAGGGAGATGAACCCTATTCAATAAAGTTGTAAGTATAATAAGAATCTTTTCCATAATGAGGAAATGGAAAATGTGATGAGAGCAAGAGATGATCATAAGACATGCTAGAAAATAATAAAGAAAAGAATAATGTTATGAGATTATCCTTATAGATTCCTGAGCTTAGGGCAAGGAACTTAGGATGAGATGAAGAGTAAATGGTTCATGAATAGTTGAAAACACAGGAATAAATAAGAGGAATATGATTCCTTGTTTTCCTTCCTTTCAAGGACATGGAAATCAAGTGGGTCTTAGGACACTTGATGTACATAAGATAAAAATGTTCATGTGATGGTTACTTAGAAAAGTATCAGGGGTTTATGCATTGCATAAACATAACATTAATGAGAATGAACCATTTGAAGGAATAATTGTAAAAGTATTGCAAGAAAAGGTTATCAAATTAAATCAACAAATAACCTCTATCTAAATAAGAAAAGTATTACCTGACATAGAATTAACTCCACAGTCGATAATGAAAGGACAGTGGAGCATGTGCCTTATGTGTTTGATTCTATGAGAATCTTGTATGGAAACACATGGTGATGATCAAAGCTCTATGATGTCTCCACAACAATGAGATGTTATGTGGAGAACTGATAGTATGATGAATGAATAATATCTATCTCCTTTATCTGGGATTTCGGGGATGAAATCCTTGTTAGGGGTTTATAATTTGTAACATCCCTGACCGGGGTTATTCTTTAACCCTAGGTGTTTTGATTATGAAAGATGATTATATTCTTAATCATATCTTATGAAAAGTAATTAGGGCTCATGAGAAACTTATATTTCAATTTTGGTCCTGTTTGGACAATGTTGAAGCAATGTTTGCTTATTTTGGACTAAAGTGCAAATTACCCAAGTTGAGGGGTTAAATTGCAAATGTTGCATGATAAGATATTCCTCATGTGTTGAAGAATCATGAGAATGAATATGATGCAGAACTATGGCTTGTGGTAGCCTGAGTACCAAGGAAGAGCTGATAAAGCAATGTTTGTGCATTAAAACCTAGTTTTGGTGTAAAGTGCAATTTACCTAAAACCTAGGGTTCAATATGCAAATTACCACTTCAATAAGGTCCCTAATGTTTCTTGTCATTATGTAGAGCAAATAAAATGAGAGGGGCACCTCATTTGAATTAATTTGGAGGAGAGAGAATCTTCATATTAAAATAATCAAGATTTAATCCTAATTGAAACCCTAATTCAATTTAGGGCAAAAATAAATGTATTAATTAAAGGGACTTCAACCAAATTTGAAATGGTTGGATTCATATGTGTGTGGAAATCCTTGAGCCTTGCAAAGGCACGAGCATATCCTAAGGAGGTGAAACTCCACTCACGATTATTATAAGAAAAAGAATTTCCACTCAAAAATGGATATTCTTATTATAAGGGTTAAGGTGCTTATTTTCTTTTCCCTTAATTCTTGGATAATGGAAGGGAGCTCGGTGGGGATAGAGATGACTTTTCATACAAGAAACCAAGGGGGATATGGTGGCAACAATTTTGGAATTTAAAAGACTTTTATAAAGTATTTTCTCTCTCATTAATTTTCTTATAAAAGTACCCTTTCCAAGCCCAAACAAAGGCTTTTTCGACCCCACTTCTTCTATTTGCTTGGAAACCGACCAAGGGAGCTAGGGAGGACCAAGTGGACGACCTCCAACCTGTTGGTAAGGTTCTTGACCATTTTTACCTTGGTTCCGTGGTGGAAATCGAAAATAAATCATTGATTTCTTCTTATTTCGATCTCCTCTTCAACCCTAGCCAATCTTTTCAACCAAAAGCTTGAGGACGAGCCTAGGGGGAGTTTCAAGAGCTTCATCCACCATTGTTTCCGTGAGATTGGAGCTTTGGAGCTCAATTGGAGGCGGGTTTTATAACTTGAACCCTTGATTTTGTTATTGCATTCAATTCCCTATTGAATAATGATCATTTCCACATTCAAGATAATTGATTTGGTTGATGGATGCAATCACCATGGAAACCACAACAGGTTATGTGAGTTTAGAGCTTGAAGATGATAAGCACACACCTCTCCAAATATCCAAGGCAAATAGTTTACACTTTGTTGCTTAAACGGTTTCCCAAACCGTTTAGAAGCAAACAGTTTCAAACCGTTTAGAAGCAAACGGTTTCACCAAACCGCATGAGGCCAAATGGTTTCAGACCGTTTGGTGGTGTTGAATAGGGTTGACCATTTGGAGATCTGTTGAAAATGATCTAGGTTAATGACCCATCAATTATGATTGATTAGTTCCAATTGGTTCATGAGTTGAAGGTCCAACAATCACCAAAACCCTAATCGGCTTAAGTGCTGATTTCCAATTTAAATGAGTTTGAAACTTGGGTTGATTGACCCAAACAGTTTCAAAACCATTTGGGGATCACCCAAACGGTCTCAAGACCGTTTTTTGGTCACCCAAGACCGTTTGGAGGTCTATGGTTGAGTATGGTTAGGTGGTTGAAGATCTAAAGGTACTAAGTTGAAGTACAATCAAATGCTTATTTGGTGATCAATCCAATGAACTAAACCCTAATTGGATGACATAGTTTTGGGTGATGAGATGGGAAAACGGTCTCAAGACTGTTTGGAGGTCATCCAAACGACCTCAAGACCGTTTGGGGTTAGGTCATGTCCAATTTGGATGATGATCCAATAGTTTTAAAGTAATTAGTTACACATTGATTAATGTTGAAGGATCATCAATTCCAAACTCTAATCCAATTGATTCAAACCCTAATTGATAACCAATTGAGGGTCAATTGAGGGTCAAATAATTTGAAGTATGACCTATTTAACTCAATCAAAGTATGGTTATAGGTCCAATTGATGATTGGTTACATGAATACAATGGTTGATGGAATAAACATTGAGAACCCTAAGCCGATTGGAGTAGTTGAGACCATCTTTGGTCCATGCGATTTTGAGGAGGTTTGGACCAAACGGTCTCAAGACCGTTTGGGACCAAATGATCTCAAACTAGTTGAGTTCATGCGGTTTCAAAAAGGTACTTTAGCAAACAGTTTCAAGTGACTAACTTTAGCAAACGATCTTGAAGGCCACCTTTACCAAACGATTTCAAACCGTTTGAACTTTGAAAGACCAAGACCGTTTGGGGCCCAAGTAATCAAAATTGTTTGAGGATCAATATAGTTAATCCTTTTGGATACCAAATGTAATTGAGGACTCAATTGGTTAATCCACTTGGATACCTATTGTAATTGAAGATCCAATTGGTTAATTAATTTGGATACCTCATGTAATGGAGGTCCAATGTTATTGAATCTCTTGAAAATTAAGATGATGATTGATACATTGTTCCAATAATGATTATTAAGGTTAGGTATAAAGGTTGAAACCATAAAGTACCTAGATGATCAATACCTTTACATTAATTAACCCTAAAAGTTTATGAGAGTAATGTCTTAGCACACTATGTTAACCATAGTTGTATGTATTTGATTGAAGGGTTGATGTGACCTAATCAAGTTGGGAAGATGATAGAAAGAAATTCATATATGAGTATTGATCATGTGATGATTAGGTTATGATACTTAATAAAGAGATCATGAAACCCTAATCCAGAAGGTTAATGAACCTTAACCCTAGTTCAGGGTAACATAATGTAAAACCCCAATTATGGGAATAAAGAGTGCAACTCTAATTGGGATGAGTATCTCCAATTGATAGGAAAGGAGAAACCCTAATTGAGGGTGATGCCATGAGAAACCCTAATTGAGGGTGATGTCATGAGAAACCCTAATTAAGGGTGATGCCATGAGAAACCCTAATTAAGGGTGATGTCATGAGAAACCCTAATTAAGGGTGATGCCATGAGAAACCCTAATTGAGGGTGATGTCATGAGAAATCCTAGTTGGGATGAATAGTAAGTGAAACCCCAAAGACCTAATAAAGGGTAAAAGTAGGTGAACTTCTAAATAGAGTTATAATATTTTAAACCCTAACCTTGTACAATATGATGAAAAACCAGAACCCTGATAATAAAGTAGTGGGTGAAACCTTATAAATGTGAAATAACTTAAATGATTGAGTATAGGCAACCTTATTATAGGAAATGCCTTAACATGAAATGATTCCATACCACTAAAGGTAGTTGGACCATTCTTGTGTGTGACCTATGCACTTCATGAGGAGAATGATAGGTTAATGGATGAAAGTATTAACATGGGAAGTGCCTTAATACAAGATAAGCTGATAACTCAAGGAAGTTAGAGGTGATGAGGAAAGTGATATACCTTGATGCATTTTAAATCCAATCTATTTGGGTAAGGAGCATATGAAGTGTGTTATGTAAATTGTTACACTAGAATGTAATGAGTTTGATATACCTTGACAAGCATAGGCTAATATACCTTGAGAATAAGGGTAAGCCAAACTATTGAGTATGATGTAATCATACCATGATAAGGATGATGAATGAACTCATACCTTGTACTGAGAATCATTTAATGATAAATGTTAAGAGTAATGAACATGCCTGAATTCTAAAGATGTGTAATGGCCTTATGAGCCATATGGTTAGATGTTGCCTAGTGAGAAGTGATAAGGTGTTTTATGGGCCTTATGAGCTATGAGGATGGTTGTTGCCTAGTGAGAGGTAACAAAATGTTTTAAAGGTTATACAAGATTGATATAGTTCAATACTTGAAATAATATCACAAGATTGATATAGTTCAATACCTGGAATAGATGCACATGATTAGCATAGTTTAATACCTGGAATAACAACTGCACATGATTGGTTAAACCCCGATACCTAGAATAATAACACAGGATTGGTTAAATCCCAATACCTGGAATAATAACGCATGATTGGTTAAATCCCAATACCTGGAATAATAACACAGGATTGGTTAAATCCCAATACCTGGAATAATAACACATGATTGGTTAAATCCCAATACCTGGAATAATAACACATGATTGGTAATAACCCAATACCTGGAATAATTACATAGGATTGGTTAAATCCCAATACCTGGAATAATAACACAGGATTAGTTAAATCCCAATATCTGGAATAATAACACAGGATTGGTTAAATCCCAATACCTGGAATAATAACACAGGATTGGTTAAATCCCAATACCTGGAATAATAACACAGGATTGGTTAAATCCCAATACTTGAAATAATAACACAGGATTGGTAATAACCCAATACCTGGAATAGTTGCACATGATTGGCATAGTTCAATACCTGGAATAGTTGCACAGGAGTGGCATAGTTCAATACCTAGAATAGTTACACAAGGATTGGCATAGTTCAATACCTGGAATAGTTGCACAGGATTGGCATAGTTCAATACCTGGAATGGATACACAAGATTGACATAGTTCAATACTTGGAATGGTTACACACGATTGATATAGTTCAATACTTGGAATGGTTACACAGGATTGACACAGTTCAATACTTGGAATGGATACACAGGAATAATATACGTCTAATGCTTGTACTTGTTGTACAGGATTGGTGTAACCCAATGCCTGTAATATTTATATAGGATTGGTATAGACCAATGCTTGAATAAGACATGATGATGTACAATCTCATGTTCAATATAACCAAAATTTGTTTAGCAGATTGGCTAAGGCCAATAAGTTGAAACAAGAATGTCTCATGGGTGACATATCAAAATAATGAGTGTCACAAGAGAAGTTTGACATGATGGTATAATATGAAGGATAAATGATATACATGTTCTTCCTATTCCTTATTAAGAGAATAGTTGATCTATTGTTCTATCATAAATAGTTACAATGATTTAAGATGAGAATGCTTTAAACTGCTTATCCTCTGCCCAGTTTTATATCTTTCACTGCAATAGTAATGTTTTGGCGGAGAATTATATCTCCCGCTGGGACAATTTACAATTGTCTCACCCCCGTGGGATCCAATGTTTTTAGGTGAACGTGGACAAGGAGGCAGGAAACCTTTAGTAGAGAAGGAACAACAGCAACATCGAGGACAATAGTAATATCTCAGGTGGAGATACTGCCTGTCTAGTCATATAGTTAGAAAGTCCTATGTTTCGTCTCTGTACTCTCAGGTCCTCGGAGTTAGTAGTCCGTGTTTTTATTGAATCGATCTGAGATTTTGGCTTGATGCCTCGAGGTTTTATGTTGTCTGTATATAATGTTGAATAGGATAGATGATGTTGTAATCCTCGAGAAGATATAGTACAGGTTGTGTACTTATGGAATAGAATGTAAATATTATACTTTGGTTCTTGATGAAAAATATTTCCTATGTGTGGATCTCTTTGCAAAAAGTTTTAATTTTTTGTGATTTTCAGTAATCCGCTGCAAATGATTCGTTTTCGCTTAGTTAATCTTGTGTTTTGTAAGTGGGATGCCACAATGAGTGAGTTTGGGGTGTTGTATTAGATCTACCTCATTGATACCTTGAAAATCTCTCCATCTTTTCACTTCACAATCCCCTTTCTCAAAGAGAAAAGGTTGAATTGATCTTCTCCGGGTGAAGTAGAAGCTTCTTCAAGGCTAAAGAAGGTATGAAGATCTTTTCCGAGTGAAGAAGAAGGAAAAGGTTGAAGATCCAAGGAGCTTGGTGGGTAAATCCTCAAGGCTGAAGACTTGTTTCAAGGAGGAGATGTCCTAGGAGAAGGAATCGAGCTTCTTGCAAGAGTGGGTAAGACATGTTGTGAGGTAGAAGAATAACTCTTACATAGGTAAGCCCTTAAATGTAATGTGGTATTCATGTATGCCTTATTATGGAATATAAGTATACATGGGTTGAAAATTCCTAGAGGTTGACCTCTCTAGGTAGTGGAATGACGTATCCTAGTTTGGAGATTGGAACCACTCTAAACACCATGTCCAAGTGTTTGTTTCAATCTCTATCATCCTTGCTATGCTTGTTTAAATAGGACCTAATATTATCTTTTAGATTTTGGTTTAAATTGATTAATTTGAAGGTCTAACTATTCTTGTTCAATTTTTAAGCTCTATTCACCCCCTCTAGAGCCCTAGATCCAATAGAGTTCAGGTGGTTATATTAAACGCCACCTATTGAGAGATCAGGAGTAAGAGAAAGGGTCTTCTACTTCTACTCCCTCTACTACTGAGTCTTTTACTTCTTCTGGATGGTTACCTCACTATTTGGAGAGGATATATCTGATTACAAATAAAGAGGAGAAGTCTTCTCCAAGCAACCTAGGAGGTGGCTACAAAAATGATTAATTCCTTGGTCTCACAATGCATGTCCATGTTCTTTTTTCCCTGTATTGTTAAGTTTTACTCATTAGTCAGCTTTGATGATGAATTGTTGGAGCTAGGTGAGCAATGAAAATAAGACAAGTTCACCCATCAGTAGGGATGGCAATAAAATCCTATATACCATCACCCGGTCCGGCCCACCTTGGTCCGACCCACCAAATTGGTATACCCATCACGGATATGGATGGTGGTTTGGTTAGTCTAAAATCTACTACAGTATAATCGGGTAACCAAACCACCCCGATGCTGTCAGTCCCAAATTTCTATCTCGTGAAACCCTCCTCCGTCTCACAAAAACCTACCCTCCCCATCTCGCCGTCGCTCCATCGCTGCAACGCTGCTTCCGGCTATGGAGCTTCTCTCCTCAAATAGGTGGCAGATGGAATATCCGCTCCGCTAGCCACCTTCTGACCGTCGTGGATCTCAGAAATCAGCAAAGCCAGAGATCCTACCCTCTCCATCTCGCCGCCGCTCCATCACTGCAACACCACTTCCGGCTATGGAGCTTGTCTCCTCAAATAGGTGGCGGATGGAATCTCCGCTCCGCTAGCCAGCGTCGTGGATCTCAGAAATCAGCAGAGCCAGAGATCGGTCGTGCTTGGCGAAGGGAGGAGCAACTCACAGTGGTATCGCGGGTAAGAATCCACCTCGATCTTCTCTCCTTGGCGATGGAAATGTGCTTGCGATTTTGTTCATTTACCCCAATCTATTAGATTCAGATCTTATCCTCTCAATATCCTTCGCAGTTTATCCATTCTGGGAAGAGATCAACGAGTTGTGCATCGTCATTATCAACAACTTCTACTCTTCTGTTAGCTGCTGGCTCTGTTTCCGGAAATAAGTGGCTCTGTGGGCGACTATCCATAGCTACCGACGATCAACAATTATTCTACTCTGGTACATAGACTGCAGGTAAGTGTACTGAAAACTTTTCCTCTTAATGTTGGGTTCTTGTATTGTATCTGCATTGCTCGTATGTTGCTTCTCATGCGTCGGGGTCAGTTGTTCCAGGCTACAGTTGGGTTGGGAGGAAAGGTAGTGACTATAATAAAAAAGTACCTAATATTAATGGTGCTATGCACTTAAACGCCAACCAATGCTTGGCTCCATGCGCAACTGGTGGGGATATGACTGATTTACTTGAGATGGTAACATACATAAAATCAATTATTTGTACTTTACTAGTGAAAAGTGAATCTTATGTAAACGTGTTAGTAGTTCACTATACGTTTTATGTAATGTCTAATGTGTATACATGATATCTTAGTGAGGAAGTATTGGCACTTCCATAGTGAGGAAGCATATAAATACTAATCCAAATTTAGGAATTCAGACACAATGGTAACCATTTCTGAAGAATCAAGGTCTCCCAACCCAAGTTCATGCCCTGCTAATCAAGAGACCTTACCTAATGAAAGCAGTGTCGTTTCATCACCATCTAGAGTTCTTAGGAGCATGATTTGGAACTATTATAAGAGGAAGAAGGTGGAAGGGCATTGGAAAGCAGAATGTATATATTTCCATAAAGTGTACGGAGCAAATCCCAAGCATGGGACATCTCATCTTCATCATCATAAGAATCTGAGATGCCAGGCTTTGAATGGAGATAGTCTTAGGAGAGAAATATGCACAAGAGAGGCACTTAAACTTGCATTCAACCAGGAAAGTGGAAGAAAGGCAGTCGTGGATATAATCCTTTTGCATGACTACCCTTTAAACATGGGCCATCAGGGCACACACACTGATTTGGCATTTTCTCTTGGGACATAAGAGCACCCTCGACATGATAGGGCCATTGGAGTTGAGTTTGGGCTAAAATCTTATTTTGGCTCATGCCAACAATAGCACAAATTTTCCAATAAAAGGGGAATGGATGATAAGGATGTGAAAAGATTGGTAGTTGTAGTTTTGGAGGAGTTTAAGTCTTCTTATGTGGCGTAAGCTTCTCAGAAGTCACAGATCATGTACAACATCACATGCCCCAGGAGGCTATCGGGAGTACTCATTCGGACTCGAATAGCACGACCATGGTAAGATTATCAATTTTGTTGGTATGTATGCCCGAAGAGCCAATAATATGATGATTGGAATAAAGCATTAGATACATGATTTGATAATAATAAAGGTAGTTCTATCTATTATGTCTGTCTCGCTCATGAAAATGATGAAACAGACATAGTAGATGTCTAAAGAATGGTGTTACTCAATATCATGTCTTCAAAATGATGACATGAACAATGATATCATATGTATGATAAGAGTACATACATTCTTGTTATGTCCCTAGTCAGATATTACTGTGGAAGCAAAACAAACAATAGTTATACATAAGACTAGAGTGTGTGTTGATTGATCATAGAGTCTCATTAGTCATGATATATGATATCAAGTCAAGCACACATGTACATGTTAGAGACCAATGTATCAACCATACCCACCATAAGAGTGATACATGAAGACCATGGAATGGTAGTAAGAATCAACTCTCATAGTGATAGTGGTGATTATGGTTCTGAGACCTACAGTCACTACACTCATGACATGTTATTCATTATATTTAGACGTCATCCAACATGACTTTGAATAAGGGTTTCCATAAAGGTGATGTTCACGTGCATTGTGACACATGGGGATTGAGTGTGAGTTATGTAGATGGGATTTATCCCTCTTAAATGATATTGATACCCAAGCCTCTTGATAAGAGAGACTAAGAAATATATGGCCATACTCATGTGATACAATATGTGATATGTGAATAAGGACTGGCGGCATAGTTTTATGCCTGTCTACCTTCCATCTCAATGTAAATCTTAGAAACTACATTATGAAGTGAACTCAAATGCATCTCATATGGTCAGATCTAGTTCAAGGAACATGGATTGAGCATGGAGCATATGGTGATTCCATCCCATGAGTTCAATTCAGATATCATAGACAAAGGAACTATACAATCATTATAACACTGATCACAAATTTGTATGTTAAAGTTGTTCTCCAACTTTCCAAACTACATGGGAAGCAATGATGTGTTTCTAGATACCACTCATTGCTTGTGATATCATAAGTAGGTTATGGGCATTCATTGTCAACATAATTTGGGACCTATAGGGTCGCATGCATCGGATGCACTTGGAATATGAGTTTATTCATGAATGGTGTTTAAATTGATTACTAAAAGTGTTGAGGTATTCAATTAAACAACTGAGGTTCAAAATTGACTGACTGGACTTTCAACCGACCCGTTCAAGTGTTAAACCGATTAGTTGGAGTGACAGGTCAATTAAAAACACATTTGGTTGAATAATTTCCTAACCTGGACATGTGAAATGAACATTTCACATATGAAATGACTATTTCATGATGTGAAAAGATCATTTCATCATTTGGGTTGTCTGTTTGAGTGATCAATTCGATTGGATCAAGATTTTATGTTGATATCAAGTTTTGCATTAAACGAATATTGATTACCAATTTGATTCAGAATAGGAAAACACATGAACCGATTGGTTCATGCATGAACCAACCGGTTGGGTAGGTGAATTGACTGGTTGGCTGTCTGAAGTTTCAAGAAAATGCGTGAATTTCACCCTTTTAACTCCTGCATAGATTGGGAACCCTAACCCTAGACCTCCTATAAATAGAGTGGGTATTGGGGGTTTCTCAGATACAACATTAAGATCTGGTAATTGTTGTCTTCTCTAGTTGTGGTAACAAATAGATAGCCTGAGCGAGTCCTACCCGGAAAAAGTAGGGATAGCAAAAGAGAGATAATTGTAGGAGAGAAAATTGGTGATAATAAACTCTTGTTCAAAGGGATAACTCCTTTCCATTGGCTCTGGTAGTGCAACGTGGAGTTCCCAATGGTTCGTGTGGACTACTCTAGAGGTGGGAGGTTATTTCCAGTTGCTAGGAGGACAAAATTTATCATTGCCCATGGTGCTACACTTGGAGACCGTTGGTGATGATTGTTTGAGTGCTGCTAAAAAAGAAGTGTGTTGCTACTTGGAGAAGAAACATGATATTGCAACAAGGATTGTCACTGGACTTTCTCTAAGACCAAGTATAACTCTTGTTACCTTCCTTCCTAGATACATTGTTGTTGACGCGATTTTGCTATTTGGGGAATACAATTTTAAATTTTTTTATCTGCTGCCATATTTGTCACCCTAATTTCCGGACAGTGGTATCACAACCACATCAATTTATGATGTATCTGGATTTAAATTAATATGATCATATTTATTTATTGCATACAATGCATACTTTAAAACAATTAATGTGCATATTCAATTAAATACCACACACAATTTCGATATATATATATATATATATATATATATATATATATATATATAGGCAATTCATTCACTACCCATGTGGGTAGATAAGGTTAGTTACCCGTCGATTAGTTTTGTAATAGGGAGACACATATTTGTAACCAGACAATCAAAATTGTAATGAGATGACTAAAATTATAATACAAAGACTCATTTTGTACTACAACGATGTTTCATTTACAAATATCATTTTTACTGTAATCAAACATGTAATAAAAAATGAGTGTTTGTATTTCAAATTTGGTCATCTCATCACAAACGATATTTGTCTCATTACAAATAGGTACCTTTCTATACAAAATAGATCTACGGGTAACTAAAATTAGTTACCAGCCCGAGTAGTTAATATATATATATATATATATATATATATATATATATATATATATATATGTGTGTGTGTGTGTGTGTGTGTGTGTATGTGTGTGTGTATGATATCCATACATGTTGCCCTATAAGTGTTTTGATGGTGGATGTTAGAATGGTTATGGCCAATAAGCCAATATCTATGTGTACATGGTAATGGTTATTTATTCCTATTTATATCTCGATTTGTGTACCAAACCTCCTCATTTTTAAATGTAAATTAATGCTCTTCTTCATATTTCCCCTCAAATGTAACTCAAGGTTTTCCCTTTTACAATGTAATATGAAACAAGATAATTTTAATTTATGTTTCGTTGTGAGAATATGTTCTACACTAGATGAACCGGCTGGCTCGTGAGACGAACTGATTGACTGGAGGATGGAGGAGTCCCGACAATAGAAGGATGAACTGATTGACTGGTGGCCCAACCAATTGTCATTAGGAGTCCAGACATCGACTTAACCTAAGCCCATATGATCATTTCAGGAACCCAACTGAATGACTGGAGGCAATCTGATGGGTTCAACAGTTGAACTAATCAACTCAAATTGGTTTGAGCACATATCTTCACCAACAACATGTACATATTATGTGGACCTTAGGTGGTAGAAATTTCTTATGGATCCAAGGAACTGCATTAGACTGGCCATAACCATCACTCATATATTTCTGATTGCATGTTTTTATTTGTGGTTATATAATGTATATGATACATAAATATGTGGTGATTGGATATGTATATCTATTTATATATAAAATCCCTCAATAAATATTAAGTCTAAGATGTTTTCCATAAGACAAACACATAAATGGCTTGATTGATCAAATGTAGGTTACACCAAAGCATGATGCACCATCTGTCTCGTGGAAGTGTGATGGTAGGTATGTAGATCTGCCAAAGTAGGGTACATACTCTATCATGTTGACTTTTGGGTCAGGCTTAACTAGGTGATCTTAAAGGGATTAAGTACATAGAAGCATGTTGATGACTATGACAATGAGTTGTGCACACCACTAGGAGTTGCATGAGATGCAGTTGACGTATGTTGTCTACCTAAATAGTCAAGTTGTGGGCGATCAACTAAAGCTGACTCATGATTTGATGAAACATGGATCTTGGCTCACTAGAAGATTGTATTATACAATCTTTGAAATTTGTAGATAGGTCTATCAATTTGAACAAGATAGTGGGAGTGATAATTAATTATAGGCCAAATTAATATCATCAAACTTATCAATCAAATAAAAAATATTTTGAAGAATTTGCAAAACTTATTTTGTAGAATCTAATGAAAAACACAAATACTTTATCATTGCGATCAGTCCTTAAGTAGGACAAACTAAATGAGATTTACTTCTACATCTGGTTTAGGACTTTGAGAAGCATTCTCACCAATGAGCAATAGCTATGCCCTTGAAAGAACAAAGCTAGAGGTACCCACTCCAAATACACCTGAGGCTTAAATAGATGCTTACTTGAAGCATTCCAGTGATGTCGTAGACATTAAGCACCTTATGCTATACTGTATGAACTATGTGTTGCATGAACAACATAAAAATATGGACATTATCAAAATGGTAATTCATCTTAAGGATCATGTGAAGAAAGTAAGGTATAATGTCTCCAACGAGCTGTTTGAGTACATACTGATAGAGAGATATCTAGTAGAGTTCCATGTGCTCAATATGATTGGGCATGTGGATAGACATGGATTTCTTTAGGTCAAGAGTTGACCATGGATATGATTTTACAATCATTTCCTGAATCATATAACCATTTTATCTAGTTCTATCACTTGAGTGACTTGGCCAAACTGCTATCAGAATTGCTTGCCATGTTAAGAAATGTTGAAGCAATAATGGAGATGGAAAAACTCATGATAATGATCAGTGGAACAAAGTCTAAGGACAAAGGGAAGGATGAGAAGAGTTCTTAGGGTAAGCTAAAGTCCAAGCCTTCTGCACTCCAGATAAGGAGAGGGGTAAGTGCAAAAGGAATTTGTCCTTTTCACTTAAATGATTATGGGAGGAAAGTTCCACCATTGCTGTGGCATTCAAATCTCAAAAACATAATTAACTAATGTGGAAGTGTTCACTAAGCAGCGGATTACTAAAAATCACTAAAAATTAAAACCTTTTTATCAAAAGATCCATCAAAGGAAAACTTTCTCACATAGAACCAACGTAGCATAATTACATTCTTGTTCACAGGTACATATTATGTATCATCTCCTTTTGAGAATTACAAGCATTAATTGTCCTGTCAAGCTAAACACAGGCAGTATAAAATCTTGAGGCACTAAGCCAAAAATATCGAAAGCACTAACTACTACTCCGAGGACCTGAGAGTACAGAGACGACACATAGGACTCTATCTATATCTATACAAGGCATGACAGCCAGTGTCTCCACCTGATACTTCACTATTGTCTCTATTGCTACTGTTGTTGTCGATCTCCTACTGAAGGATTCCTGTCTCCTCATCTGCGTCCACCTAAAAATGTAGTTCCCACGGGTGTGAGACAATTGTAAATTGCCCCAGCAAGAGATATAACTCTTCGCCAGTAACATTATTATTGCAGCTTAAGAAGATAAATATGCACAAAGGAATCATATTTATTTGGCATGAACTAATTCAATGTCTAACAGATTAGAATATTATTCTTGTCTAAAACATTGCAGCTATAACTTGAAAGAGCCACATGTCACTTATTCATTAAGGAATATGAAGAACATGTATAACATTTATTCACTACAACATCATTACCACAACATTAACTATCTTCAGGCTTAGATCATATATCTAATACCTGGCATTGTCATTGTGGAGTCATGGCCTATAGCCATACTCTTTTCACAAAGTGTTGGGATCTTAATCCCTCAACTCACCAAGTACATTTCCTCTTCTTAACAAGTTCATCATCATGATTATAGCATCTGGGTATTTGAACCCATAACTCACCATAGGATACTTTTTACCACTTGTTAGGTAACTTTTTACCTTCAGATCATCTGACCAAAGACATCATAATTCTTGCTATACAATGTATTTTACATAGTACACAAAGCTCATTTATTCTTACTACACAAAGCATATGAAGGCTTATAAAGCCTATAAAACATTCTCAATAAACAAGCATCATAGCCCATACCTGGCTATGCTTCTCATCTCATCATCCTAGCATGATTAGTATTCATGGTAACAATTATAATGCTTTCATATTAGTATCATACAACACTAAGTAGTATCATCCCTTTTTAGGGTTCATGATTTCTCTTTCACATCAGTACCATACAACACTAAGAAATACCACTGTTCCCTCTTTAGGGTTCATGGTTTCTCTTTTATATCAGCACCCTTCATTAGGGTGTTCCATAAATAACCACATGGGTTCTTAAGATCATATTATTAATGATCAACCCTATTTCATTGCTTCTCAAAGATAGAAACCAAAAATAGATATCATAAGTATTCAAACATACTTATATATATCCTCATCATTCATCATTGAATGTATTATCAATACCAAGTATGAGTTTCTCATCTTTATCAGAATATGATTATATCATAGTCTATTAATTTGGATTAACCTTTTCATAAGGCTTGTTAGCCTACACTTAACAAAGTGCATTACATCTCAATGTAACAATTGCCATGACACATTTCATGTGTTATCTATTCCAATAATAATGAACTTATAACACATCATGGTATATCAGAATTCGGGTGTTGGATGTGATATCTATCATGCCTTGATGTATCACTTCCCTCAACACCCTCATCTTGCTTGAGTTTATTCACTAAGCTTGTATTAGGGTATCATTCATCCTAATACCTATGCACTAGATCATCACATTTATTATGCAATGTATTGGTCATGATTCATCTATTTTAGAATACACAACCATTGCCAAAGATATGGACTCACCCTTGAGTCAGGGACTATTCAACCCCTCTAGGTATTTCATTTTTCTGTACATTAATCACTATTCTATCAATATGAATAGGATTTCCATAATTATAATTTGAGGTTCACTTAGCATCTCACAAACATATATAGATTTCACCTAGAATCACTCTTGATTAGAGTTTCATATAAAATCCTTCTATATGAGGGTTTCACCTAGTATTATGTGAAATTAAGACTTCACAACACATCACCTAGTGTTAAGGCTTCACATTAGTATTAATGGTACTTCCCAATATTAGGGTTTCGTATACCTTTATCCCATTTTAGGGGTTAGGGTTTACCATTCACATTCAAGTGGGGTTTCTCTTTCTTCATACCCAAATTAGGGTTAGGATATACAATTCCCATTAAATTAGGGTTTCTTACATTGTGACACTAATTTAGGGTTACATCATCACCCTAGATTATGGTTTCACTGAGCTTTTCCCTTAAATTAGGGTTTCACATAACCTTTCTCTAATTTAGGATCAAGGTACATCAATCTCTTCGATGAAGATTTTATGATCTAATAATATCGATCAAACCCGGATTACACATTTATTCACTATGAGAGAAATATGGCTTAGTAAGTAAGCAATCAACTCTCCCATTCACTCTCCCTCTCATCCTCCCTAGGATGTTAACTATTCCAATATTAATCAAGGTCAACTCTTTACTTGAGTACACAAAGCTAGGGTTAACCTTTATAATCATCATGGGTCTACATCATCAATAATCACATAGCTAATTTACGTTTGATCATATTAGATGTACAAATGGTCTAATCAATTAAACCATCAATTATATAAGGAATTCAAAAGAATTGGCCAATTAAACTTTCAATTCCACAAAGTGATCAATTGAGTTAACCATTGAAATCTTCAATTGCATTAAGTATCCAAATGGGTTCACCATATTGGACCTTCAATTGCATGAGATGGATTAACCATGTTGATCTTCACAATATTAATTACTTAGACCCTCAATGATCTTAGTTCTCATAAATCAATTGATTGAAAACCATTTGAACAAGTTATACTTAAAACCAATTGGACAAGGTAGGTATTTAAACCGATTGCACTTTGGGTCTCCAAACAGTTTGAGATCATTTGGTCCCAAACGGTCTTGAGACTATTTGGTCCCAAACGGTCTTGAGACTATTTGGTCCAAACCTTCTCAAAACCGCATGGACCAAAAAGGCACTTCAACACTCAATCGACTCAATGTTTCAATCAATGGACCAATTACAAATTGAACCACTAAAGTATTCATCAATTGGAACAATGAATCACGATTCAATTAGACCTTCAATTTAGGGTTTTGAACCCAATTGAACTAGGTTTGATAATCAAGAAACCATCACTTAGGGTTTGAAATCGAGGATCCATCAATGGTTGACATTGTGGAATCAAATTAATTGAAATCAATGAACTATCATCATCACATGATATGACCTGACCTCAAACGGTCTTGGATGACCACCAAACGGTATTGAGACTGTTTGGGTGATCTCCAAATGGTCTTGAGACCGTTTTCCCATTCCATCATCAAAATTCATGACATCCAATTAAGGTTTTGGACCATTGGATTGATTATCAAATCAACACTTAGTTGCAATTCAAGTTGGTACTTTTGGACCTTCAAACACTTATCCATACTTAACCCTAGACCTCCAAACGGTATTGGGTGACCTCAAATGGTATTGAGACCGTTTGGGTGATCCCCAAATGGTTTTGAAACCGTTTGGGTGAATCAACCCAAAGCATCAACTCATTCAATTGCAAAATCAGCACTTAGCCGATTAGGGTTTATACCATATGTTTGAATTTTCAAATACCTAACCTTACTCAACCATAGACCTCCAAACGGTCTTGGTTGACCTACAAACGGTCTTGAGACCGTTTGGGTGATTCCCAAATGGTTTTGAAACTGTTTGGGTCAATCAACCCAAGTTTCAAACTCAATCACTTATGAAATCAGCACTCAACCCGATTAGGGTTTAGGTGATTGTTGGACCTTCAACTCATGAACCAATTGGAGTTAATCAATAATAATTGATGGGTCATTAACCTAGATCATTATGAACAAATCCCCAAATGGTCAACCCTGTTCAACATCACCAAACGGTCTTAAACCATTTGCTTCTATGCGGTTTAGTGAAACTGTTTCATTCCAATCTGTTTGAAACCGTTTGCTCCCAAAACACAAACCGTTTCGACATTTGATTGAAACCGTTTGGTCTAGATATTTGGGTAGGTGTGTGCTTATGATGATGTCATCATCATCAAGCTCTAGACCCATGAAACCTTCTGTGATTTCCATGGAGATTGCATCAATCAGCCAAATCATTAATTATAACTAGAGAAATGATCATTATTTGATGGGGAATTGAATACAATAACAAAGTTAGGGTTTCAAGTTATAAAACCCACCTTCAATTGAGCTCCACAGCTCCAAGATCACGGAAACAATGGTGGATGAAACTCCTTTCACTATTCCAAGGGTCGTCGTCAAGCTTTGAGTGAAAAGAATTGGTTAGAATTGAAGAGGGGATCAAGTTGTGACGAATTTATGCATTGATTTTCGATTTTCACCATGGATTCAAGGTGAAAGGAGGTCAAGAACCTTACCAACAGGTTGGGGGTCGTCCTCCTGATCCTCCATAGCTCCTTGGTCGTTTTCCAAGCAAGGGGAAAGAAAAGAATCCAAAAAAGCCTTTGTTTTGGCTTGGAAAATGTACTTTTATAAGAAAATTGATGAGAGAGAAAATTCTTTATAAAAGTCTTTTAATTCCAAAATTGTTGCCACCACTTCCCCCTTGGTTTCTTGAATGCAATGGAATATCTATCCCCACCGAGTTCCCTTCCATTATCCATGAATTAAGGGAAAAGAAATTAAGCACCTTAACCCTTATAATAAGAATATCCATATTTGAGTGGAAATTCTTTTTCTTATTATAATGGTGAGTGGAATTTCACCTCCTTAGGATATGCTCGTGCCTTTGCAAGGCTTTAATCTCATACACACACATCTGAATTCAATAATTTTAATTTTGGTTGAAAGCCCTTTAATTAATACATTCATTTTTACCCTAAATTGAATTAGGGTTTCACTTAGAATTAAATCTTGATTATTTTAATATCCAGATTCTCTCTCCTCCAACTTAATTCAAATGAGGCGCCAATCTCATTTTATTTGCTCTAAATTATTCCAATAAACATTAGGGACCTTATTGAAGTGGTAATTTGCATGTTGAACTCTAGGTTTTGGGTAAATTGCACATTACACCAAAACTAGGTTTTAATGCACAAGGATTGCTTCACAAGCTTAATCTTGGTGCCCAAGCTTGTGAAAACCATACCACTACATCATATTCATTATTATGATGTCTCAAAATCATAGGAACATCTTATCATGCAACATTTTCAAATTAACCCCTCAACTTAGGTAATTGGTACTTTAGTCCAAAATAAGCAAACTTTGCTTCAACATTGTTCAAACAGGACTAAAATTGAAACATAAGTTTCTCATGAGCCCTAATTACTTTTCCTAAGATAAGATTAAACATCTACTCAACCTTATTAGGCAAAAAATCTAGGGTTAACACATAACCTAGGTTAGGGATGTTACAAATTATCCACCCCTTACAAGGATTTCGTCCCCGAAATCCCAGGAAAAAGGAGGAACGAATTTATTCATTAATCATGCCCTAAAGTATCCACATATTATATTAATATTATGGAGATACCATGGATCTGTAATCCACACAATGTTCCTTTCATTAATTCCTCCTTATCACTGTTTATGTTTATGCAGAGCATAAACCCCTAACATGTGATGTCTATATTATTGAAAGGAAGAAGCATAAAAGAACATACTTCTATCATCACCCCATAATATTTACCAAAAGAGAAAAATATATATCTAACACAGATAATTCACTCAGCAATCCTTTATTTGTTTGGAAAAGTTCACTGCGAAAGCTCACTAAGAAATTAATTTTAGAAATATTCACTGAGAAGGTTCACTGAGTAGTTTGTCTTGGAAGAATTCACTAAGTACGTTCACTAAGTATGTTCACTGAGTAATTTGTTTTGGAAAATATTCACTGGGCAAGTTCACTGAGTATGTTCACTGAGAATATTGTTTTGAAAATATTCACTGAGCAAATTCACTGAATATGTTCACTGATTATATTGTTTTGAAAATATTCACTAAGCAAATTCACTGAGTATGTTCACTGAGTATTGTTTTGAAAATATTCACTGAGCAAATTCACTGAGTATATTGTTTTGAAAATATTCACTGAGCAAATTCACTGAGTATTGTTTTGAAAATATTCACTGAGCAAATTCACTGAGTATGTTCACTGAGTATATTGTTTTGAAAATATTCACTGAGCAAATTCACTGAGTAGGTTCACTGAGTATTATTTTGAAAATATTCATTGAGCAAATTCACTGAGTATGTTCACTGAGTATTGTTTTGAAAATATTCATTGAGCAAATTCACTGAGTGTGACGTCCCCGGATTTTCTAAAACTTAAACTGATGTGTGATGTCTAAATTGAAACCCTCACCTCAGTGAGAATCCCAATTTAAATATCCCACACTAGGCTAAGAAGAAGAAAATCAGAGGAAGTCAAAAGGAAACAATCAGTAGCACATGTACATGAACAATAATAAAACCATACACACATGTTCACCATTCAACATATAATTACAACATGAATTGTTACAACATTTGATATTACATATTAAACAACAAACTATAAATATACATGTACTACCACTAAACTACAGGATCTTAAGACAACAGATCCACTTGTACATCAGCTCGCCAAACAAGTCTCAACTATCTTGGTTCTTCAAGAGCATAAGACCACAACCTAAACAAAAGATTACATGTGGTACACATCAACACAATATTCAAGAATATTGTTCTGAGTATGCCTACGTGTCTTTTATATACCTCTCATCATATCTTGGCAATAAGATAAAACTAATACTTGGTAGTTATAAAGAAATATAAGAAAATCATATACTTGCACAAAGATGTTCATCAACAAAAGAGAACACATATTTTAAGCTCATTTTCCATTATATATTTATGCATCTACCTACCAATGGGATAAATGCATCCAGGCCTCATGATCTACTTACCAAAGAGATAGATCATTGTACATGTGATCTGCTTACCAAAGAGATAGATCACTCACTAGCACTATGCTTACCAAAGAGATATAGTGCTTCATATAATGGAATAGATATATTATGTTTTATGTTTTCATAGTAATAAGTATGGAAAATCATGCAACATATCATACGAGAACAATCATTTCAATCAATACCATATGCCAAGTTTTTACTACCATATAACACAAGCATATTGTATAATAATCCAAGCAAGAGGTAATGGCGTACCTTGATCAAGAGACAAACCTAATCATCATATCCTCATATCAACTATAACTTTGTTAAACCTGATCAAGACAAGATCATATCCTATCATCAGGTTCTCATATTACCTAACCCTAGTTGTGTTCATATTAGGGTTTGCTTATCTCCTAATGATATTCTCATGATTACTTGTATTCTTGCCTTATATTTATCTTACTGATGTCATGTTCTAGATTATAGTTCATCAACTGGATATACTCATGTGTCACATTATTATGTGAACATATTTAACATTATGTCACTTTCATTAACCATATCAGGGTTACATCACATGTATTAAGGATTCTCTTCATATAACATGAATTTCATATATATAACTAATCTCAGATTTATATATTATCTTCCAGTTACAGATATGAGGGTTTTCTATAAATCTCATCATTTATTGAGCATGCATGTATTAATTGCATCATCTTTAGTGTTATTAGCCTTAATTAGTCATATTAAGAAAATTACATGATTTTGTGTATCAACCTAATTATCACTATCATCAGGTGCATTATAAACATTATTATGGAGTTACTGATATTTTTCCATAATTTTATATCATCATTTAATATTTCTTATCCATGAAATAAGCATTACACATCTTACATAATATCACAGAGATTAGTGTATCAAAAGCCTAATATTATCATTCTACCATGTTCTACTCATTTTTCTGAGAATTTCAGTATATTATATGTATTTTTATGATAAGTGGGCTATTTATTATGAAATATCTAAGAACTGGATATATACTGAATTGTTTACCTTTTTGGGCTAATCACGCGTCGCCACGCGTCCATCCAAGGCGTGCTTCTTTGCTTGGAGTCGGTCGTTCTTTGTTGTTTGGATGCCTGGACCCAGTTCACCTCTGATCCCTAGCTAAAGTATCCGGTCTGGAATGTGATTTGGCTGGTTCAAGGGTCTTCACCCTTCTCACGCGAGTACATGATCGCACACCCCATTCTTCCGTGAATGGGTGCCGCCGCTGCTGGTTGATCTCAAGCGAGAAGTTATAGAAGATACTCACCTCTTCCCAACTACTATGGCCTCTATTAGCTTTTGGTCATCCATCTCCATCGTCTGACTCAAGGCTTGTTGTCGGTTCCTCCGTGTATCTCTCTCACGTGTGATTGCCTATGTGTGTTCTTTCTCCTAGTACGACGCCTACATGCTGCAGCCGTCGCCACCTGGTCCACCTTCAGCCAGTGGGTGGACACACCCCCTTCCCCGGCCAGGGCACCGCCGCAAAGTAGAGCATGAAGAGGACGACGGCCGAAGTCTCCTCGGTGCAGCACCTCTCGGCATCTCGGATCCCTACGCTCAGCTGTGGAGCTCCTTCTCCATTTCCACATGTCTCGCTCTCATACGATGCAGTCACCTCTGTGGTCGTCTTCTTTGGCTAGGAAAACACTACAGCTCCAGGGTTGCTTGCTCCTTTCCTGACGCAGCACGCCTAGGCCCTGATATCTCATTCGCATTGATCTGGAACGGAGTCGCCGCCGTTGGGCTTGTGTGCTCCGATGTGGATGGTGCAGGCCCTTCTCTAGCCGAGGTGAATAGATAAAAGGCTCTGCTCTAGTTAGGATTTGGTCTCCGTCTTCATCTCCTCATCTGCTTCAATGATGTCCAGTAGCTTCATCCTCTATTCCTCCGTCGTTTCCTCTGCTAACCTTGCACCTCCTCCAGCAGCGTTCAGAAGCAAAGATGAGAGGGACAACTGGTGCTCGTTCTCCCTAAACACTCAATAACTGGTATGAGGGGCCTGACGACTGGTCTATCTTAGGGAAGTAAAACTTCTTGTTCAGTTCCTCCATTGAACCACGATCAGAATGTGGGATGAGTTGGGCTCGTGCTTGTTGTTATCCCACGATCTCCAGCCAAACACAAGGTGGGCAATGAACATGTGCTCCAACCATCCGATCCCAATCTAGGGCCAGCGACAACTCTCCCCAACGCCAAGGCCAAACGGTGGCTTCTCATAGGGGCACCAACTCATATACACTGGAATGAAGCAGCGTGACACATATGCTAATCAATACTTAGGCTAGAAACCTACATCCTTTCTCATTCATACATCCAAAGCACATTATTTATGAATTCCCAATCCTAATAACTTCCTCTAAGAAACTCCAATTGCCACCAAACCTTAACCATAGATTTAATACATCTCAAGCTACATTCTACTCAAAAATTGGGTGAGAAAACTTAGCTATTAAACCATTAAATTAAATTCCTCAAGAGACATGAACTTAGGGACATTAATCATTATGTCAACCTTAAATAACACTCATACTTTACCAAAACACTTAAAACTCTCAAACTAACTCAAACATATGGATTCAATTATATCGTTGGACATTTAAGGATTTCAAAAGTCCACTCCATCACATCCTACACACCTTAAAAGAAATTTCGTCCTCAGAATTAAGCCAAAACCCAGTCTTTCACACTGAGTATTGTTTTGAAAATATTCACTGAGCAAATTCACTGAGTATATTGTTTTGAAAATATTCACTGAGAAAATTCACTGAGTATGTTCACTGAGTATTTTGTTTTGAAAAATATTCACTAAGCAAATTCACTGAGAATGTTCAATGAGAATATTCACTAAGTAATTTGTTTTGAAAGTATTCACTGAGGAAGTTCACTGAGAATGTTCACTAAGTATTGTTATTTTGAAAGTATTCACTGAGGAAGTTCACTGAGAATATTCACTAAGTATGTTCACTAAGTAGTTTGTTTTGGAGAAATTCACTGAGAAGGTTCACAGAGTATGTTCACTAAGTAGTTTATTTGGAAACATTTCACTTAGCTCTTCTTATTTAATTTCATTATACTCTCTAGATTGTTTTATAATGACTACTTGATCAAAGTAATAAAAAAGATAACAATCTAAGAGTTTCATACTTGCCTTATCTACAATAATCATATATCTGTCCAGGGTATACAAGTATTGAGATTAGGTAGTATGCACTTTATTTACTATCATATTCCTCACTTTTCATATCATTATACACACAAGATTTTCCATACTTTAATATTCTTCAGGCATCACATCTATATCTCATCTTTCAACACACAGATAAGGGACACTACAAGAAAAACATGATTTAACTACAATTAATTTGCTTACATTTGAATTATATGTAGTCTAAATGCACTATTCCCTACACGTCACTTATATGTAAAGAAAACAAATATAGTTAAATGTATAGTACATGATTTAGCTATAACTCTGTGTACATTTATTTTCTCTCACCATCAAAATCCACCATTCTAAATATTTGTTCACACAATTATTTGGCACCGTGCTCCCCTATCGTTCAAACAATACGTTCGCCCCCGTCAATATCTTTTTCCCCATTTTACTCTCATCTCCCTAAGTAGCATTTCCTCTGATTTGCAAACTGGCAGGGCCATGAGATGAAACCCCCAAAGTAGAACGTCGTCGTACTGACAATTCTAAGGAGGGTGACCTTCTTCATGGTGGTGACCCAAGGAACTAGAATGCGTCCTAGATCTCAATAAGAATCATGGAGTTGGAGTACATAGTGTGTTGTTTACTAGGTCCTGGAACATTGCCCATATCTTTAATATTGGGTTGAGGAATTAGGGCCCGTTGCCGTTTTGAGCGAGAGCATCCATGCGTGGCTGATCTTTGCGATTTGGGGGAAGCCAAGGATGTGGCATATTGTGGAGTAGAAGGACCTAACAGGTAGCACATAGGAGAGCCACCATATCTTGTCAAAGTTGGGGATCTAGTAGAGGAGAACTTGACTGCTGCCGAAGAGTATCATGCATGGTTTCTTGGGTCGCCACAGGGGTTGCAGTGACCTTTTGAGTGGAAGTAACTTGCCCACACTAGCAACTTGCAGTTTGTGTGATTGTTGATATGCCATCAGTAGGAAAAACACACAAGAAGGGAATTTGCAGCAGCTGAAGGCAATGTGGACGAATGCACTTTTTATTGCGTGATAGATACAATTCCCTTGTTGATTACTACTCGATCATGATTACTGCCAAACGATGAAGCTAAAGGTAACATAAATCATTTATGTTTGTCCTTGATTAATGGTTCGAATTCCTTTAGTATGTTGCATTTTTTCTTGAAGTCTTCCACCTGGGCCATCTAGTGAAGAAGGCAGAATGTCTCTAGTATATCGATGAAGGGGAGTAGGGAATGAAAATGAAATGTTAGGAACTCAACGTCTATAATGCCCCTGATGTCACTAGAGATATGAGCATAGAATTTTTCAATATTGCAACAACAATTAGCATCAATTACTGATCTTCACACTTATACTATGTACGAATTCTGTGTCTTCCATAGAGGTGAACTCGGCAAGAATTGCAGGAGAACATTTCAATTTCTAAACTGAATATATTGTCACTTATAAATTCATAGAACTGGAAGTGAAATCACCAAGTAACGCATTTTCTATCAGAACGAGATGGCTAGTGCTGCATTTGATCTCCTTGAAAGAAGCCAAGCAAACATCTAGTGCAACAATGTTACCTGCCACGTCTATGCCTTCTGGGCAGCACCAAACAGAGACAAAGCAGCAGACTCCAAGATATGCTAACTGGGAAATTGTTGCCCTACTGTCATATTACACATTTGATCTTAGTATTTTAGACTATTATAATGGCATAAGCTACCAGCTCTTTTTATCCCAGAATTTAGGTGAGGCATGTGCCTCAGTCAACCCATGTGTGGCTCCACAATTAACTCACATCAAGCTATTTTATGTGAGTATGGTATAAACAATGTTGGCATTGATGAGGTCGAGATATTTGATCCATCCACACCACCTAACGCTACACACCCCCTGTGTTCATTCATCCACATCTAGCAGCAGTAGAGCAGTGAATGAGAAAGAGCTAGATCACGCATACAACCAAAACAATAAACAGAGCCCCCATGTTGCAATTCCTTTATCCACCACCGAACCAACACAAATACAACCCAATTTTCAGCACCACTACTTATCCAGCAACACCTACCTCCATCCTCCCTTTCCCATTTCCACTTTTCCTTCTTCACTGCTCCTTGTTTTTTCTTCCCCTCTGTATATTCCCAGTCTGGATATAAGATCTGTTGGTGCTTAGTGTGGGTAGACCAGTGATGGTTTACATCCTAAAATGTGGTTCCAAAGGCTCTGGCATGATCCCTACAATAGATGAAGGATATGAACCTGAAAATCGTGCATGGTAACTAGTAAAATCATGACTATAGGGTTATATATACAACAATGATGATATCCTACCTAGAAATATATGCAACATTTAATTTTTATTGTTTGTTTATAAACATTGATGGTGGCAAAGCTAACCCAACTACTAATGTATATAGCATCCAGCTAGTCCAATTTGTTTGTCTAGTACAGGAGAAGCTTTGCTCCTTGGCTTTGGAAATACAGGTCGTCCAGTCATTTCTCTTTATTGAATCAACCAATTATGAGTCTACTGATGCATCATGCCACCTATATGAACTAATGGATATAGTTTCAGTGTGATTATCTCTCAGATATATTGTGATATGAATACTACATACATCTCCAATGGCGTTGAGTTATTGAAAAATATATATTTATGTCAAAAATTTTATATGAGCAAGGTAAACAATCTCTATCTTTTTTACAGACAGTCATCTTGGTGGTTAATCTGATATGCCAGCTAGTCTGAAACATATGTCAAGTGTATTTTGTCTTAATGAATATTTGAGTTTATCAATCATCTCTCCGGCCTCTTGTTAAATCCGTAATAGAATATTGTTGCTTTGAGATTAGATGTAATTGAATCTTTTTATGACTACTTTATATCTATAAACCAGAATACTACAACTTATTTTCAGGACCCAAACAATACTATGTTTTTTGTCTCTTGTACATTTTGAATATTTTTATCTATCATTTCAATGATAACATGGCTGCTACTATCTTCAACACGTTCAATGTATCAAACCTCTCATACTTCTAGCTAAAAAGAGTAATATAATCATCATGTGGGAGCAATATGTTTTCTGATGAAGTTTTAGTAGGCAATTTGGATATGATAGAGGTTGGAGGTGACTTGGATGTGGGAATTAAGTAGAGGCAGGAGAAGTTTCACTAGCCTCTATTGTGTATGCTTCCCTCCCTCAACTCTATGGCTACCTAGCTACCTATTATCTCCCAGGCCGACATGGTTTCCTCCTTGCTAAAATCTTTTATCGCATCTGTTTGAATCTCTTATATGTATCTCTTTTAGTACAATGTAAAGAGTATTAAATCCCATGCCTTTTCCTTCATTTGGAAATCACACTAGATAGTGAAATCCGAATTAAGGGCTTAATATATAAATAAAATAGGTTCTCTAAAGAAAAAAGTGTATTGATCATGTTTTCAAAGAATTAACATAGTCTAAACACAGTTAATATTCCAAGCACGAGACAAGGAAAACCATCATTAGAAACCGTCAGATAACACCCATTAATCTATGCTCACAAAGTTCTTCAAAACAAAAGAGCCAACAAGAATTAATATCAGGCATGCATCAGAAACATGTAAGTAGCATTTGAATATAGGGACCAATTCCACAAGAGACATAAGGAATTCATATAGGGTTCATATAGTTGTAGGTATACCATAATCTTAAAGATAGATCCACAATAACCTGGGCAATACACTCTCATTTCTCTCCCTCCATATGTTACACATTATATCAGCACATGTAAATGTATCTTTGAACCATTTCCAGCAATGAATTCTATATGATGCTTCAAAAAAGAAATGGTTTTTAGAACTTAACTGAAGTACCCAAAAATCATGCTATTTGATCACTACACCATACTGTGTCATGTACCTTCACTCTATCCATCTAATGCACACATGTTTTCTTACTGTAATTTATGATAATGGTTTAGTTTTTTTCGTACAGCTTGTAAAAGCATCTAGCATACGGTTTCAAAATAGATTGGGACAACATGAAACTCATACAAGATTGTCCTTAGTGAACATCTAAAAGACATAAATGCGGCAAGATCTTTCAGTAGACATTAGAGAACACCTTGTCCGCAAGAATGGTTCAGGAGGACGCCAAGGTCTATTTGTTGCAATCCTATAAGCAACAGGAGTGCTTAGTGATCTATTCCATACAAGTGTGTGGGACATAGTTATGTGGATACAAAGAAAATGTCATAGCCCAACAAAGATGGTAGATGGGTTGTTGCAAGGTGGCTGAATAGACTAAAGTATGGATCTATTACAACCCTATCACATTCTAAATGGAAAGTTCACCCGTAAAATATAAATATAACAAAGTAAGATAGGGGGGGTAAAATCAGTGGCTTAAATAATTGTCTCAAACTTAGTTGACCAGCTGATCAAACAACTTGTTTTAATGGCCATGATTTAAGTATGAATGCAGCTTGCACTATCTCTTGCATATAAAAAAGGGAAATAGGCAGGTACCACCTTAGAAACAAAGGAATTCTCAGTTTTCCAAGCATACTCAAAAGTTAAAGGATTGAATCTGAACCAATCTTGACACCGTAGAGACAACATAAATCCATCTCATATTCTCAGCTATCCTTATGGGAAGCTTAACTTAAAAGCATCCTCTGGTTATTATGTGCAACTGTATAGGGCTTGTTCTATTGGCCTAATTCTAAAGGTACTACTTAGTCATTCTCATTACTTTTTTCACTCTAAACCATAATGAATATATGAATGCAAAGAACTACATTCTTCAGTAGCTAACATATCAACATTTATCTATTTTCTGTAGTGCTGAATTAATATTTGTGGCCAAATTTTGGTGAAGTCGCTTAGGATTAAAAGTTTACAAGTATATATTCTAGGTGAAAAGACTTTTTGTAAGTCTGATGCAATGGTTGCTCATCATATATTAGAGTTTTTAATACCAATGATGGCCAACAACAGAAGTGTTCAAATAAACCATGTGTAGGAGTCTTAAGGAGAAAGTGATTAGGGCTCATATTGATTAAAAGGTGCAAGTCTGGCTTTTAATTGGGTCGAGGAGCTTGACCATGACATCTTGAGGAGGTAGGGATGCTTCAACACACTATTTTGATTTTTTGTGTGCAGCCCCAATTAGGTAGCCTCCTCAGATTTTCTTCTCACCTTTATTGTGGGTTCTTCATTGCTTCATGTGAGCTTCTCATTATTGTTGATGTTATTCCTTCTTTCCTGCATATATGCTCAGTGCCTTCTTAATTTTCATGTGTGCATTCTTCATGGCTTCTAACACTATTGATAGTAAGGAATGGGGTATCCATTATCAATATCATTTTGACATCCATGAGTAAATTGTGTAATGCAGTTGTGATGGATCTCTTCCCTCATCTCTTGGGGGGGCATTCATAAACATTTTAAATATTTACACGTTGATCTTCTGCTGAATTCTAATGTGGAGATTCAATATCTGTCAGAAAATAATTCTATCCTTAGAAAGACAGCTAAGTAATCTTGTCTATATATCATTCACAACATATATGAAACATGGTGTAGATGTCCACTAGGGATATCACTCACAACAACATGCAACAATTGTCTTCGTTAATTATCTCAGATTGTAACAGTTTCTGAATCAACTCCCTAAAATAATCTGAATCTGTATAACTCTAAATACATTTTTGAATATATATAAAGATAGATCTTTCAAGCATTCTCTCTGTGGAAATGAGTTACTTGCTGAGTTCAAATAAAGTATGAAACATGGAGAATGGGTTCGTAACTTTGATATTTATGGCTCTACATATTGTTGCTTTTTCTTAATAGAGAGACATATGTTCTGTAGCTGCTCTAGAAACCAGATCTTTGATGGTTATAGCTCTTCATATTGTTTAAGCTACTGGAAACCATTAAAGTATGGCTTCTAGAAATGTGTGCTTCATTGTACCATAATCTCAATCAATTGACCATGAGGTATCCATAGCTACCAGTGAGCTTGAAAATTTTCATTTACCTAGATCTTATGCAACTGGGTTTGTCAAGCTTAACATCTCATCAACTAGTGGTGTGCAGGAGCTTCAGAATGTCCAATTTGTGCATACTTGATGTACACCCCATTCATCAGGTAAGAACTTTCTCCATTATCCTTTACTATTATCCTTATGTTTTGTTTCTGATGAGATTATTTGTATTTTACCTCAGCTTACTTCAGTTTATTAGGGTCATCTGTGATTTATCAAACTAGAAGTATTGTGGTTATGCCTCTACAACTTCATCCTGCACACATCCTGTACACATCATATTAACATCTCATCATGTACACATCACTTCACTTTCTAACATTCGTCCAATATTTGCATGTGCTTGTGCCTCTACATTTGTGGTTGATGTTTGAACTAGAATTCGAATGGGTTTCTTATGAAAGTTGCTCTTGCAATTCAAGTATCATTATCAAGACACAATTTGATTAGTTCTCAACATGTGTAGGTTTTGATATGCTTTGTAGTTTGGTGGACGATCTGAACTCTAACCTTAAATTTTTTAACGATTCTTAACATGGGACAGCCTTAACATTGTTGTCCTTCTTGTTTTGACATCATAGGCATTGCAACTACTAAAATGTCTCCAAAATTCCTCCCGATGCAGAATATAATACAATCATCATTAGTGAATTACAGAGTGGGGATAGAGGAACCATCAAGTTTTTGGTATGCACTTTCTAATAGTGTTTTATACTACACTTTTGGTATACTCCAGATCTGTCATGTTTCGTAGCTTCTAGGTCTCCATTTGAGTTAGCCAAGAACTCAACCTTATCAAGTGCCTGGACCTGTTGTTGTTCTCCTCAAGGTTGAAGTCTCATTTTCTGCTCAAAGAAGCACCATGTCAGAGAAGGACAATGTCTCAAAAATCGTGAAAGGTATTATGAACAAACTGACTCCAGAGAATTATGATCTTTTGAAAGCCCAACTGATTGATTCTGGAATAACTACAACTGGAATTGCGAAGGATGTCATTGCTCTTATATTTTACAAGGGACTGTTGGGCCCTACTTTATGTCCCATGTATGCTCAGCTGTATTCTGATATCAATGATAAACTAACATCATTCCCTTTGGATGAGCATGGTGGAAAAGAGATGGCATTCAAGTTCGTCCTGTTGAACAATTGTCAAGAAGCATTTGAAGGTGTTGAGAGCTTAAGGACTGAAATAAGAAAAATGAATGATCCTATTCAATAATTGGAGCTAGTTGACAAGGAAAGATTGTTGAAGCTCTGAACCCTAGGATATATTCACCTCATAAGTGAGTTTTCTACAACATTATTGTCAACATGTATTCACTTAACATCCATTGATATTATATTGAAACCTTTTCAGTGTAATGGGAATTTGGAACCTGTATGTTCCAGTAAAAGGCCCTCAAATCAAGCCACATGAGAAGTTGGAGTGAGTTAAAGGTGATTTTACTTTTAAATAACTTACAGTACACCCAATTTCTAGTGTTTATATCAGGAGGTAGTGTACTCTTTTCAAATCATCTATTCCCTTCACACGACATGAAATTGACACCACCATGATTATAATTCCCAATCAGATCTACACAAATCCTCATAAACAACTACATGTAGCTATATACTATCCCACTTTTTGGTTAAACTTAGGTGGCAATTAGGGGGATGCATTGCATAGGTATATCATATGAATAGCTACTAACACTGCATTTAAATGGTGCCTTGACTACTACATTGGTAACCTGAGTTATGTTTAGTTTTCAACATGTAATGCTCTAGCTGTATTCATGGTCTCCTTCAACCTGGTCTCATCTAGATATTATATGTAGGTTCCTTATATGTTTAAGCCCTTATAATGGTCAAGCTGTATTCATGGTCTGTGATATTCTCTAAATAGGGTGATTAATGCTCCTTCAACCTGGTCTCATCCAGCTATTTATGTAGATTCCTTGAAGGTGCAAGTCCATCTCAGGTAGTTAAGACCATGGTTGTCAAGATTGAGGTGGTTGATGGGCCAAATGAAAAAGGTGAGATGTATGAATTTATTGCCAGCTTAATGAGCTTTCTTTTGGTTCTATTCATTCCTAGTTGAACGTATGCTAGAAAAGTTCTGCCTAGCTATGCCAAATCACCACATTCAAGCTTTGTTCTCTACAACTGTTTTGGATATTGTTCAGTGAACCACCAATACCCTAGAGTCTTTTATCTAGATATTGTTTTCTAGTTGTCAATGACATATTTAGGAATATCTGAATAGCTCACTGATGTTTTTCACTGAGCTTAAGATTCGTTGAGCTTTGTTTCTTGTGCTTTAGTTTGTGTTGAGAGTTCTGCTAAATATTACTATTTTTTCTCTATGTTTTGCAACATCCTAAAGGAATGTTGCTCCTGTTGTGTTGACAGAGGTTTCAATATAAACATAATTCTTGATTTTTGTCTATTCCTCTATGGGTAATGCTCTGCAATTTACTTGGATCACTCAACAGTTACAAACATTGATCTTGTAGTTTGACCTTTTTCTTATTGAATACAACAGAGAAATACAAGATCTTACACCACAAAATAGACATGTACTGGTCATATCATTTCCATGTGAGCCACTTTTCCTTGAACTGCAGAAGTTAGCCATTTGACTTTCAAATTTATAAAAGAATGACTCCAACAAGGCAAGAGCTTTTCAACATATTGAGATGAATCATCATCATCAATCATTCTAGGAGTTTTTGTGTTTGTCAAGGGTAACTTTTACACCTTAAGCTAATATGATTTCATAATATGACAAGAATAAAATTTGATTGCAAAATGATGGATCTTTGGTGAGGCAACAAACATGTTAGTGCCCAAGTCAGTAGTGCATTATTGCAGCTACCTGTCATTTTTATAATCAGTGGTCAATACATTTGTGGAAATTAAGGGTAGCTTCGTCATATAGTATTAAAATGGATTTGTGTTCTCTATATTTTACATTGTTTCATGAATGATTAGCTTAATAGATGATGGGTAATTGTGAAAAAAAATTAAGAGGAGCCTGCCAAGCCCCCAATGTTGTTTCTGTTATGTTTATAGTTGGTGAAAACTCAGACATAGGAAATGGTTTTTAGGTAATATCTCAAAAGGTCTCATGTTAATACTGAAAAGGACCATGTCTTGGTCAGGAATAAGGAATATGAGTTTTACTCTCTACCTTCTATGATTTAATATATAGGATCTCGACATTGACTATTGTATGTTGTTTGATTGTCCTTTTTACCAAGTGCACCATTTGCTCTGAATCTGAGCAGTCATGTGCATTGCTATTCTTCCATAGAATATTCCTTATCCAAATATTAGTAATATATAAGGTAGTTGATTCTCATAAAAAGAAATGAAATTTTCATGTAGTTCAAGTTGATAACTTTACTGTAGCTTCATCATTTTATACCTCAGATATTTTATGGGGACAAAATGCATCTTTCTAAATAATTATCTGTCTATTCACAGTTGGAAAGCTAACTGTAGCACATTGCAAAGTGGAATCTGATATTGCCAAGCCAGTTGAATGCCTTAAATGATCAGCTATGTCAGATCCCATGGATGTTCATACCACCGAAGAATCAGGTGAGCACACTATTGCTAGTGTGTAATAATTTTACCTTGTTCATTACATTGTCACTATGTTACTGTTGAATCCAAGTAGATAGAGGTCCATACTTCTTATAATTCTTATTGTATTACTGTTGTGTTCTTAGATTAGAACTGTCATCTCTCATCTTGTTCAAATTTTACTAGAAACAAATACTAGAATCATCTTTTTGAATTCTATCTTTTAAACTATTAGATGATCCTGTCAAGATAGCTAACCTTATATGTTGAAGATTTCCAACCTGCCTCCAGGCTGGTTACCTTTGTGAAGAGGTATGTTGCTTTCCCCTAGAACAGGGAGGAAGCAATCTTAATGTTCTCTAAATTACAAACACTACAGAAATTGTACACATATTATTGAACAATAAGGTTTTTCTATGCCCTGCTACTATTATGTATGATTTTAAATGCTATGAAGTAGGTGTTGGAGTTATAAAGTATGCATTGAACACTTCCAAGATAACTGATATCAAACCCACAATTATTGGAGCTGATATTAAGTGGATTGTTGATGACTTCACAATATGAATATCTGTGGAGATGAAGGAGTAAGCTACCTGAATCTTTTTTCTAATTGACAGGAACCATATTAAATGTGGTGTTGATACTTATGTTTCTTTTCTATAGTTTCTGAAGCTGTTGTTTAGAGTTGAGATCGTTGCATCTCAGCCATTCTTTCCAGAGTTTTGTTCCTATTTGAGTGAACGTTTTGCTAGTTCTGGTTGCTTCTACATGTGTTCCTGATTTAGGGCTGCCTAATTGTTCCAACCTCACTGGTTCAAGATTCATATAATGATATAATTCGTGCTAAGTGCTAACACTCTTATGCTTTTGTTCACTGATAAGTTGGGGCATGGTTTCAATTTTATGGAGATCATTCCGGTAGCATCATAACATTTAAATGATCTGTCCATATTTTCTTTCCGTATAACATCCACTTCCCATAGGATAGATCCCTTGTGAGATGATAGGTGAGCTACATTTTGTTTTCAAAAGTATAACCAGTAGAAGGACAACAATGTCCCAAAAACTATCAGGTCATGAACATTCAAAATCAGGCTTCTAAATTTCAACAAATTTGGGCAGATACTTCATATTCGAACTCACATAAATCTACTCTCATTTATCATGTTAACACACAGCTGGATCGAGATACTATCACAGTGTTTGCTAATGCAGCATATAAAAATGGACAAGCTGCAGCTACTGCTATTGGAAAAAGTGCAGATGGTGTAATCAAATTCAAACATACTGCTGCATAAATGGTTCACTCGGCTTTTGAAGATGAGGCCTTTTCTGTTATCAATGGTCTCTATTACAGCTGGATTAGGGGGTTTAGAAATGTTGTAGTCTTCTCATATAGTTCTAAAGTCTGCAGCTGGGTTAACTCAAGAATTAAGGAGATCCTTGCTTTGTCAAAGTGGCGATATGAGCTGTTAAAGCTTGCTTCTTTAAGCTAGAAATAGAGAGTCTGTTAGATTAGTAGGGAGTCTATTACTGATGCTGATGCTTTAGCAAAAATTTCCCTTAAAAACCTCATTTCGGTCTTCCCTATAAGGCCACATAACTGTAATATCAGTTCTAACTTATCATCTAATTGTTGTAATTGGGCCCATAATTCTGTAGCTAATTTGAACGCAACTGCTAACCATTGTAACTCCCATCTAAATTTTCTTGCTGAGAGAGGGAAAGATGAATAAATAGCCTCTCGTCCTTACATTAAAAAAGTTAAAAGGAATCATCATTTGGCCTTCCCTCCCCATGCAAGTATCATTGGACTTGATCTAATATTAGTTCAAGACTTAATCTAGTATCATTATATGAATAACTCTGTTCTTTTTTGGATTGGGTAATGCTTTTGAATGGTAACATATATTATATATATATCACATAAATGTATGGCAGGGAATAATGGTGTGTGTCTGTGCACTTGTCCCTATCGTTATCCACCCGTGGTTGAGCTAGCACTCTACTCAAGACCAAGCAAGAAAGAATGCATCATTATTTTTTGCTTTAGCATTTGTGTTCAGAGCATTATTAAGGTTTTGCTGCATCTTCTAAATCCTCGGATGGTCAGTCCTCCTGTGGTTCTTGATCGCCTACGAGCTCTTTCTTGTCGTGTTTTTCTGGGTTTAGACAGAGATGATGTCATTTCTCATATATTAACTAAACTACATGTTGGAACCGTGCCTCTTTCCTGCATGCATGAGTCTTGACTTGTTTTGAGTTAGTTCTCTATTTTCTTGTTATCATTGACTCAATGGTTAAGAATGTTAATGATGTTTATTTGTGGTTCACACTTGCTTATTATTTTCTGGTATTAAAGCCTGTTTTATTGAATTTTATGTCAAGAAAATATTGTGCAAACTCATTGTGTTACTAACTAATCTATCTAATATCTTAGGTCGGCAAGAGGCTTTCAGAACTTATTCGAGATTTTAGAAGTCCATCAACTAGAGCTGAACATGACAGGGGGAAAAGTGAATTGGCCCAAGTGGCTATTGAGTTGATTGCGGTAATATTTGTCAGAATTATTTTAGCAGTTATGATCAAAAATGAAACTGGAATATTTGGCAAAACAAACGTTGAACCATCTACTAATCGTCTTGTTCCATTTCTTTTTAATTTAAGGACTTACAAGATTCGTGGTCTTATAGATTGTAATCAATTCTGGGCGAGCTAGCACACTGGTGGCAACTAACGCAGCTGCACTCACATTAAGACGAATAGAGAGAGCAGCAATTGCTGCTGCTACTCCAATTACTTATCATTCCAAGTAACATATTATTCTTTGTATAAAAGTATAGCATTTGGTATCCTTGTTTTTTATAATGTAGTTAAGTTTATCTATTTCTATTTTTCAGAGAGCTCCTACTTCTCATCCACAAGCATCTGTTGGCATTCGGTCTAATTTCCACTGCTGCTCTTCTACAAAAGGAGGCTTCACTCATGCCTCTACCTTTTATGAATGTATCACAGCCTCCTCTTCATCAAACTTCTGTTCCAGAGACCCCTTATGCTTTCCTACAGTGGCCTTCTGGGCGTATTCCTTGTAGATTCGCACAAAGTGGATGCTACCATCAACTTGATGGCACTTGAGATCCACAACATACAAAAGTACAGAACGTATATCTTATGAGAAGAAATGCCAATATGTTCTGATCCAGGGGATTCACCAACCAAAACTAACCATACATGAACCTCTACATGAGTTGCCAACAGGAAAGGTTGCAACTCGAGCTCTGGGAGTTGATGAGGACATGGCACATACCTCTATCATGTTTGGGATTGGTAGATTCACCACTAAAGCTGAGATTCATAGGGTTGTTGAACTCACTATGAATTAGGTGGAGGAACTAAGGGAGATGTGCCGTCTTTATGTTGTGCTTTGTAGTCTACAGTGGATAGATGTAGTCAGAAGAAGATATTGTATACATGTGTCTTTTTTCCATGCATATTGCAAAATAGGGGCCAGGTTAATGTCCTCCCCATGTGTACTCATTGTTCAAATATAAATAAAAGTAACATTGGTGACATTGTAAGCACAACTCGATCTTGATTAACATTCATCTATTTTCTTATTGAAAACCACTCTATATTGGCAAGCTACTGACTGGATACATAATGTCTCTCACTACATATGTATGTATAGTACATGGTGTCTTTCACTACACACTAGCTATAATTACATTTGTAGCAAGTGCTAATTTTTTCTATACATGAACTACAAATACAAATTGTAACCAATGCCATCTCTCCCTACATATCATAGGTACAAATTGAATTGTAGTCATACATTTGGCTACAATTGAAACTACATGTTTATGTGTAACGACATTTTTACCTACAATTAGGGTTACATATGAATTTGTAGCTAGAGGAATAACTAACTATAAATTTTAAAAATGTAGCCTAAACAATTAGCTACACGGGTATTAGCTATATATTATAAATGTAAGGATAAATGTAGCCAAAGCTTTTAGCTACAAATTTTGGGGTTTCCGCTACAATTGTTTTTTGTAGTTAAAGACCATATTTTTTGTAGTGGGAGATTATAAAACATTTTAAGAAACACTGAGTAAGATCTAAATTCTTATCTCCCTTGTGTCCTTATAAGACTAGTCAAAGGAATTCAAAAACAACTACTTTCATATCTTTAACACATAGAACCATGATATGAAGTATCAAAACAAAACTATTTCATCTGACCTGTCTGGGACGTCTGTCCACGTCCTCTATTGTTACTAGAAAATTGCCTCCCTTGTGAGCCTTGCTGACTCTGCCCCTGAGGTTGAGTCATCATCATATTCCTGTCTGCACAATCCTTTTCCAGATGTCCCAGTTGTCTACATTGGTAACATATCATGGGTGCAAAATGTCTACGAGATCCAGTCACCGATGTTGATGCCATGTCAGAGGCTCTGTTTGGAACATTACTATGATCCCTATCCCTACTTGACATCCATTGTGTCTGGGTATGGAATCTCGATGATGCTGCCGTTGCAGAAAATCTTAGTTTCTTAAAACTTTCAGACCTTTGTTCTTGAGGATGGGTGTACACCTTCTTACCACTAGTCTGTCGTTTCTCGATTTCAGACCTCTCTATCCTCCTTACAGACTCCACAAAGGTAGCAAACCTCTCCCTATTCTCTAAGGCAGACACAGGAGTGGTTAGTTCAGCGTTCAACCCCTTCTCAAAATGCCAAATTCTTTCCTCATCACTAACTGCCATTTGCGGACAAAACCGCAACAACTCCATGAACTTAGCTTCATATTTGCTAACGTTCATCTGTCCTTGTTTGATCCTCTCAAATTGAGATATCTTCTCATCTAGATAAGTCTTAGGGAAGTATCTACTGACAATCTCTCGTCAAAAAACCTCCCATCCAATTTCTTCACCTGGTCTCTTATCTTCGTCTATCATCCACCAATGACCAGCACTTCCTTTTAGGAGGTATACAACATGTCTTACCTTCTCAGCTTCAGGAATATCAAGGATCCTGAAAACCTTTTCCAGCTCTGTCAGCCACAGATCAGCATATTCTGGATCAGATGTACCAGCATAGTCTATGGCTCCAACCCGGTGAAGTCTCTCAAAAGTCTTACCGACTCCATAACCCTCATGATGGGGTGGTACCCTAGGTGTAGGTGGTGGCATCCTGTCTTCCATATGTGTCATGGCTGTCAGGAATTTCTCAAATAGAGCAAGGAGAGCTGGATTTTATATTACAGTAGGGTCAATCTGGGGCTGTTCAGGTACATGCCCTTCCCTATTCTGGTCTCTTGCACCTCCTCCTGGTGCAGTAGTGCTGCCCTCAACAGCATGTTCTTTATGTTGTCCAGACATCTTCATGTTCTTCTTCTCCTATGTGAGCAGAAGATACTATTAGATAAACTAGAAGACACTTAGAACAGACTCTACAACCTTAGTCCTATGTCTCTGTAGACTTAGGGAACCTAGAGCTCTGATACCACTTAATTATGACATACAACTCTCAAAAACATAATTAACTAATGCGGAAGCGTTCACTAAGCAGCGGATTACCAAAAATCACTAAAAATTAAAACATTTTTATCAAAAGATCCATTAAAGGAAAACTTTCTCACATAGAACCAATGTAACACAATTACATTCTTGTTCACAGGTACATATTTTGTATCATCTCCTTTTGAGAATTACAAGCATTAACTGTCCTATCAAGCTAAACACAGGCAGTATAAAATCTCGAGGCACTGAGTCAAAAATCTCGAAAGCACTAACTACTACTCCGAGGACCTGAGAGTACAAAGACGACACATAGGACTCTATCTATATCTATACAAGGCATGATAGCCAGTGTCTCCACCTGAGACTTCACTGCTATCTCTGTTGCTGCTGCTGTCTTTCTCCTACTGAAGGATTCATGTCTCCTCGTCCGCGTCCACCTAAAAATGTAGTTCCCATGGGGGTGAGACAATTGTAAATTTCCCCCGCGAGAGATATAACTCTTCGCCAGTAACATTATTATTGCAGCTTAAGAAGATAAATATGGACAAAGGAATCATATTTATTTGGCAGCAGCTAATTCAATGTCTAACAGATTAGAATATTATTCTTATCTAAAACATTGCAGCTATAACTTGAAAGAGCCACATGTCACTTATTCATTAAGGAATATGAAAAACATGTATAACATTTATTCACTACAACATCATTACCACAGCATTAACTATCTTCAGGCTTAGATCATATATCTACTACCTGGCATTGTCATTGTTGAGTCATGGCATGTAGCCATACTCTTTTCACAAAGTGTTGGGAACTTAATCCCTCAACTCACCAAGTACATTTCCTCTTCTTAACAAGTCCATCATCATGATTATAGCATCTGGGTATTTGAACCCATAACTCACCATAGGATACTTTTTACCACTTGTTAGGTAACTTTTTACATAGTACTCAAAGCTCATTGATTCTTACTACACAAAGCATATGGAGTCTTATAAATCTTATAAAACATTCTCAATAAACAAGCATCATAGCCCATACCTGGCTATGCTTCTCATCTCATCATCCCTGCATGATTAATATTCATGGTAACAATTATAATGCTTTCATATCAGTATCATACAACACTAAGTAGTATCATCCCTTTTTAGGGTTCATGATTTCTCTTTCACATCAGTACCATACAACACTAAGTAATACCACTGTTCCCTCTTTAGGGTTCATGGTTTCTCTTTTATATCAGCACCCTTCATTAGGGTGTTCCATAAATAACCACTTGGGTTCTTAAGATCATATTATTAATGATCAGTCCTATTCCATTTCTTCTCAAAGATAGAAACCAAAAATAGATATCATAAGTATTCAAACATACTTATATATCCTCATCATTCATCATTTAATGTTTTATCAACACCAAGTATGAGTTTCTCTCTCATCTTTATCAGAATATGATTGTATCATAGTCTATTGATTTGGATTAATCTTTTCATAAGGCATGTTAGCCTACACTTAACAAAGTGCATTACATCTCAATGTAACAATTGTCATGACACATTTCATGTGTTATCTATTCCAATTATAATGAACTTATAACACATCATGGTATGTCAGAATTGGGGTGTTGGATGTGATATCTATCATGCCTTGATGTATCACTTCCCTCAACACCCTCATCTTGCTTGAGTTTATTCACTTAGCTTGTATTAGGGTATCACTCGTCCTAATACCTATGCACTATATCATAACATTCATTATGCAATGTATTGGTCATGATTCATCTATTTTAGAATACACAACCATTGCCAAAGATATGGACTCACCCTTGAGTCAGGGACTATTCAACCCCTCTAGGTATTTCATTTGTCAATACATTAATCACTATTCTATCAATAGGAATAGGATTTCCATAATTATAATTTGAGGTTCACTTAGCATCTCACAAACATATGTAGATTTCACCTAGAATCACTCTTCATTAGAGTTTCATATAAAATCCTTCTATATCAGGGTTTCACCTAGTATTATGTGAAATTAAGACTTCACAACACATCACCCAGTGTTAAGGCTTCACATTAGTATTAATGGCACTTCCCTATATTAGGTTTTCCTATACCTTTATCCCATTTTATGGGTTAGGGTTTACCATTCACATTCAAGTGGGGTTTCTCTTTCTTCATACCCAAATTATGGTTAGGATATATAATTCCCTTTTAATTAGGGTTTCTTACATTGTAACACTAAGTTAGGGTTACATCATCACCCTAGATTATGGTTTCAGTGAGCTTTGCCCTTAAATTAGGGTTTCACATAACCTTGCTCTAATTTAGGATCAATGTACATCAATCTCTTCAATGAAGATTTTATGATCTCATAATATGGATCAAACCCTGATTACACATTTATTCACTATGAGAGAAATAGGGCTTAGTAAGTAAGCAATCAACTCTCCCATTCACTCTCCCTCTCATCCTCCCTAGGATGTTAACTATTCCAAGATTAATCAAGGTCAACTCTTTACTTGAGTACACAAAGATAGGGTTAACCTTTATAATCATCATGGGTCTACATAATTTATAATCACATAGCTAATTGACTTTTGATCATATTAGATGTCCAAATGGTCTAATCAATTAAACCATCAATTATATAAGGAATTCAAAAGAATTGGCCAATTAAACTTTCAATTCCACAAAGTGATCAATTGAGTTAACCATTGAAATCTTCAATTGCATTAAGTATCCAAATGGGTTCACCATATTGGACCTTCAATTGCATGAGATGGATTAACCATGTTGATCTTCACAATATTAATTACTTAGACCCTCAATGATCTTAGTTCTCATAAATCAATTGATTGAAAACCATTTGAACAAGTTGTACTTGAAACCAATTGGACAAGGTAGGTATTGAAACCGTTTGCACTTTGGGTCTCCAAATGGTTTGAGATCGTTTGGTCCCAAACAGTATTGAGACCATTTGGTCAAAACCTTCTCAAAACCGCATGGACCAAAAAGACACTTCAACACTCAATCGACTCAATGTTTCAATCCATGGACCAATTACAAATTGAACCACTAAAGTATTCATCAATTGGACCAATGAATCACCATTCAATTAGACCTTAAATTTAGGGTTTTGAACCCAATTGAACTAGGTTTTATAATCAAGAAACCATCACTTAGGGTTTGAAATTGAGGATCCATCAATGGTTGACATTGTGGAATCAAATCAATTGAAATCAATGAACTATCATCATCACATGATATGACCTGACCTCAAATGGTCTTGGATGACCACCAAACGGTCTTGAGACCATTTGGGTGATCTCCAAATGGTCTTGAGACCGTTTTCCCATTCCATCATCAAAATTCATGACATCCAATTAAGGTTTTGGACCATTGGATTGATTATCAAATCAACACTTAGTTGCAATTCAGTTTGGTACCTTTGGAACTTCAAACACTTAGCCATACTTAACCCTAGACCTCCAAACGGTCTTGGGTGACCCCCAAACGGTCTTGAGACCGTTTGGGTGATCCCCAAATGGTTTTGAAACCGTTTGGGTCAATCAACCCAAAGCATCAACTCATTCAATTGCAAAATCAGCACTTAGCCGACTAGCGTTTATACCATATGTTTAAATTTTTAAATACCTAACCATACTCAACCCTAGACTTCCAAACGGTCTTGGTTGACATACAAACGGTCTTGAGACCGTTTGGGTGATTCCCAAATGATTTTTAAACCATTTGGGTCAATCAACCCAAGTTTCAAACTCAATCACTTATGAAATCAGCACTCAACCCGATTAGGGTTTAGGTGATTGTTGGACCTTCAACTCATGAACCAATTGGAGTTAATAAATAATAATTGATGGGTCATTAACCTAGATAATTATGAACAAATCCCCAAATGGTCAACCCTGGTCAAAATCACAAAATGGTCTTAAACCATTTGCTTCTATGCGGTTTAGTGAAACTGTTTCATTCCAAACGGTTTGAAACCGTTTGCTCCCAAAACACAAACCGTTTGGACATTTGATTGAAACCTTTTGGTCTAGATATTTGAGGAGGTGTGTGATGATGATGATGTCATCATCATCAATCTCTAGACCCACAAAACCTTCTGTGATTTCCATGGAGATTGCATCAATCAACCAAATCATTAATTGTAAATAGAGAAATGATCATTATTTGATGGGGAATTGAATACAATAACAAAGTTAGGGTTTCAAGTTATAAAACCTGCCTCCAATTGATCTCCAAAGCTCCAAGCTCACGGAAACAATGGTGGATGCAACTCCTTTCACTATTCCAAGGGTCGTCCTCAAGCTTTGAGTGAAAAGAATTGGTTAGAATTGAAGAGGGGATCAAGTTGTGAAGAATTTATGCATTGATTTTCGATTTTCACCATGGATTCAAGGTGAAAGGAGGTAAAGAACCTTACAAACAGGTTGGGGGTCGTCCTCCTGATCCTCCACAGCTCCTTGGTAGTTTTCCAAGCAAGGGGAAAGAAACGAATCTGAAAAAGCCTTTGTTTTGGCTTGGAAAAGGTACTTTTATAAGAAAATTAATGAGAGAGAAAATTCTTTATAAAAGTCTTTTAATTCCAAAATTGTTGCCACAAGTTCCCCCTTGGTTTCTTTCATGCAAGGGCATATATATCCCCACCGAGTTCCCTTCCATTATCCATGAATTAAGGGAAAAGAAATTAAGCACCTTAACCCTTATAATAAGAATATCCATATTTGAGTGGAAATTCTTTTTCTTATTATAATGGTGAGTGGAATTTCACCTCCTTAGGATATGATCGTGCCTTTTCAAGGATTTAAGCTCATCCACACACATCTGAATTCAATAATTTTAATTTTTGTTGAAAGCCCTTTAATTAATACATTCGTTTTTGCCCTAAATTGACTTAGGGTTTCACTTAGGATTAAATCTTGATTATTTTAATATCAAGATTCTCTCTCCTCCAAATTAATTCAAATGAGGCGCCCCTCTCACTTTCTTTGCTCTATATGATTCCAAGAAATATTAGGGACCTTATTGAAGTGGTAATTTGCATGTTGAACCCTAGGTTTTGGGTAAATTGCACATTACACCAAAACTAGGTTTTAATGCACAAGGATTGGTTTACAAGCTTGTGAAAACCATACCACTACATCATCTTCATTCTTATGATGTCTCAACATCATAGGAACATCTTATCATGCAACATTTTCAAATTAACCCCTCAACTTAGGTAATTTGCACTTTAGTCCAAAATAAGCAAACCTTGCTTCAACATTGTTCAAACAGGACCAAAATTGAAACATAAGTTTCTCATGAGCCCTAGTTACTTTTCCCAAGATAAGATTAAACATCTACTCAACCTTATTAGGCAAAACATCTAGGGTTAACACATAACCCAGGTTAGGGATGTTACAATTGCCACCTGCCTAGACACTAAAAAAGGAACTATCCTCTTTATATATAGGATCCCAAGAAAAAAAAGGAGAGAGAGATCTCCACTTTGAGACCTGAGAAGAAGTAATCTAGAACTATACAAATCAAGACTTACTGGCTCTATAGTTGGAATTAATCATTCATATAATTGGCATATAATAGAATTAGTGAATTTCTATCATGTCCCTTCCATTCATGAAAACATCACGTATCCTATACGTACAAAAATATAATGAAAATTTGATGTTTCATTTTAAAATATAAGATCTTTTATGGAAATTCCCTATGTATCCTAATCTATACTCGATAGTTGTAAAGACAAATGTGTATGACACCTATACTGAATGACTTGATGACTCAAACAATGAATACCTATAGCACTATCATCTAGAGTGTATAAATGAGAAATGCAATTGTAGAATCCATAATGATGGTTGTCTAGACTCTTTTGGTTATTGAACCAATAGAGGCATGCAAGTCTTATCATTGGGCAATATGAAAAAAGCATCTTCACTGGATGTCGTGGTAGAGCAATTATTCTATTAGGGCTCATACATATTGATGTATATAGACCTTTTAGAATAAATGCTAAAGTTAGTTGTCAATAACTCATTGTATTTACTGATGCTATTAGTAGATATGTAAGTTTTATTTAATCAAATACAAGTATGAATCTATTGAAGTGTTCAAGATGATTATTAATGAAGTATGTATCTAGCTTGGTAAAAGTATCAAGACACCTTGATATTATCGATGTTGAAATGTTTTAACAAAAAAGGGTTGAGGACCTCCTGGGAGACCATGATAATGTATCATTATGACTCCACGTGGAACACAATTATAGTGTATCATGAGAGTGTATCAAAAAGAAAGAATCACACCTTGTTAAGTCATGGTTCTATTATCAATAAAACTATCTAATCTTTGAATTTCCTTTTGGCATATGCTATACACTAAAACAATTTACCATCTAAAATGGTTCAACATACATCATATGAGATATGGTATGGGAATTGTCTCAATATGTCTTTTATAAGGATTAGGATTGAAACCTAGTGTTAGAAAATAGTTTCTTCAAAAACTTTGACCATAAATCATATAAATGTTATTTTGTTAAATACTAATTTTATGTTCCAAAACAACAACACAAGTGTTTGATTGCCAAGATAGTTGTATTCCTAAAGGTAATTACATTCCAAAGGAATCACTCACAGAAAATTAGAACCCAAAATGTTCAAGACAAATAAGAAAACCCTGAACCTAAAGAGGTACAATAGGAACAGTGAGAATCACAAGTTGTTGTGGAATCTCAAGTTCCTTATGTAACACAAAACCTCATAGATCTAGTAGATTATGCCTTGAGTTTGAAAGATTGTGATATCTTATAACTTAAGAAGGAGGTGAGTTGATCATAGATGATGAGTCAACAACCTACCTAGAAGCTATTGAGGGACCAAATTTTGAGAAATGGCTTCAGGCCATGACATCCAAGATGGAGTCCATGTACACCAACAAGGTATGACCTTCATGGATCCACCTGAAGGGGTAAGACCCATAAGGTGCAATTTGATCTTAAAGATTAAGACCAGCATGGAAGCATAGATTGGTTACAAAGAGTTTCAAACAAGTTCAAGGTGTTGAACATGATGAAATCCATTCACCATTTTCCATGGTTAAATCCATCAAGATAATGTTTGCTATTATAGCTTAATGTGAGTATGAGATTTGGCGAAATGGATGTTAAACTCGCATTCCTTAACTAGAATATTGTAAAAGATGTGTACACGACAGAACCTAAAGGTTTTATAAATCTGTATAATACAAATAAAGTCCATAATATACAAAGGTCAATTTGTGGATTGAAGCAAGCATCTCAAAGTTGGGATCTTCAATTAGATAATATAGTCAAAGATTTTGACTTTGGTCTGAATGAAGAAGAAATATGTGATTACAAAATATTTAATGGGAGAATATTTATATTCGGCATAATGACGTGGATAACATCCTTATACTACATATATTAAAATCTAGCAAGGAAAGTACCTTCTCTATGAAGGGTTTAGGTGAAGCATCCTATATGATAGGAATTGATATCTATAGAGATAGATTTGGAAAGATTTTCAACCTAAGAAAGAGCACAAACATTAGTACGATGATGAAGGATTCAACATGCAAGACTCAATGAGAGAAAACTTGTCCATGTTCCATGGGATTAGTCTCTCAAGAGCTCTATATCCCACTTCTTGTCAAGAATGGGATGATGTGAGTGAGATGTCATATGCATTTGCAATTGGATCTATCATGCATGCAATGTTATGTACTTATCCAGTGTCTCGTATATATTGGATAAGATGAGAGAATATCTGTCAAATCTTAGTGAAGGTCACTAGAATGCCATAAGAACATCTTTATGTACTTGAGAAACACTAAAAGAATTAGTTCTTCAATAAGGAAGAGTTGGATGTAAAAGGCTACACTGATGAAATCTTGCAAAAAGACAAATGAAATGATCGCAATCTAATTTATGTTTGACCTTAAAATGAAAATTGTAAGCTAGAAAAAGTTTCAAGAAAGAGATAGTTGTTTAAATTCTACAATTAGAAATCAAGTATTTTTCTTTTTTGAGAACATCAGAGGATATTGTATGGATGATGAAGCTCATTTGGATGAACTTATGGGAGGCTCCAACCATTGATGACATTGTATAAATATTGTGACAACAATGGAGCTACTGAATAGGAAAGGAATCTTACATATCATACCACGACACTCCCATCTCAAATGATATGTCGCACAACAAGGAGATGTGAAACTTGCAAAATACCGACCATAAGAAAATGTAGGTAACCTGCTATAAATGTGCTTGCATAGAAGAAACATGATGGACATGTTGAGATCACTTGTAATAAAAATTTTGTGTGATTGCACTAAGTGCAAGTGCAAATCTATTGGTTTGTATGTCTAGAGAGCCAATCATATGATGATTGGAATGTGGCATTAGATAATTGATTTGAAAAAGTAATTCCATCTATTATGTTTGTCTCATTCATGAATGTGGCATTAGATAATTGATTTGAAAAAGTAATTCCATCTATTATGTTTGTCTCATTCATGATGTGATGACACATACATAGTAGATGTATAAATAATGATGTTACTCGATGACATATATCTTTAGGTTGATGACCTAAACAATGAGATCATATGTATGATAATAGTACATACATTCTTTTTATGTCCCTAGTCATATTTTACTATGGAAGCAAAATAAACAACAATAATACATAAGACTATAGTGTGTGTTGATTGATGACAGAGTCTCATTAGTCATGATATATGATATCAAGTCAATCACACAGGCACAAGTTTGAGAACATTGTATTGGCCAGACCCACCATGAGAGTGATACATGGAAACCATGAAATGGTAGTCAAAATCAGCTCTCATAGTGATAGTAGTGATTGTGATTTTGAGACTTGAAGTCACTACAATCATCACATGTTCATTGTATTGAGACATCATCCAACGTGTCCTTGAATAATGGTTTTCATTAAGGTGATGCTCAGGTGCATTGTGACACATGGGGATTGAGTGTGAGTGATCTAGATGGGATTTGTCACTCCTATAGGAGATTGATATATGGGCATCTTGATAATCTATATTGAGAATTGTATGGCCATACTCCTATGATTCAATATGTGATATGTGAACTCACATGCATCTCACATGTGAAAATTTTGTTTCTGCTTCCTTATCTGTAATCCCAATTTTCCAAAAAAAAATGTTGTATTTAAACATTGTGATAAAGTAATCCCTCAAGTCAATATATATATGCATGTCAATTGAAATGTTGTTTTCATAAAATTGTAGGTGATCAAAAAATGTTGTCTTCCCATCGATGTACCATAATACAATGTCATGGAAGATATCAAGGTTTATCCACACATTGATATGGTTCATGGTGTTTCCCTTCCCGCTGATCATGTTTGTGTGTTTGTCATACATGTCCTTCCGATATGGCGAGACGCACGACTCCCGTACGAGCACCCATACGCTACCATAGTTAGAGATGTAGCATGCAACTTTACTGGGTGGCCCAAATGGCTCATCGTATTGGTTGATGTATAAAAAATGTTTATAAAATTTTAATATAATAAGAAGCTAATATGAGAATATATGCATGTAGACTACAACAAGTAAGAATCCCCCTAGGGTTCCAAAGCCTTTGACACATTTTATTCCACAGGAGTTGTTCGACTCCTTATGTCCTAAATGCAAGGCATTGACATCATGATTAGACAATACAGATCCATCAGATTTACTATGGTGATTGACCTTTAGGTGGAGGTCGTAGGTATAGATCGTGATACTGTTATAGTGTTGATATATGTTTTTGATCTATTTTAGTATCAATGGTTGAACACATCAATGATAGAACTTTGGATGTAATGAGACTGAAGACCTTGTTTTATGTGACAAATGCGTGCTTTATAACTATTTCCTATATATGAACTGATTATTGTATATATATTTTTAGTCATATGTATTATATCATTGATGAGTTCAGAATATCAAATGTGGCATTTCCAATTCCATCAATGATTAGTGATGTAGAGAGAGATCTGAATGGTGTCACTAATTATATGAATACCACAATGAAGATTTTTGGTGATTCCAAGACTGTGATCATAGATCCTTTCAATAATTTATATGTTTTGGGCTTGTTGTTTACATTTCTAAATTATGAATATACAAATTGTTGTGGAATTTAATTTTTATTTTATTGCCTATTCACTCAGAAATAAGCATTGTCAATTGTGAGATTGGTAGTGTGTATTTATTTGATCCTTGGGTATAAAACTAACACTAAATACGGGACACTTAATGAAATTTTTTGATTCACGCGTACATATTTTTTTCCCATGCTCAACATATTTGTTAATGTTTGCATCATATTACAATTTAGTAATGAAATGTATTTGTTAATTTAACATAGACGGGTATGATAACATTCCATAGTGGTGGAGGGAACATAGATACAAAAAAGAAATTAGTGTTTTGGAAGATTGTTAATGTATATATTCTTCTCACTCCAATACATATATATGACAAACTCTTCTTAATTACATTTATTAATGTAATATGTAAATCTACAATGCCCAATGCAAGATGATGATTCAGCATGTAGATATTTTCATGATGTTGTACATGGGAAACATTGTCATGCACACATTACTAGATATCAAATGTATACCAAACATATTATTATTAGTCTTGAATCATAAACATCAAAGTAGACTCATTTGATAATACAAACAGTCAAATCTAATTAAAATACATCTCATTCTCTTTTCAAGCTTTTAAAACTACTAAACCCTATATGCTGGAGCGAATGAATGACCTATGCAAAGTGTGGGCAAACTACTTCATCAAGCATGTGGGTGTGGTAGCTAATCGGGATGGTTGATTGATATTTGTATTCAAAGTTTGATGTCAATTATTTTGTTTTATATATAATACACATGCACTTCAACTTTGTGGTAGATGATGTGTTCATGCATATGTGTGTGTAAATTCAATGTGAAGTGCATGAAGTGGATTGGATGTTATCAAGTCCAGTTTCTTATGTGTATCTATACATATGTATTAAATTGAATGTGTGGATGAGAACTAAAGCAATTGAGTTATGAGTTCATGCATATGTGTGTGCATCGAAGTGAGAAATGGATAGAGATGAATCAATTGAACTTGTATATATATTTGTTTCTTCTTGCAAGTTTGTTGGAATTTTATTAAGTTGTGATGCTTGCAGAGCCTAGTTCTGATGAACTGTTGGAGTTCTACTGAACTACATGCTCTAGAAAGCCTAGAAGCCAGAAAACAGGTTTGTAGACCAAGTACATGAAGAAAAATACAAACATATGTTGTCAGTTATTTCATAAGATGATGACTATATAAACCTTCTTCTTCAATTTAGTGAAATAACTCAACAAAAAATCCCTTACATTCAATGTCTATTCAATGAATACACGTCAGTTGTTACATAAGAATCTGACTATAAATGGAGCATTACCTTGTTGGTTCCTTATAAACTGACGAGAAATTGAGCATTACCTTGTCGGTTCTACATGGAATAACTGACAAGGAACTGCCAAGGGGTACCACATTTCCTTTGCAAGCTATGCGTTACTTTGTTAGTTTGGTTGTGACGTGTAAGCCATGATATACATGTATGTTGTCGGTTTGATTTTCCAAAAGAAACTGACAACATACATCCTGAGTTTTAGCATCATGCACTTAGTCATCAGTTTGTAACCAACAAGATATGCCAAAAATAACCGACACTATAGGTCATTTCTATACTAGTGTATAAGTATGTTTCTTTGTGATTCATACCATTTGAGAAGTAAAATATAATACATTATTCCCATCATACATTGTTGTATTTTTGAAATTGTATTTGTTTATTTTATATTAATTAATGCATGGATCCCTCTCGGTCCCACTCATTACATATTACTTGTAGGAAATATTTTTTTAGCTTGTTAGTCATGGACTAGGATTGGAATGCAGCAAACTCATATAAATGTCTATTGTGACAATGCACATGTTATTGACTGGAATGGCATCTACTAGTTGTGATTATGATTTAAGATATACACAAAAATTGATGAACGTAATATATAATATGACTTTAATGAGGAAAATGTTTTATTGAATTAAAAATAACTAAATTATGACTAACAAGGTATGTGATTAGGTTTGCAAACAAGTTGCAGCAGAAAAGGGTGAAAATTGTCTATATAACCACACAAATGAGTTGTCACAAATGGAAACATGCATATATTCCATTCAATTTATACCTAGACCTTTGGATAAAGGAAATGACATAAGTTTCTAGCAAATGATCTTGAACCAAATTGTGATATGACTACGTGGTTTGGGTAATTTACTTCATCCTATGAAGAATGTGAACCGAGAGAGAATCCACTTTCTACTATTGAGGAAACAAAGTCACATCAATTCAAACATAGCAACATGTGTTTTGGAAATTGTGTAAGTTGATTTATAAAATATGACACATAAGCAAAGTCCATTTTATAACAAAATACAACAAAATATCACATTGTCTCAGTTAAAACCTTTTTCCTCATAGGTAAGAGTGTCACTACATAACGAAATTGTACCACTAACCAATACAAATTACAATTTATTAGGACTGTGTAAGCATCTCAAGTTATCCTTGAAGTCTAAACTCCTATGGTACGCTACTCTTGAGAAATATTATCTAGAAAACTATCACAATACCATTTGTTACCCTAAGTCCACACTCCTAATGGCTACACAGCCAAAGGTGAGTGACCCTAGGCATCTGTCCCTAGAATGGATCACATAACATATCCATGAATAAAATCACAAACTAGAACAAGGTAAGAGATAATATGATACTAAACATGGAGATAAGAGATATATACCCATTTCTAGATTCACGAGTACCCATATGTGTTTCATTTCAGATCTGAGAGTCTTGAGTGTAGAGGATCTTCATTTGGAAACTACAAATTCGATAACCAAAACATATTAATGCGAAAGCATTAAGTATGCTTTGAAAGGGCAAGTAAACATAGTTTAAGAGTAATATAAGACTTTCTTGGCTAGAAATATCATAAGAAAGAAGTAGAAACAAGGACTAAAACTCTTAATGACATTCTTTTATACAAAGTGAGTTTTAAGTGTATTTCCATTATACTCAACAACATATTATGGCCATTGACCAGCTTCCCATTGGAAGGGTTCATAAGGGTGCTAAATATTAGGCAATCCTTTTAATGACATGATCCACCTTATCTTGACATCACAAGTTAGGCACCCAACCTTGTACCCTTACCCCTAGAATATAGGCAAGTATACAAGGTTTGCATAATGGACAAGTTCATTTATATTCTAGGTTTGTTCAACATATTTCAAGCAAAAGAAATGTACTAATCATAGGGAAAAAGTAGCTCAAACAAGTATTTATCTAGCCAAGCTTTCATACGAGCATACATACAAGCAAGTCAATATCAAAGTAGGGTCAAGAGAAAATGTACCCAAAGAGTAGAGTACAAGATTAACCATTGATTAGAAAACCATAAGTGGTAACTTTGACTAGATCTTGGTAAAAGAGTCATCATAGAGATCCTGACATTTCAAATAAGTACAATTGGATTAATATTAGCAACTTTAGGTCTCATTATTCATAATCATGGTGGTTGGATGTGACACCTAAGTCTAGGTACTCATTTCCTTCAATATAGGTTCCCATGTAACGACTAGTCATGCAAGTGCATCATCAAGATACATAGAACATCATGGGTTCATTAGCACTTAAGGTGACACATCTCAACTAGATCAGGGATATAAGATTAGAGTTTTAAGATCCCAAATAGAGCAATCATAAGGTTTGAGCAAGCTTAATCAACATATGTATAAACATTGACATAACTAGTCATATAGGGTCATTTTTATGCAAAATGCGTCATCATTAGAGTATAAGTTAGACCAAGTAAGATTTGGTGTTATACATATCATCAAGATACTTATTTGAATTCATAAAATAGCATAGATCATCATTAAATAAAGGCTCTTCCAAGATTCAAGATCTAGTTATTAACATGTCCATAAGGTAACAATTCAAGTCAAGGTTAGGAAATTTGATCACACTAGGGCACATGAATGATCCACGTAGAAAATAGGTGTACAAATCATGATCAATAACTAATTTATGAGTTCACATGATCATTTTAAGCATAATAGACCCACATGTGATCTAGGTTTGAGATTCAACATCATGTATCCATATAAGGCATGTTTCAAGGTTCAAAGTACATCATCAAGTCAAAATAGGGTACTAGCATGAACAAGTTTGAAACATAGTTAAAGATACACCAAAAACTACTGATTTGGGTCTAACATAAGGATTTGGGGTACCTTCAAACAAGGCTAAGAATTCAAGAAATATACTTTAGCATTAAAGCCCAATTTAGGTCATTCAAGTAATGTTAGATCACATTAGGGTTCACATGGTGTAAAAAGGTCGAATTTTATTAGACAATGATGTTCAATATGTTGATCTTAGACCAAGAAAATATTTTAATACATTAAGGAGTAAGCTTGTGCATACAATAGCATTAAAACCACAAAAAGACATAGATTGCATGTATTTTAGGATATCAATGGATGAACAAGAAAAACAAGTGTCTGGAAATATTTTTAATGGAAAGATCCATTTTTTTGATCAAAATGATATATTGGATGTCCATATTTGGACAAAAGATACACTCATGGTGATTTTTTTAAGATTTGCCTAATTTGGGGTGATGTGGGCCTTTGGATCTTGATTAGATGTCTAGAAAAAGAGGAGAGGAGGATCTCGGGTGAGCGTTTCCTAGGTAAATTCAACTTTGTGGTAGATGATGTGTTCATGCATATGTGTGTGTAAATTAAATGTGAAGTGCATGAGGTGGATTGGATGTTATCAAGTCCACTTTCTTATGTGTATCTATACATATGTATTAAATTGAATGTGTGGATGAGAACTGAAGCAATTGAGTTATGAGTTCATGCATATGTGTGTGCATCGAAGTGAGAAATGGATAGAGATGAATCAATTGAACTTGTATATATATTTGTTTCTTCTTGCAAGTTTGCTGGCATTTTATTAAGCCGTGATGCTTGTAGAGCCTGTAGTTTTGATGAACTATTGGAGTTCTACTAAACTACTGGCTCTAGAAAGCCAAGAAGCCAAACAATAGGTTTTTCGACCAACTACATGAAGAAAAATACAAACATATGTTGTCATTTATTTCATAAGATGCTGAATATATAAACCTTCTTCTTCAATTTAGTGAAATAACTCAACAAAAAATCCCTTACATTCACTGTCTATTCAATGAAAACACATCGGTTGTTACATAAGAATCTGACTACAAATGGAGCATTACCTTGTTGGTTCCTTATAAACCGATGAGAAAATGAGCATTACCTTATCGGTTCTACATGGAATAACTGACAAGGAACTGCCAAGGGGTACCACATTTCCTTTGCGTGCTATGTGTTACTTTGTTAGTTTGGTTGTGACGTGTAATCCATGATATACATGTATGTCGTCAGTTTGATTTTCCAAAAGAAACTGACAACTTACATCCTGAGTTTTAGTGTCATGCACTTAGTCATCAGTTTGTAACCAACAAGATATGCCAAAAATAACTGACATTATAGGTCATTTCTATACTAGTGTATAAGTATGTTTCTTTGTGATTCATACCATTTGAGAAGTAAAATATAGTACATTATTCCCTTCATACATTGTTGTATTTTGGAAATTGTATTTCTTTATTTTATATTAATTAATGAATGGATCCCCTCTTGGCCCCACTCATTACATATTACTTGTAGGAAAGATTTTTTTAGCTTGTTAATCATGGACTAGGATTGGAATGCAGCAAACTCATATAAATGTCTATTGTGATAATGCACATGTTGTTGACTGGAATGGCATCTACTAGTTGTGATTATGATTTAAGATATACACAAAACTTGATGAACATAATATATAATATGACTTTAATGAGGAAAATGTTTTATTGAATTAAAAATAACTAAATTATGACTAACAAGGTATGTGATTAGGTTTGCAAACAAGTTGCAGCAGAAAAGGGTGAAAACTGTGTATATAACCACACAAATGAGTTGTGACAAATGGAAACATGCATAAATTCCATTCAATTTATACCTAGACCTTTGGATGAAGCAAATGATATAAGTTTCTAGCAAATGATCTTGAACCAAATTGTGATATGACTACGTGGTTTGGGTAATTTGCTTCATCCTATGAAGTATGTGAACCGAGAGAGAATCCACTCTCTACTATTGAGGAAACAAAGTCACATCAATTCAAACACACCAACATGTGTTTTGGAAATTGTGTAAGTTGATTTACAAAATATGACACATAAGCAAAGTCCATTTTATAACAAAATACAACAAAATATCACATTGTCTCAGTTAAAGCCTTTTTCCTCATAGGTAAGAGAGTCACTACATAAGGAAATTGTACCACTAACCAATACAAATTAAAAATTTATTAGGACTATGTAAGCATCTCAAGTTATCCTTGAAGTCTAAACTCCTATGGTACGCTACTCTTGAGAAACATTATCTAGAAAACCATCATAAAATTGTTTGTTACCCTAAGTCCACACTCCTAATGGCTACACAACCAAAGGTGAGTGGACCTAGGCATCTATCCCTAGAATGGATCACATAACATATCCATGAATAAAATCACAAACTAGAACAAGGTAAGAGATAATATGATACTAAACATGGAGATAAGAGATATATACCCATTTCTAGATTCACGAGTACCCATATGTGTTTCATTTCAGATCTGAGAGTCTTGAGTGTAGAGGATCTTCATTTGGCAACTACAAATTCGATAACCAAAACATATTAATGCTAAAGCATTAAGTATGCTTTGAAAGGGCAAGCAAACATAGTTTAAGAGTAATATAAGACTTTCTTGGATAGAAACATCATAAGAAAGAAGTAGAAACAAGGACTAAAACTCTTAATGACATTCTTTTATACAAAGTGTGTTTTAAGTGTATTTCCATTATACTCAACAATATATTATGGCCATTGACCAACTTCCCATTGGAAGGGTTCAAAAGGGTGCTAAATATTAGAGAATCCTTTTATTGACATGATCCGCCTTATCTTGACATCGCAAGTTAGACACCCAACCTTGTACCCTTACCCCTAGAATATAGGAAAGTATACAAGGTTTGTATAATGGACAAGTTCAATTATATTCTAGGTTTGTTCAACATATTTCAAGCAAAAGAAACGTACTAATCATAGGGAAAAAGTAGCTCAAACAAGTATTTACCTAGCCAAGCTTTCATATGAGCATACATACAAGAAAGTCAATATCAAAGTAGGATCAAGAGAAAATGTACCCAAAGAGCAGAGTACAAGATTAACCATTGATTAGAAAACCATAAGTGGTAACTTTGACTAGATCTTGGTAAAAGAGTCATCATAGAGATCCTGACATTTCAAATAAGTACAATTGGATTAATATTAGCAACTTTAGGTCTCATTATTCATAATCATTGTGGTTGGATGTGCCACCTAAGTCTAGGTACTCATTTCCTTCAATATAGGTTCCCATGTAACGACTAGTCATGCAAGTGCATCATCAAGATACATAGCACATCATGGGTTCATTAGCACTTAAGGTGACACATCTCAACTAGATCAGGGATATAAGATTAGAGTTTTAAGATCCCAAATAGAGAAATCATAAGGTTTGAGCAAGCTTAATCAACATATGCATAAACATTGACATAACTAGTCATATAGGGTCATTTTTATGCAAAATGTGTCATCATTAGAGTATAAGTTAGACCAAGTAAGATTTGGTGTTATACATATCATCAAGATACTTATTTGAATTCATAAAATAGCATATATCATCATTAAATAAAGGCTCTTCCAAGATTCAAGATCTAGTTATTAACATGTCCATAAGGTAACAATTCAAGTCAAGGTTAGGAAATTTGATCACACTAGGGCACACGAATGATCCACATAGCAAATAGGTGTACAAAGCATGATCAATAACTAATTTATGAGTTCACATGATCATTTTAAGCATAATAGGGTATGTTTGAGATTCAACATCATGTATCCATATAAGGCATGTTTCAAGGTTCAAAGTACATCATCAAGTCAAAATAGGGTACTAGAATGAACAAGTTTGAAACATAGTTAAAGATACACCAAAAACTACTGATTTGGGTCTAACATAAGGATTTGGGGTACCTTCAAACAAGGCTAAGAATTCAAGAAATATACTTTAGCATTAAAGCCCATTTTAGGTCATTCAAGTAATGTTAGATCACATTAGGGTTCACATGGTGTAAAAAGGTCGAATTTTATTAGACAATGATGTTCAATATGCTGATCTTAGACCAAGAAAATGAAAAACCACTAGAGGGGGGGTGAATAGGGTTTTATGGATATTTTTTGTAAATAATTTAACTCAAACAACCAACAACAAAAATATTGGACAAGGGGACAAGGATTTAGAGTGGTTCCAACCTTAGCAAATACTAAGGCAGTCAATCCACTACCTGGTTGCTTACCGAACCAGGATTTTGAAAGAATCAAATTTTATTACCTCGCAAGGACTTTACATAAAATTACAATTCTTTCACCAAACCCTTCGAACATCCTTCACCTAAAAGTAGTTGCACCAACTTTGAAGCAGCCTTCCTGAAGTAACTTCAAGCTCCCCCTTGAAGTAGCCTTCCTCTTGAAGTAGCTTCCCGTTGCAACAGCCTTCATGAAGTAGTCTGAAGTCCACCTTCTCCATCGAGAAGAACCTTCTCCAATCTGCAGCCTCCAACACTAGGAGTAGCAAGGAGAATACAGAAGATACAAAGGAACAAGAAGGAAAAACAGAAATTACAATACCACTTGTAGCTCAAGGCTTGATTTGCCTATATCAAGCATATAGATCTCCTAACCAATGAATATTGAAGTGTAGGTTTAGTGGATAGGAGATGCTAGCCTATATGACACGAAATTTGGAGCAAAGAAAAGAATAGCCAATGCTAGTGTTGCTCAATTGCTCAAAATAGATTTCCAATTGCAAGTGTAAGCTCAAGTATATGCACAAGTGTACTTTAGGTGTCCTATGGCTTGTCCTATTTATAGGAATGGCCTATGGATGCTTAAGAACGTTCTAGACACTTTCTAGGAGGTTCTAAGCGCTCAACTAGCCGTTAGGTATCCATTAGCTAGTTTCACTAACAACGGCTAGTTAATTAATTCTGAAAAGTGCAGACAGAGACATTCTCGGTCGAGGAATTATCGACGGAGATCCCAGTCGGTCGAAGTTTTGTCGACCGAGGCAATGTCTGGAGTCAAGTGTATCTAACGTTCTGATCAAACTCCCAACTACTTTGTCTGCTGTGTCTAATGGCTACCTGGGTCAATCTCGGTCGAGGAATTTTTCGACCGAGAGTGTCTCGGTCGAGGAGTTTGTCGACCGAGATTGATCTTGTTTCAACATTTTAAACTAATTACTAAGTGTGTCTATGAGTGTGCATTTATGACACTAATATATGGGATGACCTATCTAAGTGTTTTGATTGGCTAAGGAATATCTAATACTTGATTTACATGATGTCTAAGTACTTGTACATTATATATTTGTACAAGTGTTTACATTTGATTACAATCATGAATTAAAACAACTTTGAGCTTTTAGATCTTACAAGTAGTGTATCATCCACCTAATTCATGCAACACTCAAGTAGCACGTTAGATTCACAAGAATGAAATATTTGTCATCATCGAAACAAAGGGATTATACTAATGTTAATTTTGCCAACAATCTCCCCCTTTTTGAAGATGACAAACAATTCCTAAATAAGGAAATATAAATCATGTGAGTTTCATACCTGAATTTTACCTTTTGTATCCATTCTTGTTTTGCAAGTGAATGATGGCCGAAATATTATGAAACTCATTTTATTTTATGTTATTGATTTTATATTATTTCTCCCCCTTTGTCATTTCAAAAATATATCCAGGAAAATCATTTAATATTTCCCCCTTAAAGAGATAGTCAATTTAAAAGCAAGGGATTAATGCAAAGTAATTATTGTTAATTTTAGCCACAATTAATTTCTCAATCATTTGCAAAGGATGTTAAGCCTTGAAATGATATGAGTTCCTTTTAAGTTCATGGCATGTGTGTATTGATTTCTCATCCATTTTACAAGGGATGTTAAGCCTTGAAAAATGATATGAAAATCCTTTAAGCTTATAGTAAAGTACATAAAAAAATTATCTCTTAACCAAATGCACGGGATGTTAAGCCTTGATTTATTTAGAGAATTCCAAGATATATATGACATTCATGAAATTCATAGATTCCTTTATTTTCATAACCAAGATTAAAAATACTAAGGTCATAACAAGCTTCAAATGATGTTTACAAAGTTTTGTAAGCTTCTTAATCTTATAATAGTTTTAGTGAGCTCCCCCTTAATCTTATAATTAAGACAATTTAAGGATTCTAAGGTCACAAATGATTTAAGATTTGATTTTGACCTTTTATTAGAGCTTTATGTTTTCAATATGATGAACACATTTTGAATCAAGATACTAAGGTTAAGTACAGTAAAATGATGTACAAATAAGCATTTTGTCAAGCTTATTTTAGGTCGACCTTGACTTCGACCATAGCACCCCTTGGTCAAACTTTGATTTCAACCAAGAGAAAATTTCTGTAGATTTCCAATTTGAACATTTATAAATGAAGTATAATTTCTGCAGATTTTCAATTTTAAAATGCATTTGTGCCATGAATTTTTACTGTTTGTGCAAAATGGCATTTTCATATGAGCTGAGACATAATGGTCAAAAACAATATCCATTCATGGTTTGTATATATGGATCAAATAGTATTTTAGACAAACTAATGAAACATAATGAGCATGGCACAGTAATTATGATAGAACAGTAGAGGCATATCCTCAATATAATGATCAAGATAGAAGCATGTAATTTAATGACCATTTAAAAAGCACATGGTTTCTATATAGATAGACCAAGAAATACTTAGGAAAAGCCATGTGAACTATGATAGAACAGTAATTTCCTTGAATAAATCAACATGGTTTATAATTTTTAGTTTTAAGCCAAGCTATGTAAACCAAAATAATCTCATTCATGATTTATGGATGTTCAAATTTAAGACAAACTATGTAAAGGATCATGTTTGATAAACTTTTTTCAATCAATGAATAAGGTTTGTTTAAAATCAGTCTTCATATAGTACTTTTGCAATATGTGTTAAAGATTTCATATCATCATTCATGATGCAAAAGATCAATATGTTTTGATGAAAAGATGGTCTCCAAGATTTATTCTTGATTTGCATATTAAATCACTCATCAACAAAAAATTGATAGCAAACTAGAAACATGTTCAGATTTATTACAGACTTGAAAATAGGAACCTGGTCGGTCGACCATTTCTCGACCGATAATGTTCTTGGTTGAATAGTTTCTCGACCGAGGAGATTTCTGTACTGTTTCAGAACTGTTTTCAGTAATTGTTTCTAAGTAACATAAGAATATGAAAGTAAAAACTCAATTGTGTTGAGATATGACATTTGTATATTAAGAATCAGTTTAGGTCAAATCTCAACTAATCAAATTCAAACTTCTTAAGTTTTAGGAACCCAAGCTAGATCATCATTCCTTTTCTTGTATGGGCATGAGAAAGAGTAGTGTCCAAGACGCAAACAATAATGACAACTAATAGAGTCAATCTCATTTCTCTTTCTAAGAGTTGAGTTGTTCTTGGGTACATACATGGATTGATTCTCTAGCACTTGTGTCCTTCTCCCACTAGGTTTTTGGTAAGATTTTCTTTTAGGCTTATAACCTAGTCCTCTCCTTCCAATTTGATGATAAGAATCATTTAAGATATTATCAAAAATATCATTATTACTCAAGTTACTAAATCTTTGTTGCAACTTAATAATCTCATCCATTTTCTTCTTGATATCTAATTTTTCTTGATCTAGATTAGATAATAAAGAATCTCTTTCTTTCACAACAATATCATAATCTAGATGTGTACACAAAACAGGTTGTTTTTGAAGATCATTTACTTGAGTTTGCAAATTTAACTTTTCAAGGGAAAGAAGATTACAATTTGCTTCTACACATTTCAGCTTAATATCATAATCTTCAATAGCCTTTTTGAGATCTTCATTTTGATATGTGAGAGCAAGAAGTTTAGCGTTTAACTCTTTATTTGATTTCTTAAATTTCTTCTTACACTCAATATATTTCTCATGTGTATCTTGAAGACTAGTAATTAGATCTTATTTTGGTAGATCAAAAAGACTTACCTCTTCTTCTTCTTCTTCATTTGTTGTACCAATAAGACATTCTACTTCTTCTTTTCCATCATCACTATCATCACTTGAATCATGCCATGCAGCTTTATATGCTCTTTCTTTCTTTTTGTGAGATGATTTCTTTCCTTTCTTGAGTTTTGGACAATCACCTTTCAAGTGTCCCTTTTTTCCACATTCAAAGCACCTGGAAGAAGAAACACTAGAGGTTTTGTTAGTTTTAAAACTTTTATATTGCTTACCGTTTACAATGAGAGTTTCTTATTCACTATCATCTTCACTTGTGTCATGACAAATCTTGGTTGATGCTTTGAATGCAATGTCCTTCTTTTTCCCTTTTTGAAGTTCATGTTATCGTCTTTCTTCCTCTTCTAACGCTGCCTCATGTGCTTCTAGGTTGCCAATAAGTTGTTCCATTCTTAGCCGAGTGAGATCATTTTCTTCTTCAATAGCAGTCACCTTGGGCTTGTATTTGGGAGGAAGAGTCCTAAGGATTTTTGAAACTTGATCTTCTTCGCTTATTACTTTACCTAAAGCATTCAAACCATTCACAATAGAAGAGAATTTTGTATACATTTCACTAATAGACTCATTTTGATCCATACGAAATTGTTCAAATTTCTGTTTAAGCATTCTGATTTTAGAATTTTAACTTGAACAGTTCCTTCATATGTTATAGACAATCTATGCCATATCTCATAAGCTATTTCACAATTTGATATTCTATTAAACTCTCCAACTGAAATTGAATAATAAAGTATACTTATAGCCTTTGCATTCATTTGGGCAGACTTTACCGTATTGGTGTCCCAAGCTACATATTCCGCTTGAGGAAGTTCATAAGGGGTTGACACCATCCTCCATAGATCCCAACTAATCCCTTGGAAATAAATTTGCATTCTTCTTTTCCAGTAGGTGTAGTTAGTTCCATCAAATGCCGGAGGCCTAGCCACAAGTGTCCCTTCAAGGTTGAGGTTGTTGAGCAATCCGTCACCCATTCTTCAAGACTTGGTTAGAGTTCCTTGAAGCCTGATCTGATGCCAATTGAAAGACCACTAGAGGGGGGGTGAATAGGGTTTTATGGATATTTTTTGTAAATAATTTAACTCAAACAACCAACCACAAAAATATTGGACAAGGGGACAAGGATTTAGAGTGGTTCCAACCTTAGCAAATACTAAGGCAGTCAATACACTACCTAGTTGCTTACCCAACCAGGATTTTGAAAGAATCAAATTTTATTACCTCGCAAGGACTTTACATAAAATTACAATTCTTTCACCAAACCCTTCGAACAGCCTTCACCTAGAAGTAGTTGCACTAACTTTGAAGCAGCCTTCTTGAAGTAACTTCAAGCTCCCCCTTGAAGTAGCCTTCCTCTTGAAGTAGCTTTCCATTGCAACAGCCTTCTTGAAGTAGTCTGAAGTCCACCTTCTCCACCGAGAAGAACCTACTCCAATCCGCAGCCTCCAACCCTAGGAGTAGCAAGGAAAATACAAAAGATACAAAGGAACAAGAAGGAAAAATAGAAATTACAATACCACTTGAAGCTCAAGGCTTGATTTGCCTATATCAAGCATATAGATCTCCTAACCAATGAATATTGAAGTGTAGGTTTAGTGGATAGGAGATGCTATCCTATAGGACACGAAATTTGGAGCAAAGAAAAGAATAGCCAATGCTAGTGTTGCTCAATTGCTCAAAACAGATTTCCAATTGTAAGTGTAAGCTCAAGTATATGCACAAGTGTACTTTAGGTGTCCTATGGCTTGTCCTATTTATAGGAATGGCCTATGGATGCTTAAGGACGTTCTAGACACTTTCTAGGAGGTTCTAAGTTCTAAACTAGCCGTTAGTTGCACTAACAACGGCTAGTTAATTAATTATGAAAAGTGCAGACAGAGACATTCTCAGTCGAGGAATTGTCGACCGAGATCCCAGTCGATCGAAATTTTGTCGACCGAGGGACTGTCTGGAATCAAGTGTATCTAACGTTCTGATCCAACTCCCAACTACCTTGTATGCTGTGTCTAACGGCTACCTGGGTCAATCTCGGTCGAGGAATTTTTCGATCGAGAGTGTCTCGGTCGAGGAGTTTGTCGACCGAGATTGACCTTGTTTCAACATTTTAAACTAATTACTAAGTGGTGTGAGTGTGCATTTGTGACACTAATATAGGGGATGACCTATCTAAGTGTTATGATTGGATAAGGAATATCTAATGCTTGATTTACATTATGTCTAAGTACTTGTACATTATATATTTGTACAAGTGTTTACATTTGATTACAATCATGAATTAAAACAACTTTGAGCTTTTAGATCTTCCAAGTAGTGTATCATCCACCTAATTCCTGCAACACTCAAGTAGCATGTTAGATTCACAAGAATGAAATGTTTGTCATCATCGAAATAAAGGGATTATACTAATGTTAATTTAGCCAACAGAAAAGATTTTAATACATAAAGGAGCAAGCTTGTGCATACAATAGCATTAAAAACCTCAAAAAGACATAGATTGCATGTATTTTAGGATATCAATAGATGAACAAGCGAAACAAGTGTTTGGAAATATTTTTAACGGAAAGATCCAACTTTTTGATCAAAATGATATATTGGATGTCCATATTTGGACAAAAGATACACTCTTGGTGATTTTTTTACGATTTACCTAATTTGGGGTGATGTGGGCCTTTGGAGCTTGATTTGGCGTCGAAACGAACGACCGCTCCCTGCCTTTGGGCATATCCGCTGGCGTGGTGGTTGAGCGGGTTGAGAAGCTCGTCGGGCTCTAGTGGGAAGGTTTGAACCCATGACCTTTGGTACATTAAATAACATATCAACCGCTACAACATGTTCAGTTTTGTGCCATTATATGTGAAAAATTGTATTAATAGTAATTGTATTCTACATTTATTGTCAAAAAAACATATAATGCCCACACCAAGATTGGAACTCATGACCTTTGATACAAGAGTGCAGCTCCAAACCAATACACTACTTTCACATTCATGTCTTTTATGCGTCATACATGATATATATTATAAATAAAAGTTACAAATATATGTATATGTATGTTTATTATTATCTTTTTTTTTGGGGGGGGCATGGCCCCTGCCCGCCCCCCCTTGGTTCCGCCCTTGTCGTCGGCGCTACCTGTTGGCGGTGGGCGAGGGATCTTTTTAGAGTTCCTACCTACCCCGACTCAGCTAGGCAAGCCCATTTCTGGCCTCCATCTATGACAACGTGGCCTGGAGCAAAGGATAATGTGGTCGCCCATGGTGGTGGTGCAACCAACACATAAGGTAGAAGAAGGGAGGGAGGTTCGGAAAGAGAGGGGAAATGAGGGAAACAAAAAAAGAAATGCAATGTACTCATCGATTTAAGTAAGGGAAGCTCATATCTCAGGATTTTCAAGCAAAAGGAGAGTTGGTAGGCTGTTGTACCTTGTCTGATACAAGGTAGAATAGAACCGAGGGCTGTTGGATTTGAGTCTATCATGGACGTCGAATCAATCTGATGGCTGAGAGTGTGGATCCGTTGCTAAAAAATAAAGCTTTCTCATTGGCCGAGAGAGGATGTCGTAGATTTCTGACATGTCCAAGTGAAGGGGAGGCACCCATCTTGGTTGGACCACGCTCCACATTGGGCCTAATTAGGCTCAAATCAAGCTAAAATCAAGGGTTAAATCACCAAGGTTCAAAAGGCCATAATTTGGGCTAGGATGATCCAATTGAGACAATTTTTGCACCGTTGGAAAGATAATTTAATTCTCTATAAAATGAGATAAATTTAATAGCAAGGAGAGTTTACTAAATGGGTTCAATTTTGATTGAAAGTTGATGAGACATAATCAGAATGATACTTACTTCAAAATTCAAATTAAAGTCATGTATGTGTCTGAAGTGATGTTGAATAAAAATCAACTCATCAATTGATTATAAAGAACTCAAAGTCATCAAGTTGAGATTAAAGGGTGTTATTTCATTAAATACTAATTTCCATATCTACAGATAGCATCAGTAAATCTAATGAGCACTGATAAGTACCTTTAACATTTATTCTAAAAGGTTTACATACATCAAGATGTATGAGCCCTAATAGAGTAGTCTCTCTCCCACTACATCTAGTGAAGATTCTCTGGTCATTTTCCCAATAAATAAAACTTCCATGTCTCTATTGGTTTAATAACCCAAATAATCTAGATAACCATCATATGGATTCTAAAAATGCATTTCTCATTTATGTGCTATATATGACAATGATATAGGTATTCATTATTTGAGTCATCAAGTTATTAAATATATGTATCATACACATTTGTCTCTTCAACTATCAAGTATAGATTGTGAGAAATAGGGCACTACCATTTAAGATCACATTTTTTAAATTGAAACATCATTTTTTCATAATATTCTTTTCCATACAAGATACATGATGTTTTCATCAATGGCATGTATATAATAGCAATTCACTAATTCTATTACATGACCATGAATGTCAAATTCCAACTATAGTCACAGCAACTCTTGCTCCATATAGTTATAGCTTACTTCTTATTGGGTCCTGAAGTGGAGATCTCTATCTTTGTTCTTCTTACCCTTCTCCTTATCTTGAGTGCTAAAGACTTGGACTTTATCTTAGTCTCAGAACCTTTCTTTGTCTTGCCTTTGCCCTTTCGATTCACTTCTGCTGATCACCATCATGGGTTTGTTTGTCTTCAATCTTTCTTTGGCATTCAATAAACTGGCTATATGATCCAAACAATGATTGTAGAATCATATATGTGGCCATCTCTTGACCTAAAAGAAATCAAAGTCACTCTACCGGATCTCCTTTTGTCAATTTTCATTCAACTACGCTATAGAGACAATATACCTTTCTTGGTTTACATGATTCTTTAAGATGTATTACCATCTCAAAAAATGTCCATGTTTTCATGATGCTCATGCAACTCATAGTTCATACAAAATAACATAAGGTACTTAATGTTTGCGGCATCATTAGCATGCTTCAAGTAGGCATCCATTTCTTCCTTAGGCGCATTTGGAGTGGGTTCCTCTGGCTCTAGTCTTGTAAGGACATAGAGTTTTCACTCATTTATGAGAACACTTCTCAAAATCCTAAACCAGATGTGGAAGTAAATATTGTTTAGTTTATCCTACTCAAGGATTGATCACGATGGTGTTTCTCATTAGATTTTACAAAGAAACAATGTAACAGTTCATAACATTTTTGATTTTATTTGATAAGTTAACGATATTGATTAGGCCTTTAATTAATTATCACTCCCTCTATTTTGTTCAAATTGATAACCCTCATGTATCAATTTGGAAGATTGTAGTGTAGAATCTTGTAGTGAGCCAAGATCCAAAATAATAAATTATTACCTGGTCAAAACCAGCATCTATAACCAATTATTAAAGTAGACAACTTTTTCCAATTGCATCTCATGCAATTATTGGATAGATGGTACACACAACTACTTGTGATAGTCCATCTGCATGCTTCTAGGTGCTTAATCTCATTAACGTCACCTAATAAAGCATGACCCTAAATCCAACATGATAGTAATGCACCCTGCTTGGTAGGCCCACATAACTACCATCACACTTCAACGAGATACACAACACACCACCCTTGGGATACTTACGCTTAGTCGATCAAGCTTTTCATGTGCGCTTCTTATGGAAAGTATCTTAAACTGAATATTTATTGAGGGATTTTATATATAAATACATATAAATATTCAATCACCACATACTTATAGTACATATCATATATATGTTATAACTACAATGAAAAACATGCAATATAAAACACAAGGGCGATTGTTATGGCCATACTATTGTAATTCCTTGGAGCCACAAGGAATTACTACCACCTAAGATCCACATCATATGCAACCTATTATTGATGAAGATATGTGCTCGGACCGATCTAGGTTATCAGTTCTACTCTTGATTCGGTTAGCTCACCACTTGGTCACTCGGTTGGATTCTTGAAATAATTGTCTGGTCTCGGTTTCAAGCAACGTTAGGACTCCTCCAGCTGATCAGTTGGGCTGCCAGTCGATCAGTTCATCCTCTTGTCTTTTATCCTCTTTGGTTCTCCAGTTGATTGGTTCTTCCCATGAACTGGTCGGTTCGTCTGGTGCAAAATGATTTTTTATGACAAAACATAAATTAAAACTAACTTATTTCTTATTACATTGTGAAAGGGAAAAACATGAGTTACTTCGTGGGGAAATAAGAAGAAGAGCATTAATTTATATTTAGAAATGAGAGAGAGGCTCGGTATGCAAAACAAGATATAAACAAGAATAAACAACCACAACCATGCACACACAGATCTACAGTTATTGGCCATAACCATGCTAAACATCCTCCATCAAAACCGATTTTAGGACGAGGTGTGTAAATTGTATATATATATCATATCATATATATAATAGCTTGTGGATTCATATGTGCACTTCAACCGGTTTAATATTCACATTGTATGAAATAAAATAAATCCGATCATATCAATTTAAATCTAGATACACGATAAATTCACGTGGCTGTGATACCATTGTTGGGAAATCAGGGCGACATATAAGGTAGTAGAAACAAAAAATTTAAAGTCGGATTCTCCTAAATAGCAAGATCACATCAACAAAAATGTATCTAAGGAGTTCTAAAAAAAATGTATCTAAGGAAAGTAACAAGAGTTATACCTGGTTCTGGAGAAAATCCAATGACAACTCTTGATGTGGTACTGTGCTTCTTCTCCAACTATCAACATGCTTCTTCTTTAAGCAGCAACTTGTTTCTTCTTTAGTATCACTTGCATAGTTGTCATCAATGACCTCCTGGTCTGAAACTACAGACGGTGGTTGACAGTGTTCTACTAGAGGTAGACAACAGTCTCCCACCTCTAGAGTAGTCTGTGTGGTCCACCAGGAACTCCATGTTGTGCTACGTGAACTAACAGGAAGGAGTTGTCCCTTTCGAATGTCAACCTGCTAGAGTTGATTCGCTCTCCCACAATTGTCTCTCCCTTGCTATCCCTCCCTTTATCAGGTCAACTTGAACTTTCTCGGGATCTATATTGGTTATAACAACCAGAGAGGACAACAATTGTCAGAGCAACTGATGTGTCTGAGAAGCCCTCAGTACCCCTCTATTTATAGGAGAGGCCAGGGTTAGGGTTTCTAATATGTGTGGGAGTCCAAAGGACGAATTTTGTGAATTTTCTGGAAGTTGTGCATGGGAACCCGTCAGTTTGCTTTCCCAAGCGATCGGTATTGCTCGAACCATTCAGTTCACACACTGAACTGATCAATTCGTGCAATTTACTATTCTAAATCAAATTGGTAATCAATGCATGATTAATGCTAAACATGACATCAACATCAATCATTGTTCCAATCAAATTGGCCACTAAACTAGGAGACCTAAATGGTGAATTGGTCGGTTCACATAGTGCAACGGTCATTTCACATTGTGGAAATGGTTGTTTCACAATTGAATTCGTCATTTCACAAGTAAAATGATCATTTCACATGTCCAGTTCAGGAAAAGTTTAACTAATATATATTCCAATTGATCTGACACTCCAACTGGTCAGTTCAACACTTGAATTAATTGGTTCAGAGTCCAGTCAGTCATCTTTTAACATAGGTTGTTTAATTTGAATATTGAAATACTTTACTGACCAAGTTAAACATCATTCATGAGTAAACTCGTATTTCAAGTGTATCCTATGTGTGTGACCCTATAGGTCCAAAATTATGTGGGCAGTGAATGTCCATAACCAATTATGACATCACAAGAAAAGAGTGGCATCTATAAACACATCCTTTCTACCCAAGTAATTGGGAAAGTTAGAGAACAATTTCAACCTACAGTCTTAAATTAGTTTTATCATGATTATATAGTTCCTTTGTCTCTGATATCCATATTAAAATCGAGGCATGGAATCGTCATCCTCTCAACATTCAATCCATGTTCCTTGAACTAGAGTAGACTGCCTGAGATGCATGTGAGTTCGCATATCACATGTTGAATCATGTGAGTATGACCGTACATTTCTCTATCTCACTTATCTAGAGGCCTTAGATATCAATCTCCTATAAGAGGGACAAATCCCATCTACATCACTCACACTCTATCCCCATGTATCATAGTGCACTAGAGCATCACCTTTATGGAAACCATTATTTTAGGTTATGTTGGATGATGTAGTAATACACCAAACTACATGTGATGAGTGTAGTGACTTCATGTCTAAAAACCACACATGTCTAAAAACCACAATCACCACTATCACTATGAGAGATTATTCTGACTACAATTCTATAGTCTCCATGTATCACTCTCATAGTGGGTCTGTCTGATACACTATTCTTTAACATGTACTTGTGTGCTTGACTTGATATCAAATATCATGTCTAATGAGACTCTGTTATCAGTCAACACACACTCTAGTCTTATGTATTACTATTTTCTATTTTGCTTTGATAGTAATATCTGACTAGGGACATAACTAGAATGTACATATTATTAACATTTGTATGATCTCATTGTTAAAGTAACACACTTGAAGACATACATTATCGAGTAACATCATTCTTTAGAAATCTACTATATATGTATCATCATCTCATGTTGAGACAGACATAATATATAAAACTACCTTTATTATTATCAAATCATGTATCTAATGCCACATTCCAGTCATCGCATGATTGGCTCTCTCAGCATACATACCAACAACTATACCAAATGTTGCATCCATATATAGTAGGAAAGATCATATGTGAAATGCATTTAATATCCACCTACAAAGTGGAGAGAACATCCAACATATGACCATTAAGAAAAGAGAAATATAATTTCAACAATCAATATTGAAAATTTTGGTACATCATATTTGATCTTAGAAAGGAGTTCCATGATATTAAATAAGGGGAGTCCCAATTCAATTATGTATTATTTTTAAAATCTAGGGTTTACTCATTCTATTGCAAAATTAAATAAGGAATAAGAGACTATCTTATATCTACATCTAAAGGTAAATACTTGTATTGTATGTTACTCAGAGTTTTGGATAACCTACCAATGTACTGACATTATATAAAATTTACTCTCACTAAGAGACCAACCTTAAAATGACCATTCTACTAATATCTTATTGTTTTATAAAATCTATACTACTACATAGTTGACATTTCGAAAATACCAAAACAAAATTTATTTTATTTATTCCAATATCTTAAAATTTTGCTACGAATTTTCAAATATTAGTAGATATTACTTAATTAAACTCATACCAAAAGAAGGATCATATTGTTTCTTCATTATACTCAATATTAGTGAATGACACGGGAAAATTAGTAATACTAGAAGGCCCAGAGGCATCATGGCTTAAGTAGAAAATAGAGAGGTGAAAGACATTTATAGGAGTTCCACATATTGATTTCACCATCTCCCATACACAAGAACTAGAGGAATATTACATTAAATGTTAGAATAAAACTCATACCAAGGCATTAATAGGAAGTCCTCTTATTGATTTCACCCTATTCTATACACACAGAATTGGAGGAATATTAGAACAAATTTTAACATGGCTTAAACATGATTTGTGTCAAGAACAAATTGCATTTCCACATCCTCATCTCCCTCTGGTTATAAAAACTCATGGGGGTGTGCTATTCTAACCTCAACAAAAGATCCTAGCCATCATGGACGAATTGGGATGAAACTCAATGACCTATAAAATGGCCAAAAAACTAGAAGTAATTGATTATTTTGATTAGGAAACATCACAAAAAAGAAGAGAATGAAATTCCAATAAGTTTCTCGGCTGATTGACATTGAAAATTCAATTGTCCTTCGTACACTGAATGTAATGACCCATTTTCAATTAAGCCATCTTGGCTGACTAACATTAGAAACTCAATTGTCCTTATTCTTGGAGTATGGAATGGGTGTTAAAATTGATTTCACATGTTCCATACCAGTTACAATTCATTATTGAATTTGATTAAAAATAAATTTACCCATGTGATTTTTAGCTAGATGCTTACCCAAAATATCCATGTTTATGTAATGGGAAAATCAATTTAAAGTAGTTTTCTTTAATCTCATGGTATTGAAAAATTGTACTATATAAATAATATTATTGCTCCATTTATCACAAAAGTCAAATTTTTTGATGATACAAAACACAAAAAAATATTATTTAGGTATTGAAATTTACAAGTACCTTCTTTATAAAACTACAAACAAGTACCTTCTTTGTAAAAATACAACACAGACACTCACTTTGCATATTTACTAGCCTAGAATATATCTAATTTCACTTTTTTTTAATTATTTGACTAGCCTAGATATGTTTATATGTAAAAAATCCCAACACAAATTTAGTCTTCCTCACTTTGATTGGATCATGTTTAGTGGTTCAATAATATTTTGACAACCTCATGAACTTGAAATTTTTCATTGTTAGAAAACTAATACAGTTGCGATGCCAATTATTTTGAAATTGAAATTTCAAGGGCCAATAATGCAAAGTTATAATATGAAAACTTATGAGCCAAATATAGAACAATAAGATTACTTAGAGGGTTACTACACTACATACATGACATGTTGACCTTCATTGCAAATGTTATATGTTACAATATTAATGCTTCCAACTTCTTTTGTGTTGTAACAAAAATATTATTTACTAAAATATTTTTTTAAGACAACTCACCTTCATTAGTAGGAAATGTAGAACCCATCCAATCTCAATACTAAGCAAATTCAAGATTCGGTCATTATGCCAATATCTCATATATTTGTTTAAACCATTTAATTAGATGCAAATACATAGTGACATAAAAATTAGTTAGAGTGATTTGGTAGTCAAATATCTCTTATTCAATAATATTCTATGGTTTTATACAACTTAAAAATTGGAATACCTATAAAACAAACATTACAATCACCAAGTGTATAAAGTTGATTCTCATCAGAAGCGCACAACCATGAAGTCAAATATATATATAAAATACATAACTATATGTGAATTGTATGTACCACAAGGGCTAAAAGTAGATGTTAGACAACAAATAAGAACATGGAAAAAGCACCCTAAAAGTTGGTTGTTCAAAAACCATATTTTAATAAAACAAAGACAATGACATTCTCACCAAACTTCAACACCATTCACCAACAAACTAAAATTCTAGGATTATCACAACAATCTCATCTTATTTGTCTTGCACTCTCTAAGGTTCCCAAAAACTATGAAACAACTACATGTTCACATGGAGGAACACACATTGTGGTTTTTGTCAAACATGTAAGTATATTCATCACTATGTACGTATGTGGTGTCTATTAAATATGCTTCTATGAAGTTTTGACACTCCAAGTGTTTGGACCTTGATTATTTCCATCTTCCATCTTTTCAATGTCAGAGAGTTGAGTTCCACCACCACCTTTGGGAATTTCTAGAGCGACACCCTTTGCAAGTTGGGGTCCCCCCCACCTTTTGGAACCATTTGGGTGACACCCTTATCAGGTTGTACTTTCTCTCCACACCACCTTTGGGAACCTTTGGGGTGACGCCCTTGTCAGTTTGGGGTTTCCCTATACCATCTTTCAAAACCTCTAAGGTGACACCCTTTATGATTTGGGGTTTATCTTCACCACCCTTCTTTTCCACATAAGTTGCACCACTAGTGTGTTTTCTATTTCTAGAGTCCATGCCTAGACAAATTGGTTCATTATATGAAGTCAATACTATAAAGAAATAAAATAGAATGTTCTATAAGAAATTAAAAGAGAAGCTTATATAAATATAAAGTATACTATTTTGATACAATAACTCTTGGTATTCAAAGATTTTGGAATGACCAAGGTCACATTGATTGTTATCAATCGAAATAGTCAAACACAAAAATTTATGATGTTTGTTTACCTTCTAGTGTTTTGAAAGCTACTTTTTTTGTCACCCCAAGAACGAAGAACGACAACAACAACTTTGACATATGGTTATAGAACAAAGAAGCATTGCTTTAGGGAAATGAATGGGATGACTATGATTATATTCTAGGTCATTGTCAGGAGGACACTTGAAAATATTTATATAGCTACATTAGTTGCTCTTCAAGTTCATACATGCAAACAATGTTGTGAACTAGTTCTGGATCCCCATTTTTGGTACATTAACTTCAATGAAAATAAGCATGTAAACAAATAGTTTGCATTTTTATGTGGATGAATTTAGACGCATGCAAAGTAATAAGTATGGATAAAAGAGTATATAGTTGGTAATTTTGTATAGAGTAAGGGTGCATAAACACACACTTAGTAAGGACACATAGAACTATGCTAGTTTCATAAGTATGCATTGATATACATGTAAATGATTGTGTTAACCACTATTCAAGGTGATAGGAGTGAAAGAATGAATGGATGTTTGTGAATCCATCAAAGGTGTGTGTAGAGTGATACCTTTGCATTGTTTTTTCTATCATTTAGATGCAAATACATACATAGTATTCCATGTGATGCACTTTGATGAAATAAAACATATATGAAGAAAGACAATACAATAGACATGTTGGTAAATTGTAGGATATAATATGGCACTTCTATGTTTGCTTTCACTAACCCCTTCTAATGGTTAAATTATACCCTCATTCAATATATTACATTGGAACACTCCAAAAGAATTTTGTTGCCAAATTGTGTAGTTTGTTGGTTTAGTCACGACAAAATCCCATGAATTAAGTAACTATTCAATGGAAATTGATCATTATATCTAATTCACCTATTCTCAACTATTTTCAAGATCTATGAAAAATAAACAATTTGCATTTTAAAATACTACTTCTTTTATTCAAATATAAAGTACATGAATTTGTGATTTTTATAGATAAATATACATATATTCTACATGCATGGGATATTCCTAGGTTGAAATGAAAAAAAAACCCTATTCTAGTTTTGTTTGTATCTCAATTATCATCAAATTTAAAAGGAATGTCTCTTGATCTTGTGTGTAATAAAATCATTAAAATTGATTTACCTTCATACCCAAAACCTCATCATATCACTATATCAATCAAGAGAAGAATATGTCACCATATTTGATCAAGTGACATTAAAAAGAAATGAGAAAAAGAAATAATTTATATACCTTAAATTAACTAATATTTTATCATACACATTTTATAAACTATTGAGTAAGATTATGTATTGAATCATTGGATACCTTTCTAATTAGTAGAATATTAAATTATTAAATAAATTATTCCCATGAAAATATTAAAAAATAAACTATTTGTATTGTTTCTGATGTGCATATGGAAATGCTCTGATTTGTTGAGGCATCTGTAGCATAAGATGAAGTACATATTAATCATAATTTCCTATTAGTCACATGTCATCCATTCAAGTAGAGTAATGGTGATTGTAAGTGGAGAATTCCATGGAGTTGGATATCTTCAACAAATTCTATAATGATCAGTATCTTCTATGATAAAAATCTAGGAACCTACAAATTAGATAGATAATATTTTTCTTATAATGTAGCAAGCCCAACTCTAGAAACCTTATTAGTCTCCCCTTTCCTTATGATGTTTCTTTAAAATAACTTTTGGATCCCTTTTCCAGATATAAGATCTATAAGATTAATGGAAGTCAAATAAAATTATGAGTGCGTAAATATACTTTCTATATTGAGGAATAAAATCACAATGTGTGGAAGGAGGAATAAAACCTTAATATCTTAATATTATGACATATTGAAGGGGGGTATTAGATCCAATGCTTGGAAGGAGGAATAAAATCTTATTGTTTATAACATGGTTAAACTAGTAATATTATATTACTATACCAAATGTCACATGCATATATAGTACGCAAGATCATACGTAAAATCCAATTAATATCCACATACAAAGTGAAGAGAACACCCGACATATGACCATTGGTATGACATGACTTGTAGAAAAGAGAGATATAATTCCAACAATCAACATAGAAAAACTTAGTAGATAATATTTGATCTTACAAAGGGAGTTCAATGATATTAAAAAATAAGAAACTAAATTCAAATATGCCACTTTGTTAAAAAATTAGAGTTTGGTCACTATATTTCCAAATCAAATACAGAATAAGAACATACATTATGTCTAGATCAAGAGATAAATATTTGTATCATAAGTTCAATACTAAAAGTTTCAAATAACCTATCAATGTATTGACATGGACTATAAGTTTACTCTCACTAAGAGACAATTCTTAAAATGACCATTTTACTACTATCTTATTAGGGTATCAAATACCGTTACATAGTTGACATTTTGAAAAATACCAAAACAAATCTTGTTGTATTTTTTCCAATGTTTTCAAATTTTGTTTTGATTTTTTTAAATATTAGCAGATATTACTTAATTATAAAACAAACGCATACCAAAAGAGGATTATAGCATTGCATCATTGTTCTCAATAGTAGGGCATGATATGGGGAAACTAGTAATACTAGAATGCCCGAAGTCATCATGTCTTAAGTACAAAATAAAGAGGTGAGAGACCACTTTTCCATTTTATTTTAAGTGTTAGAAGGAGACTTGTACTAGGACATTCATATGAAGTCATCTTGTTGATTTCAACCTCTCCCATACACAATGAATTGTACGAAGATTAAAATAAATTATAACATGCTTACACATGATTTTGTGTCAAGAACTGGTTGCATATCCACATTCCTCATCTCCCTCTACTCTTAAAAACCCATGGGAGGATTCCCATTTGGACATCAAAAAAAGATCCTACCCATCACTGAGGAATTGGGAGGATACTCAAGGCCTGTGAAATGACAAAAAAGACTATAAGTAGTTGATTAGATTCGATGAGGAAATACCAATAAGTTTCTCAGCTGATGAGTGACATTGAAAACTCATTATCCTCCATACACTGAATGTAATGACCCATTTTTAACTTAGCCATCTTGGCTTACTGGCATTGAAAACTCAATTTGTCCTTATTACTAGAGTGTGGTAGGGGTGCTAAAAATTGATTTCATCTATTCCCTGCCAGTTACAATTCATTATTGAACTTGATTAAAACTAAAATTGACACATTCCATTTTTATCTAGAAACTTACCTATATTCATGTTTATGTAATAGGAAAACAAAATAAAACTTGTGTTATTTAGCTTCATGGTATTGGAAAAAAGTATTGTATAAATAATATTATTTCTCACACTTATCACCAACATCGAAATTGTCATGATACGAACACAAGAAAATCTTATTATAGGATTTGAAATTTAATAGTAGCTTCATTGTACAACTACAACACATGCACTCTCTTTGCATAGTTACTAGACTAGAATATATCTTACTCCAGTTAAGCTTATTCATTGACTGCCCTAGATATGTCTATCTATACAAAATCCTGACACAAATGTAGTCCTCCTCACTTAGATTAGATCATGTTTAAAGGTTCAAAAATATTTTGACAACCACATTAACTTGATATTTTACAATACTTGAAAACTAATAAAACTGTGATGCCAATTATTTTAAAATTGAAGTTTCAAAGGCCAACAATTCAAAATTATAAATATGAAAATTTATGCCCAAATATAGAAGAATAAGATAACCGAGAGGGGTTCTACACTACATACGCGACATGTTGACCTTCATTGAAAACTATTATTCGTTACAATATTAACCTTTCTAACTTCTTTTGTGTTGTAAACAAAAACATTATTTACTGTATTATCTTTTTTAAAGACAACTCACCATCTTTATTAGAAAAATGTAGAACCTATTCCATCTTAATACGAAGTCAATTCTAGATTTGGTCATTGTGCCAATATCTAATTTATTTGTTTAAATCATTTAACTAAACTCAAATACACACTAACATAATAATTAGTTAGAGTGATGTTGTACTCAAATATCTATTATTCAATACTCTTTTTTCATTTCATGAAACTTAAACATTGGAATACCTATCAAAACAAACATTGTAATTATCATGTGTATAAAGTTGATTCTCATTGAAAGCGCACAACCAATAGTCAAATATTTATATAATACATAACTACATGGGAATTGTAAGTACTACCACGGCTAAAAATTAATGCTAGACAAAAAGAAGAACATGGAAAAAGAACTCTATAAGTTGGTTGTTCCACAATCATATTTTCATCAAACAAAGTCAATGACATTCACACCAAACTTTAACACCATTCATCAACACTATGTAGCCCTCTAAAATTCTAGGATTATCAAATGTGTCCCTTCTTATTGATCTTGCACTCTCTACGGTTCCCATAAACTAAGATACAACTACATGTTCACATAGAGGAGCACGCGTTGGGGTTTTCATCACTAAACATGTAAGTATACTCATCACTAAGTATGTAAGTGGTGTCATTTGAGTATGCTTCTTCAAAAGTTTCTACACTCCAAGTGTTTGGGCTTAGATTATTTCCATCCTCCATTTGTTCAATGCCAGATAGTTGAGTTCCACCACCACCTTTATGATTTTCTGGAGTGACAACCTTTCCAGGTTGGGGTTTCCCCCCACCACCTTTCGGAACCTCTGAGGTGACACCTCTGCCGGGCTGCACTTTCTCCCCAACACCTTTGGGAACCTCTGGGGTGACACCCTTGCCGGGCTGTGCTTTCTCCCCACCATCTTTGGGAACCTCTGGGGTGACACCCTTGTTGGGCTGTGCTTTTTCACCACCACCTTTGGGAACCGCTGGGGTGACACCCTTGTCAGTTTGGGGTTTCCCCATACTAGCTTTCGAAACCTCTGAGTTAACACCCTTTTCAATTTGGGGTTTATCTTCACCACCCTTCTTTTCCATTTCTATTGCACCATCCATCTGTTTTCTCTTCTCAGAGTCCATGCCTAGAAAAACATGTTCATGAATAAGAAGTCAATACTATAAAGGAATAAAATATAATGTCATATAAGAAATGAAAAGAGAAGGTTATATAAATATAATGTAAACTATTTTGATATAATAAATCTTGGTATATAAAGCACTTGGAATAACCAAGGTAAAATTGATTGTTAGCGATTTTATATAGTCAAACACAAAGCTTTATGATGTTTGTTTACCTCCTAGTGCTTTCAAAGCTAATTTTTTGTTCACTCCAAAAATGAAGAATGAAAATAGGAACTTTTGAAAATGGTTATAGAAGGAAGAAGTGTTGCTTTTGGGAAAGAAATTGGATGAAGATGTTTATCTTCTAGGTCATTGTTAGGAGGACAATTGAAAAGATTTATATAGCCATGATCGTTTCTTCAAATTGTATATGAAAATAAGATTGTGAAATAGTTATGGATCCCCACTTGTTGATAGATTAACTTGAATGAAGATAAGCATGACAACAAATAAGTATGTATATTTATGTGGACGAATGCATACACATGCAAAGTAATAAACAGCGATAAAAGAGTATATAATTAGTAATTTTACATAGAGTAAGGGTGCATACATGTACACTTAATAAGGATGCATTGAACTATGTGCAGTACTATAACTATGCACTGATATACAAGTAAAATGATTGTGTGAGCCACTATGGAAGTTGATAGGAATGCAAGAAAAAATGGATGGTTATGAACCCATAAAAGATGTGTGTAAAGTGGTATCTTTGCATTGGTTTTCCTATCATTTAGATGAAAATACATACGTCAGTATTCCATGTGATAAACTTGAATAAGTAAAACATATATGAAGAATCTAATACAATAAACATGTTGATAAATTATAAGATATAATAATCCTATGTCTTCTTTTCCTGGCCCCTTTTAATAACTAGTGTCACTCTAATTCAATAAAATATATTGGAACACTCCACAAAAATTTATGTTGCTTAAAATAATTTTAGTGTTGGTTTACTCTTGAAAAGTCATAACTTAAGGAACTACTAAATGACAATTGAGCCTTATTTCTACTTCACCTAGTCTCAACTATTGTCAAAAAAAATTATCAAAAAAAAATTGCATTTTAAAATACTACTTCTCTTCTTCAAAATATAAACTACATGAATTATGGCTTTTTATAGATAAATATAAATATATTTACAAATGAATGAAAACTTATAAGTTGAATTGAAAAATAAATCATATCCCTATTCAATTTTGTTTGTATCTTGATTATCATAAAAAATATTAGGGATGTTCTCTAAATTAAATTTATATAATTTTTAGAGATCTTAAGTGTAATGAAATCATTAAATGTTCATTTACCTTAATACCAAACACCTAAGTATATCACTATATCAATCAAGAGAAGAGTATGTCACCATATTTGACATAAAATCAACTAGCAGAACAAGTAATTTATCTACTTCTCATTAACTAATATATTAACATACACATGATATAAAACATTAAGTAATTATATGTGTTGAATCATTGGATACCTTTCTAATTAATAGAATTTTGAATTAGTCATTGAAATTCATCCAATGAAAATAATTAAAACTAAACTATGTGTATTGTTCTCTATGTGCATATGGAAATTCTGTGATTTGTTGAGGCACATGTAGAATAAACAAAAGTAGAAATTAATCATCATTACTATTTGTCACAACCCATCTATTCAAGTTGAGTAGTTGTGACTTTAGGTGGAGGATTCCATGAATTTTGCTATCTTCAACAAATCTATAGTGATCAATATCTTCTATGACAAAAAGCATGGAACTTACATATTAGATATAGCATATATTTTTAATGTAATATACCCAACCCCGAACACCTTATTAGTCTCCCCTTTCCTTATGGTGTATCATCAAAATATCATTTGATGCCCTTTTCTATATATAAGATATATTAAGATTAATTGAACTCAAATAAAATTATGAGTCTGTATATATAATTTCTTATTGAGGAATAAAATCATTGTGCATGGTAGGAGCAATAAAACCTTAATGTAATAAAATATATCACATGTTGAATGAGGAATTAAATCTGACGCTTGGAAGTAGGAATAGAATCTTAGTGTTTAAAATATGGTTAAACTAGTAATATATATTACTATACCATATGTCACATGCATATAGAGTAGGAAAGATCATATGTAAAATCCATTTAATATCCACATACAATTTGGAGAGAAGATCCAACAAATGACCATTGGTATCATATCACTTGTAGAAAAGAAAAATATAATTCCAACAAATAATATTGGAACTAGTGATTAATATTTGATCTTAGAAAGGAAGTTAAATGATATTAAAAAGAGGTGTCCCAATTTAAATATGTGTCTTTGTTAAAAATTTAGGATTTAGTCACTATATTCCAAAATTAAATAAGGAATCAGAAAATACCTTATATCTAGATTTGGACGTAAACATTTGTATCCTAAGTTCAATACTTAGAGTCAGATAACCTACCAATGTATTGACTTGACCTAATTATTTACTCTCACTAAGAGACCAACCTTAAAATGACCATTTGATTAATCTTATTAGGTTATAAAATCTACAATATGACACAATTGATATTTTGAAAATACCAAAACAAAATTTATTTTATTTTTATCAGTGTCTCAATATTTTGTTATGAATTTTTAAAGATTTGTAGATATTACTTAATTATAAAAAAAACTTTTACCAAATATGATTACACCATTGAGTCATTATTCTCAAACTTGGCCATGGCATAGGTAAATTTGTAATACTGGAAGGCCTGAAGCTAACATGGCTTAAGTAGAAAATAGTGAGTTGAAAGACCTCTTTTTTTTTGGAAAATTGGGTAAGTATATTCCAAAAACCCTGGGAAGGGGACAAAATTACAAGCCACACCCTCACATGTGACTACACGCTCGTAAGAATTAGTTACAGCAGATCCCAATTCCTAACAATAGTCGGAGGTATATCGAGACATGATTTAAAAGTAAAGTACATTCTCTTGATCTCTAGATCAAGCTGGTTGAAGATGACAACAAATTCTAAAGTGCCACCATTGTGCAGTTGTTTACTGCGTTCTGCCCAAACAAAGTGGACAACACCCATGATATCCCAAAGTTCAATGAATTTAAAATGTTTTGACCTCTTACCAAGGTCAGTTAGGTAGCCATATAGAGAATAAGAGGACCTGATGTTGAGTTTACGTTGTGCTCGACCCCAAATATATCTCCAGAACTTGCAACCTTCGAACAAATGAGCAACTGAGTCAATGTGTTAGCCACACAATAAGCATGTTGGGATAGGAGAACCTGACCAGGAGCTAATCTTTTCCAGCGTAGGAAGGGCATTAGTAAGAGCTCTAAAGCTAGTGAGGCTCCACCTAGGATAGTGCATGGAGGACTAGAGACTTACATAAGCCTTGTCGGGTGGACATTTTTGTCTGACATTGTCCCAAAGATCCTTGTCCGCCCACATTGAGAAAGAAGTCCAAAGAGCTACCATACGTCTATGGCAAGTAGAGCCACTCCTAGAATAAGTATCCAAGGAATCACCATACCTACAAGATAGCCATGAGCTCCATATTCCTTGTGATTGAGTGAACCTCTTAATACGATGCAAAGTGTGGTAATCATCAAGTTCATCAAGTCTCTTTAGACCAAGACCACCTTCACAAAGTGGATATGCCAGCCGTAACCAACAAGAGGGGTGCACAAAATTGCCCCATATGAAATCAGAAAGCAGCAACTCCATCCTACGTAGCACAGCTGGAGGAATGTCACCCATTCACAACCAGTAGCTAATCAAACCCATGGCACAATGCTTAATAAGAATGAGACGTCCAACCATAGAGATTTTAGAACCCAACCATCTCTGTAACATGTCTCTTAACCTATCCAAGAATTCATCAAAGTGACACCTCCTAAGATTTCCACCAGCCATTGGAAACCCGAGATACATTGTCGGACCTTGCCGAATACCCAAGCAACTGATCAAGGCATCCTTGTTGCGACAAGAAGAAGACAAATAAATATGGGTTTTATTAGGATTGCATTTCATACCAGAGACAGAACCAAACTCAAGCAAAATCTTCTTGAGATTGCTAAGACAAAGCAAGCGCCCCTCAAAGAAAATAAGAACATCATCCGCAAATAGAAGGTGGCTAAGAGCCTTGGTCCTATTGATAGGATAGCTTCTAATGAGTTTTCTTTCATACGTAACCTCAAGACATATGTTGAATCCTTCCATTGCCAGGGTGAATAGCAAGGGTGATAAAGGATCACCTTGTCTAAGTCCATTGGAACTTTTGAAGAAGCCAAACGAAGAGCCATTCAATAGAAGAGAAAAGGATGGAGTTTCCACACATTGCATAAGAATGGAGATAAAATTCTCATTGAAACCAAGACCAACAAGACAATCCCATAAGTAGGACCAACGAACAGAATCAAAGGCCTTGGTGATATCCAACTTGATGCAAGCGACAGGAGGGCTGATCTTTCGGTTGAATTTAAGAGTAAACTCAGCCGCAAGGAGAGAGCAATCCTCAATACTTCTACCTTTAACAAAAGAACCTTGGTAAGGAGAGAGAATATTTGGCAAAAGAGTCACTAACCTCCTTGAGATGACCTTGGCAATAATTTTATATAGCATCGAGCAACAAGAAATAGGCCTAAAATCAGCTGGAGATGAGACAAAGTCCTTCCTGGGAATAAGAGCGAGGAAAACATGATTGACTTGTCTAACCATGCTACCACCTTCGAATATCCATTGGAAATCCTTAATAAGATCATCACAAATGATGTTCCAGTTCTCCCTAAAGAAATAACCATTGAAGCCATCAGGTCCTGGGCTTTTGTGAGTCCCAATGCTCCACACAGCATCACAAACCTCATTCAAACTCGGTGTATAACAAAACATATCATTATCATTCCCAGAAACTAGAGGGGTCCAATCTAGAATACAAGAACTGGATGCAACCTAGGGTTGATAGTATAGCTTCTCAAAAAACTGTACAGTGTCAACCGCAATAGCATCAATATCTTACAAAAGATTTCCATGTGAGTCAAAAAGCTCAGTGATAGAATTAATAGCATCCCTTCTGTTAATAATGGTATGATAGACTTTAGTGTTCCTATCTCCATTGGAAAGCCACTCCATCCTACTGCGTTGCCAAAAATAGACCTCCTCCACCTTAAGAAGCATGTCCAATCTCCCAAGAGTTTGTTTTTTAGCATGAATGAGATCGGGGTCTAGTGGGCATCTTTGAACCACGAATGAGATGTCATAAAGCTCCATTCTTTCTCTAGATATAAGGTTCTTGAGATTGACATAATGTTTGGACCATGTCTTCAACTTATCCTTGACAAGTTTGAGTTTATGATAGAATTGAAAGAGTGGATTGCCTTTAATTTTAGTAGCCCAGGCTACATTAATAATGTCCCGGCAACCCTCCCATTCCATCCAGAAACTGAGAAACCTAAAAGGTTTCTTCTTCAGGGTGATGGGCCTCATGTTGACATTTAAAGCACAATGATCAGAATAGTTGCAAGTGATGAACTTGGTTTTGGAACCAGGGAATTTAGATAGCCAATCATCATTGACAAAGGCTCTGTTGAGTTTGCAGGCAACTCTTTTAGCAACACCTTGTTTGTTATGCCAAGTATAGACCTCATTACCAATGATAGGTAGTTTAGTGAGGCCTGCATTATCCAAGGCTGCATTGAACGAGCTAAGGATGGTTGAGGGAACCTCACGACCCCCCGCCTTCTCCTCTTGCTTCCTAATGTTATTGAAATCACCAGTGATCATCCATGCTTCATCAATATTAGCAGCAATTGTCTCCAAAGTATTCGACAGAACAGAACGATCAGCCATAGAATTCCTAGCATAGATAGTCATAAGAGTGATAGTGAGGCCACCTTTATTTATGCACTTCATAGTGATCTGTTGATCATCCATCACAGACATAATAGTATCCCAGCAGTTAGGATTCCAACCTATGTAGATATGACCATTAGGATCATGTAGATGATTAGAAACCCATAGCCAACATTTAGGGAACATACGATCTGACGTGTGAGTCATATGAGACTTGATTTTAGATTCAACAAGAATAACAATAGTAGCTTTATTTTCAAGGATGGTTTTCCTTACTTCTTTCTTTTTATGTGGCTTCCCTGAGCCACAGACATTGGTCATGAAAAAGGTCATTAATGACCTCTATAGGTAGATCAGGTCTTACGAGACCCATCACCCTTGGACGACTTTGGAGTCTTGGACGAATAAGTAGAAGCAGCACCAGAAGAATGTGATCTAGCTGTTTATAAAATGACCACATTTGTGTCTATGACCTGCTCCATTGAAATCGAGCAATTAGCAGCAGAGCCTTCAGTAACATCTGGCACATTCAAGGGCTCCTCAGTAATAATCACCACATCCGTGCTGCATGCAGCTTGTACGTTTGCAGTAGGGACTGTAGCAATTGCTCCATTAGTAGTAGCTTGATCATTACCAGTATCCTTAGTAACCTCAGAAGCCCTTGCAACCTCATAAGTCCTTGCAACCTCAAAATTCCTGGCATCCTCAGAAGACCTCACTGCCTCAGAAGTTCCTACATCAACATAAGATAACACCACAACTTCATCACTCGATCCCAGAGTATGAGTATCTGGACCTGTCACAGACTCAACAACAATCTCAGTGACCTTGTTGTTCTGGCGTACGACCTTCCAGACTTGCATCATTTTAGGAGCAGGGGTCTCCTCAATGACTACTAGATTGAGGGGGCATTTAGTATCATCATGCATGAAAACCTTGCAATAAGGACATCTCTTTGGAACATATTCATATTGGATCTTCACAGGCATAGGATTTCACCTAGGCATATTGACCCATACCTCATGTGGGGGCTCTTCATCAGCTTCAATCTCCACCAAAGCACGTGACTCACCCAGAGATTCTTGTCCAATCAACTTGTAATCGATTCTAAGAAGTTTCCCGACCCCACTGGCCACTATACCAACATCCCTAGGGGACCAGTTACGACCCATGCTAGGGATACTGATCCTAACCAGAATGGAACTGAAGAAATCCTTCTTCAAGTCATCGCCAGTCTTGTAATCTTTGACGACCACCAATCTGTTATCAAACCAACGTGGTCTGCTTTTGATGATGCTTTGTTTATCCTTAGCCGAGTTGAAACACAGGAGAAAAAACTTGTTTGGTTTAGAGAACAGGTCGAAGCCACCCTTAGGTTTCCATACTCTATGTATCCAAGCTAGTAGATGGAAGTAATATGGTTATTTTCCCATCACATACAAGATAGCAGTGTGTTCCCAACACTTCTCCATAGCTTCATAGGTTGGATCATCAATGGTAACAAATTGCTTACCATCTCTCTTCTCAGGAGGATCAAAGTTATGCTTCTCAAACAGGTTGTCGCCAACCAGAACCTTGTTCCAAGCCTTCCTAGGGACTGTGTTGATGGGCCTATCCATCTGTCCGCCAGCAGAGGACTCTGCCACAGCCATGGTGACTGGTGAAAGGGGAGGAACTCCCCTCTCCGGGGAGTTGGGAGCTGATCACCTCGCGATCGCCAAAGACGTCACAAACCCTAAGAGAGACAGAGATGACACGTTTGAAAGACCTCTTTTTCATTTCATTTAAAATGCTCAAAGGATACTTACTAGGACATTCATAGTATAATGTTCTTCATGGTTGAAGAAGGTGTGAAGATCTTCTCTAGGTGAAGGAGAAGGACGGTGTAGAAGATTCAAGAAGAGTGGGTAATTCCTTCAAAGCCAAAGACTTGATGCAAGTGTTGGTAAGTCCTTGGTGAAGGCTAAAGAGGTCTTGATCAAGTGGGTAAGTCCTTGTGTAGGTGAAAGACTCTTGTCTTGAATAGGTAAGTCCTTGGATGTATGGTTGTCTTCTTGTATCTCTTATAATGGAATATAAGTATACATGGGTTGCAAAGTCCTAGAGGTTGACCTCTCTAGGTAGTGGATTGATGGTCTTCTAGTTTGAATATTGGAACCACTCTAACCACCTTGTCCAAGTGTATGTTTCAGTCTCTCCCATCCTTGCTATGCTTGTTTAGATAGAACTTTAAATTGAGTTTTAGCATTTGGTTTCAATTGATATAATTTGAAGGTCTAACGATTCTTGTTAGAATTTTGAAGCTCTATTCATCCCCCTCTAGAGCCCTAGATCCAATAGTTCCTTCTCTGCCCTTCCATGGCATTGGTATGAGATGCCACACTACAACATCAGAGAGCCTCTTTGATGGCTCGATAGGTCTTCCATGAACCTGCAAAGGCAGCAGCCCTCCATAGGAGACCTAGGTGGGGGTGCACAAGGTCCCTTTTTGGGATATTGGAACTTCAGTAGTCCAACCTAATTCTGTATTTTCCAGTTTACTGAAAAAGGCAAAGGTGTTCTAGTTTCCTATTTTACCATCATATTATTTTTCATATAGTCATGTGAGACAAGGGTAGTCAAGTATTTTTGCACTCTGGTCTTCCAAGTTGATCACGTGTTTTGCTGACGAGGGCCTATTTCCAGTGGTCAGTAGTGTCTAGGTCAGCTCAGCCTGGACCATGCGGGCTATTGAATATTATACTAATATGTGTATTTATCTCGCCTTTTGATTGGTTGAACTTTTAAAAATGCATATCTAATTAATCTAATGTTATAAATTCTTAAATAAATACTCATTGGAAAGATTTTCAAATGGCAAACAATAATATGATGGTTATGAAGTATGACTTGAATCCATTTTCCCCTAATTCACTATAGAACTATGAAACCCTAGAAATCAAGTTAAGGATCAATTATAAATGAATGCTTATTAAATGAATAAGGTAATTAGGGTTCAACCAGCCCAATGAAGTGATTAGGGTTTTATCAACCTAAAAAGAACAACTAAGATCTCCTCTAAGAGAGAGGTAAGCGGCCCCATGTACTTTGAGTATTAGATAATGATTTTCAATCGCTTTAACATTATTGTATCATGATAATCAAGTTAAACTATATGATAGCTATGTATTCAATTTTCAAAAATTCTTGAATTAATGTTCCCCAAAAGTTATTATGATGATTATGCTTTCAAGTTCTATTCAAGAATCCATGTCATGTTCATATGAAATCCAAGTAAAGATTAATTACTCCAAGTTAATGATGAATCATTTAACTGGTCATATTATTTTGCCCTCATCATGTTAATGTTGAGACCTTGAGGATTATGAGTTCAAATGGAACATAATGGCACGTATGTGCAATCATCAACTCAAGTTGAGTATAATTAATGGCACTTGGGTGCAAATCATGAGATCAAGTGGAGCATAGTTAATGTCACTTATGTGCAAATCATGAGTTCAAGTGAAACATCAGTTGAGCCCATGGGCCTTATGAGCACTGTTGGTGCATAAGAGTAGAGGACATTATAATCAACCACTTAGAGAGTATTCTGTGAATCTAAGATTTATTGCTCCATTGTTTTCATGTTATTCCTTATTGCCAAGTTATTATTTTGTTATAACAATACTCAATGTTGCTAACTCTAACATGTTTTCCATTTTGAATATGTGATTGGGGATGCGATGTTTTTAGGAGGAAAGAATAAGGGAGCTTAACTAAGGATCATACACCTCAAATCCATATTAAGAGTTTAGGCCTGGTGCGGTGCCATCTTCCTAGACAATCCAAACATTTAGATTAGACTTGTCTTCATGTTCCAAATCATGTTTGGATGCTAGATGATATATTCAAAAACTCAATTGTACTAGTTTGCCTTTGAACAATGTATGAATCAATATCAATAATAATATATGGTGATTGTTTACTTTATTTGCAATGTCTATGATTCTTGTGACATTCCTTTGAACTAAAGTTCTCCGTGTTATCAAAAACAAGGGAGTTGCTTCCGTTGATACATGTATGCTTAAAGGGGCATTACAAGATGTGAAATTTGTGTGTAAGATAAACTTCCTAAAAAGTCTTTTCACTCTATTAAAAGTAATTTTAAAAGTTTGAATTAGAGCATACTGATATATGCAAATCTAATGGGACACAACTAGCGATCATAAACTTTATTCCATAACTTTCATTTATGATGCTAGTAAATAATGTTATGTGTATATATTTTAAAAGTAAAGATGAGGCACTAGATAAGTTCTATTTTTTTAAGAAATAAATAGAAACACAAATTGGTAAGATACGTAAAAGATTAAGGTCCGATAGTAAAAGAGAGTGTGGAAAAGAATATGGAGGCTAGAAATATATTTTTATTAAGAGATGGCAAACTCCCCTCCTATATATAAGAGAGGAGGCAAGTACAATGAAGCATAATTTAACCCTAATGAGACAAGATAATTAGGCCCATTTACATAATAAACTAATTATTCTAACACTTTCCCTCTAGCTAGAGCACGAGCAACGCATGTTCAACTTTCTTATATATAAAAAATATAACATCGTCCATACAAATTTATCTCCTCTTACAAGAAATGATCTTCTCCTGAATCTTGTAATATAGAAATTGAAGCAATACACAAATTCAAGAACTGTAACACTCTCCCTAAAGAAGATAGCATATAATTAGTAGTAAGTGGTTTCTCCTCTTGATGAAAGTAAAACCGATGCAGAAGAAATAATGTCAGAATAGACTCCCCGCAAAATTGATAATCGCCAAGCTAGTAGAAGCAATCACAAATAAATTTCTGAAACTTTCACAAACATCTAAAGAAATATACGGTAGAGAATTTGTATAGAAGTCTTCTGAGTCTCTATTGTTGTTGAAGTAGTTTTATACAAGAAACACCAACATTAGAATAATGCTCAGTGGTTGGGCTAAGAGCACTACTATCGGGATATTGTGCCATAGCAGGTTGGCACGTGCTTGAGATGCACTACTATAGAAATATACCACCATAGAAGATGTTGACGACACATATGAATGTGCAGAAATTAGACAACATAATCAGATTATATGACTTGTTCTCTTTTCCATCTCTTCATTTATTGATCGTCCTCTATTCTTCGGCTCACGCCAACCAAGAAAATGATTATGAGAGTGGTTGGAGTGGAAAGTCAGACATAGTGATAGAGGAATAGATATGTAAAAGATGTCATAAAAAATTACTTCTGGTATAATAGAAAAATAGGAAGAATAAAGCATTTTCAGAATGAAAAACGGTAGAAAGAAAACAATATAACTAAAATGAACTCGCTAGAAAAAAGAGTAGAACAACCAGAATAGATCTTGGTAGGAAAATAGAAAGTACTACCGGATTAATTGTATGGTACATAGATGAACATAAAATTTCCAATTTTCAAAAAAACAGTCAACCATATGGATTAGGGGAACTATATGGAGAGGAAGAAAAAAATCATACAATGACCATCTCTTTTTTTAATACTTTATAAACTAGAACAAGGTTTTTTGTTTCTATTTTTTACTATGTGGGTCATATGTGATGTGACTCGATGAGACAGTCCAGATAGAAAAACAAATGAAACTTTGTGTGGCCTGAAATGATGCGGGGGCAGAACATTTATGAAGTAGGAGGAATAGATCTAAATAAGAATCCGATTAGCAATAGGTTTACGGTTTAGTTTTAGGAGGTAGTCACAAAAAAAATTCTGAAAATGGTAGGTGAAAATGATGGTTGACCACTGTGATCAAAATAAGGAATACAATTCCGTTGTCATTGTGTGGGACATGACGGTGAGAGGAGAAGGATCTAAACATTTATAAGTGTCTGCAGATCTTATATATCATAGCATGTCGACAGCTCTTTGGATAGTGTGTCTCATCATCGCACATAGCCACCTTGGCAACACGTCACGGGACGCTTGCCCTTGTTGACAGCTAACCTCCTGGTGTCTTTGTGGAGGAGCTGATGTCCAAGTCAATCCCAAGGATGTAGAAGGTGAAGGCCGGCTGTTAGAGTAAGTCCAATAGTGGATGGAAGATTTGCCGTCTTTGGCTATGATAATTTGATAGACGATGCATAGTTTCATGATAGACGATGCATCTTTATATGACACCGTCTAGTTATCAAAAGTGGAGTTATTAAACCAACCAGAGCTATGGAGGCACGCTCGTGAGTCCTCATAGATGCAGACGGTAGAGCCTGCAGTCGGTCTTCGGATCTGGTACTGGCTAACGTACCAAAGACAGCAATTGAGGGATGGCAAATAGGGGTGGCTAGATCCAGCCCTATATAGAGAGAGAAAAACTCGACAAGCATCATGCACTCCCTACCCTCAAAGAAATATAAGACGACGGTTCTTCAGTTGCCGAACGCGCTAGATGACGTTGTTGTTGCACAAGAAAAGACTGTGATCAAGCTACATATCATTTCTTTATGTTTGTAGTTTTCCGATCTGTAACGGGAGGATGAGTAGATGTGACACACGGACGTATATAACGGTGGTGATGCACAGATGAAGAGCGCGGCGTAGGGATAAAAAGATCATACTTTTATAAAAAAGAAGGGAGCAGATGACCATAGAGGCCGGATGATGCCTGACGGACGGCTACGTCAAGAAGAGCGGATAATTGTTCGCAGGCGGAGTCTCTCTCCTCTACTCTCTGTGATTAGGATATAATGTTTTGATACCACGTGGAAAATAATACCAAGACTAGAAAGATATTTTTATTGAGAGATGGCAAACTCCCTTCTCTTATATAGTTATATATAAGAGAGGAGGCAAATGCAAAGAAGCATAACTTAATATTAATGGGCCAAGACAATTAGGTCCGTATACATAATAAATTAATAATTCTTATAGAGAGTATAAGTCAAACTTATTTTTGGAATTCTATCAATTCCATAGGATAATTTGTAAGGTTACTGCTCCTTATACCCCTCAATCTACTGAGATTGTAGAAAGTAAGAACTGAACCTTAACATCCCCAATTCCAGGTACAAACCTTTCTTTTCTCTTTCCCTTGCCCCTTAATATATTAGGCACCTCTTAAAGACTAATTTTCCTATTTTAGAGGGAACTCGTTAACATTCACATCTTTTAACCATAATCTACTCATTAAGGTTCCCTAGAAAAGAAATCATAGGATATTATCACCATAACACTTAATTGGAAACTTAATTAGTAATAATACTAACCTAGAGGTCCTGATCAAAGTAATGTACACTAGGATAAACTTGGGGTCTTAGAAGGACTTACTTCAAGATTATGTGTGAAATCCCAATTTTTGACCATGCATTTGAATAAAAATCCTAATTAGGTGTTCCGTGAATCATGGTTAAATTATGACCTCATGAACCTCTGTAATATCCTCAAATTTTGGTAAAAATTGAACTATAAAATATGATGTATAATTCCTCAATGATTTGGTGGAATAATAATGTTAATTGTCCTTGTCGCATAAGTGCTTTTGGCACAAGACAAATAGATAAAAAGAATTCATGCATTAATAAATAGTAATGACTTTTGATATTGATAAATGAATTCCAAAGGAGAATAAAGCTAATAATGTGTTAGATAATTAAAATAATACTTATCTATCCATTATTGGAAATACAATGGTTGGGACACCAAATAGTATTACCTTGGGTTGCCTTTTCGGTATGTTGAAGGGTAATTACAATATAAAATAATAAGAGGATTTCTAGGATAATCCAAGATAATGTGTGGCTTAGATAATTAATTAAAAGAGTGTCCACCTTTTCTTGGAAGCCAAATAATGGAACAAGATGTAAGATTCCTAAGAGAAATAGGAAACATGAGAAAAGAAAGGCAAGAAAGAGATAGATGACTCGTGATGTCTCTCTCTTTACTAGTTCAACAAATTAACAATGTGAATATGGAGAAGGAAAAAGAAGAAAAGAATAAGGAAAGTATTAAGCAGTTTCTAGATCTCATGTACAACTTGGTAACCAACCCACCGACCCATACACCTGGTGATGTATAAATACGACAAGATGGAATATCACGACCCTCAACCCCAAACGTGCCGCCATCCACAATACAACTGCGTTCTTTCTTGATAAACTAGGATTCCTTCTCGTGGCATGGTGTCATGATGATGGTGCCTTGTTCTGTCCATCTTCCTCCTCCTAGGCTGTTAAGGTTGTGTAGTTGTACCAAGGGCTGCCGTTTTTCCCGTGGTTGGTAGGGTTTATAGTCCGCCCACCGTGGAAAGCTTGAAAAAGGTCGGCGCCCTGTATGATGAACGCATCCCAATGGGCGGAAGATCGTAGGATGGAGGAGCCGCTCGCGGTAGCGTCTGCAACAGCTTGCTGTATGATGGTTTTGGAGAGGGAGAGATAGAGAGCTACGAGGCCAGGGCGGCGCCCTCTAGCCTACAGTGAGGGTTAGATGGGGTGAGGAAGAGAAGGGCGGCGTGCGGTGGTATTGTCCCCATTGTAGCTGGAAGGCGCCTGACGCATGCGAAAGCACTTTCCGCTGGCGATGCAAGGGTGAGATGGAACCGGGACTGTGGGTGATCCTCCACTATCTCTGAGAACTGGAGGTAGTCGGGCGGTAGAAGGCGATGAGATTTGCTAAGTCGACACCTCATCGACCACGGGCTGAGCACCGGAGGAGGCGTCGGGAGCTGCGACATCGTCTGCAACCATGCACCCGCGGACTGCGGGGATCGCTCATGGAGGAGAGGCAGAGAGTAGAGCAGAGATCGAAGGGAAACGATTTCACAGTAGGCGGCACGAAAGTGCGTGCTAGAGGGAGAGACAGGAGTCCAAGGATGAGGGATTAGCACCACCCTGTCATGGTGGTGAGATGCCGAAGGATCGGTAGAGCGCAAGGAGTTGCACTGACCTGGTCTAGGGAGCCAAGAGGTCAACATGGGTGAAACTAGAGATAGCAGTCCAGCCACCGTAGTGGGGTTTGAGGAAGAAAGAACGTCCACTGTCAAGGAAGGAGTCTTGCGGCGCGCTGAGCGTCGCACAGGTGAATCATGCAAGGAAGGAGGAGGACGGGTCGGTCCATGGGTAGTTGACGGTTCGACCCAATAAACCAGCTAAAGTTCGATTCAGAGATGAATGCAAGGACCAAACTGCAGACTGGCTTATCCATGTAAGCACTGGTGCGGACCAATAAGAAGCCTCCATGTGGCCTCACCATTAAGGTATAATGATATTTTTGTTTAATTCATAAGAGATGCTAGGAGTGTCCAAATACAATGAAATTATATATCAAATTGATCAGAAAAATGAGAGGAATCCAAATAAAATATTGTCAAAACCTGATTATGCTTCATGTTCCAAAAGTATGTACAATACATGTTCTAATGTGTTTAATGCAAGGGAAATCCTAGTTTTGGTTAATATGATGCTTAATTGGACATGATCGTTTATGTTGAGCTAATGCCTGATCTAGACATGTATAATGAAGAAGTCTTTGATAATGGATGATTCGAGATTAGTAATCTTAGTCATGTTATTTAGGGTGTTAAAATCAATGTCAACATCTTTATATGATCTAATGCTAGTAATGTGATCTGGGTATCATGAGTAGTCTTATATGTTTAAGGTGATGATTAGGGTTTCACCTAATATGCATAATGGAATTGGTAATATTAGAAACCATAATATGATCAGATTAGGGTTTGTAACCCTAACTTATAGTCCAAACACGAGATAGTCCTAAACCCTAGTTTAGGAGCGCATTTAGATCTGGGTAATGTAATGCGAATACATAGTGACACATATGTAGTATGCTTGTTTCAGATTGAATTCCTTATTGCTTGGATGTTTGGATACATACTTAAAGTATATGATGATATGCAATGGCATAAGGTACGTGGTTACGCTTATGAATACATGTATCGAATTCTGAGATTGCTGAGGTTTCTCGATGAGATTGAACGACAAATAAACGGCTTGCTTGTTTATTTAGTTCTTGCAAACTATAAAGTGCATATGAGTATCATGTAAAGTAAATAATAGTATTTTGAACCCTGGGTTAGACTGATCTTAAGGGTAATGCACACGAGCCCCGGAGGGACAGTGATTACACCTGAGGTAGTTGACCAGATATGGGTTAGAATATAAAAACAAGTTTATTTTCTTATATTCAACATAAAGATATTTGCTTATATCTGTACTTGTGATTATTGTTTGAACCCATGTACCAATATAGAAATATACTGATCGCGTATTTGTTTGTCGGCATTTTAGGTATCAAATATACTTGATTCGTGGACATGAGGGTACATATAGAGATGTTGAAGACACTACAGTTTAATCATGAAGGTTTAGTCTTAATGGTTTATCTTTACACCTGTAAAAGTTAATTCTATTTAAAAGTTATGTAACTCCTTAGAGGAGCTTTTTATCTAAACATGTAAATATTTGATCATTAATGGAAATTGTTTACTATTTTGTATTATTTCATGAATCTGATCCTGGAAGTTATGATTAACGATCTGTGACTTTAAGGTCTTTTAGACACTCAAAAGTGCGGGTCGTTACAACCTCAAAATCTAAATCTAAGCCTATAATTCAATTCTTCATGTCCTCATTAGCTAACCCTCAAAATCTGGGGTCAAATGGATGTCAAATGCACCCATAAATAGACCCTAGGGGATAATGTGTAATTAAATATAACATTTTAACCAAATTAATTCGATTTACTTGTCATGCCTGGACTAAGGCTCAGAGACTAGTTCACTATCACATGCTTCGGATCAGACGAGCTTTGGGTTGGACAAGCGAGAGTCAGACTTGGTCATCCCCTTACCCCGACTTCTTTGTGTGAAAGAACCAGCAACGACTGGCGACAAGGTCCAACAACGTTTTCTCTCGCCATACTTCTCCGATTGAATGGTTCTATCACCAACAACTTCCTAATTCTCTGCTGTTTCCAATGAGCCCTAACTTGGGTCGTGGGATCCATCACAGACGGAGCGACCTTTTTAGGCTTTGAGTAGCCGCCCGTGCCTTCTCCCAGTCTCACCTTTTTCCTCGCTTCAGAGCCCAATCTCACTCCATCTTGATCCAAAACTGGTCCATGACAATCCCTTATCAGTCGTCTTCCATCAATTTCCCTCGAGGATGCCTTAGAGCCGTTCTCGGTGGTCATCTTCCCCAGAGGAAGATCCCAAAGTGCCATCTACTGGAGCCACCTCAACAAAATTCTACTGGAGGTAACCATCTAGGAACCTAGCACTTACCTCTGGTGTAACTACATTGCAACAATTGTCGTTGGGTCATCAGTTTGACAAACATCGCCGCCTCACCTCTATTTTGGCTACCCGTTGCAAAGGACCCCCCAGGTCGTTGTTTTCCTCATGTGACAAGGCTTCTTCGGCCTATTTCTCATCCTCTCTCAATTTTTGAGTAACGAGAAGCTCTCTAATGATACTACAGTCATTGAGGTCCTCTCTACCTTATATCCCTACCATACCCAGACATTGTTTGTCGATTTCTTCTACTCCAGCTCTCCAATGTGACGAGCCTCCTCATCTGTCCCGGCCACCTTAGGGCCCGAGCTAGAGCTCATTGCGTCTAGTTGGATGAGGCAGAGCCAGGGAAGGGTCCTCTCCTTGAAAGGAGGATTGTCTAATCATACCCTCCTTCACTTCAAACTCCTACAGGATGCCCATGGCGCGAGACACAGGGAGATGAATCCCTAGGGAAAAACTCTGGCCTCGCCCATGGTGCCCATATTACTCTTGTCACACCCATGAAGACATTATTAAAAAAATATTTTTGTTTGAATTTGTTGACCTTGAAATAGTGTGCTTCTTATATCTCTATAGTCGTGTGACATCTCATTTATTTTGCATTTCCCTTCAGGGGAAAAGTCGTTATCTCACAATTGATTTTATCAGAAAATTACCTAACCTTGTAGAATCCATAAGTAATTATTGATTAGTCCAAATAATACATATAAATACATTTTTTTTTAAATGTGACTTATTTAATGGGATATGTTTCAAAATTATATTCCCAACTTATGGTAGGGTCATTTTCTAGGTAAGGAATTCAATGCAATTTATATTAATCAAATGGACATATATTGTGACTAGGTTGAGACAATCTCGATCCGAGGAGGTGTTACTGAACATATAGGTCTGGTCTTAAGGTATGTACATCCTTGATTTTAGTTTGGGCATTATTTTACTAAATCTACATTTATTTTAATGAGGCATCTCTTGAATTGTTAATTCTTTTGGAAATCTAAATCCTTGTACATTTGTAGTTCCTGATCTGAGTTGATTATATTATTGTGATTATTAAATCATCATGATTATATGAGTTCCTGGACCCCTCCTACTTGTTTCATTTATTTCATGATAAATTGACTAAAATACCACTCTTGTCACTCTATCTTATGCATGCTACATGTTTGACTAGAATATCTAGAATAGTGGTATGTATATATAGCCATACATTTATATAGGGTGTGTGTTTTTTGCCCGTGGTGTGCGTTTCCATCCTCATTTCTTTTAGGACAAGATCCTATGGTATGATGCCCTATTTTAGGAATATTTAGTCTACATTATTATGCATGCAAACATTTATTGTTTTATAATGAGACCGTTGATAACTGTTATGACAAGACACTTCTATTATCATGCTTGTAATTTGAATTTTTAATATGCCTAATTCCTTTTGTCATAATCCTTTTGAGCTAAACTAATTGCAAATAGATCCCTTCTTTTGGAAACATCTCTTTTTACATGGTTAACCCAATATAATGCCCAAAATGTTTTATATATGTACATACTCAGCCTTTGGTGACCTTAATATTGTTTCCTATGTTCTAGGTGATGTTCTCTTCCACCCAGGTGCATAGGAGCCTATTGTGACCTTAGAAGGGGAGCATGTCGTCGAGGATCTAGGGTTCGTGGATCCTATTCAATAGTAGTTTGTGAAAGCTTCTGAGATGTAGTTGCCCACTGCAACTGATCCTTTTAGTTTTAGTTTTAGTTTCTTTCATGTTCTCTTTATGCCCATGTGGACATGTATTTATAAATAATTGGATCATGTGATAATTAATCCTTACTTTCTATTGTTAGGACTTTGTTTCTCTATTTTTCCATAGTATTTTTAGAGTATTTTATCTCCCCTTCTATCTAAATGTTGTAATTGAATGATTGGGGTATTCCTAGAGTATTCTCAAATTATCAAGTAGGGAGTGGTCTCCTTAAGTTTGTCCAACTCCTTACAAAATGGTATCAGAGCATTAGCAGTCAACAATCTAGTATCTCAGAATTTATATTAGGATTCTTATCTCTATCTATGCTTTCAAGAGAACCAATCTATTTGGGGACAAGAGTGGTGAGTCATCCTAGTCCCATGAGAGACTAGATGGGTATTCTACATGGCAGAGCCCATAGTTTGGGATGCCACATGTGGATCCACTAATGACGACACCAGATGCACAATCCACCTCTAGGGGTCACCATGTCATCACTAAGCCTCCTCCTTGTTCGGAGATCCCTCCTTCACCTCAGCTTACTCCTGAGCAGGAGTTGGTTGTCTTGCGCCAGCTTCTGAGCACTTCTGTTATGGGATGTGTCAATGACACTCCTCCTAAGAAGCCTAAATAATACTCCCTTATGGAGTTCATCAAGATGAAGCCACCCTACTTCAAGGGTGAAGGAGAGATCTAGAGGGTGGACAAGGCCGACGACTCATGTTGACCATTGAGCATACCTTCAAGGGCATGGCGTGCCCTCCTCACCAGAAGGTCTTCTTTTCAACCTACGTGTTGGATGAGCCATCACACATTTTCCGAAATGGTGTCGCCCACACTCACAATACTTCCAACATGTTTAGGGAGCAGTTCCTTGCATTATTCTGTCAGAAGTACATCTACACTGCCACCTTGAGGAAGAACGAAGTAGAGTTTTACAACTTGAAGCAAGGATCCCTGAGCATCCTTTCTTATGTTTAGAGGTTCCTACTATTGGAGTGCTATGCAACAAGTCTTGAAGAGGACCGTCGAGCTACACTCTTCCTCAAGGGACTGAGCTACCACATCGCATGAGCTCTAGTTCAACATCCCCCTCTCACCTTCCAGTTGATGGTGGATAAGGCCATAGTTGTTGAGGCCTATCCAACTTTTGAACCCTCAACTCAAAGTCCTATAAAGTGGAGGAACTTCAATGATCATCAACATGACAAGTGCAACCGTTGCATGCATCACCACCATCCTAGTAGGTGCCCTACTATGTAGTCTGTAGCTCGAACAGATGTGAGGTACTTGACATGCCACGAGTGTGGCCAAGCTAGACACATCAGGCCTTAGTATCCCAAGATCCAAAGGGCTATCGCACTAGCTCTGCCACAGGCACCCCATCAACTGCAACCACAACCACATCCACAAAAGCCCCTGAAGAATGATAATCAACAAGGATGTCACACACCTATTAATAAACATGCAAGACACATCTTTTCCATGGACGTCATGGAGGCCACTAATGATAATGAGGTTATTGAAGGTACTTTGCACATATTTCAACAACCTATTACAACATTATTTGATTCTAGATCTTCAAACACCTTCATAACTTCTAAACTCATAACCATGTTAGGATTAGAATCGATGCACATGGACTATATTTTAGAGGTTGAAACTCCTACTAGTAAGATGTCTTCTACTTCCCTAAAAATCCCTACCGTAGACCTGTGTATTTCTATAAAGATGTTTGAGTCAGACTTTGTCATCATCAATATGAAATCCTTTGATGTTATCTTGGGATCAATGGACTGGCTAAAGAAGTTCAAGGTTGCCCTCTTCTATGAAGAGAATAAGGTTAGTTTGTTGCACCCTAACAGAGAGTGTTTTTGTATCAAAGGAAGGAAGAGAGGTCATAGGCAGTTCATCATTTCTGCACTCAAGGTGGAGAAGCTCATCACACATGGTTGTAAAGCCTACATGGTGTCAGCTATTCTTAACCCTACGCCACTAGTGTTGGATGACATTAATGTGGTTTGGTATTTTCCTAATGTCTTCCCCGATGAGTTTCCTAGACTTCCACCCACTGGAGAAGTTGAGTTTTCTATCGACCTCATAACCAGCATGACTCCTATCTTGAAGTCCCCATATCGCATGGAACCTGTTGAGCCTGTTGAGCTCAAGAAGTTGTTGTAGGGGTTCCTAGACATGGGGTTTGTACACCCTAGTGTCTTTCCCTGGGGAGCACCTATTCTGTTCATGAAGAAGAAAGATGGTTCCTTACAGATATGTATGGATTATCGTATGTTGAACCAAGTGATGATCAATAATCTTTATCCTCTGTTTTTCATTGATGACTTGTTCATCTAGCTAAAGTCTGATATAGGGTTCTTGAAGATGTACTTACATAGTGGATATTAGTAGATGAGCATGAAGGATGATGATGTATCGAAGACGGCTTTCCTCACTCATTACATGCATTATGAGTTCCTAGTCATGTTGTTTAGCTTGACTAATTCTCCAGCTGCCTTCATAGACCTGATGAACTGGATCTTTCATCCTTACTTATTTAGCTTCATGGTGGTGTTCATTGACGATGTTCTTATCAACTCTGAGACTATGAACCAATACAACGAGTATCTATGGATTGTTCTTCAAGCCTTGTGAGAATACTAGCTCTATGCAAAGTTCTCGAAGTGTGAATTTTGGCTTAGTGAGGTGATATTCCTTGGACATTTTATCTCTATGGGACATATTGTTGTTGGCAATCACCAAAGAACCCCTAAGAGATATGCAGGTTTTTGGGCCTTGTAGGCTACTATCATAGGTTGTGAAGAATTTCTCTGAGTTGGCTCTTTCGATGAAAAAGTTGATAGCATTGATGCAAAGTTCATCTAGACTCCTCAGTGTGAGAAGATCTTCCTAGAGTTGAAGAAGTGTTTTACTTCTGCTCATGTACTTTCTCTTTATGTTGAGGGTTAACCCTATGTTATCTTCATGTATGCTTCCAAACTAGGGTTGGGTTGTGTCCTTATGCCAGAAGGATGAGTGTCGCCTATGATTCATGCCAATTGAAATCTAATGAAAGAAATTGGCCTAATGACGTGTATTTTACTATGCGCTAAAATGCAAGTGAACACGTCGAGTAGTACATGACTTTGTGAGGCCCGAGTCGAACACAGGGATACTCGGAATTGTTGGTGACTCCTACTAACTAGTCGCGATCAGCTAAGCCGATTAACAAGTTGAGAGTTGTTGTTAAAACTAAAAGAAAAATAAAAACAAAACAAAAGAAGCAATCGATTAAATGTTGGTTTAATCAATTCAAAAGGAATCTTTAGGATTGCGGTTTCACCGTGGGTTTTCATTGTATTAAATTTTATATAATGCCTCAATTTTATCTCTCTATCCGGGTAGTGGCCTGAAAACAGAATTTCCCACTATCGTGGTGCAATTCACTACCTAGGTCTAGGTCGGTTCCACCGTCGTAGTAACATATACCCTAAACTCGGTGCATTATGAACGATCTCTTAGTATCCACCATTAATTTTACACCACCTTGGTCAAGGGATTTATCGATTAATGTAGATTTCGTCTCTTTTCAGCCATTAATTCTTCTTTCAAAGTGATTAAGGGCATTAGGTTATTATTATGGTGATCAAGCATAACAATATATAGAGAAAACGAAACTATACCACGGATTTAAGACATAAAATATGAATTACTATTATAAAATTGTCATACAATGAATCCCCAGGCTACTCCCAGTCCTAAAGACAAAGGGGATTAGCCCTGCATGGTCATCTCAACGAAAGACAGAGGAGTAGAGAAGAAAAACATGGGAAACATGGAGCAAACTCATGTAACCCCTGATACAAAGGTGTTCCTGGAGATCCTCCTCGAGAAACGTGCGTTTTGTAGTCTTCCGACAATAAAATCGCCCGTCGAGGGGCCCGAATCGCTCGGTTGACGGCCTTCATCTCTCGTCTCCTATCTCTCTCTCTCCTTCTTGGATGTTGTGCAACACAATCTCCTCTCCCCCTCGGGCCGTCCGTGCTCTTCTTAGGTCATAGGACCACTTTACGGCTCCGAAAAAGCTCAACCGTCTGATTAAAACGCTCCGTTTTAGTTCTGAAAATCGCCAGATCCCGACGCTGTCGATAGTATCGACCCCAAGGTCGATGGTATCGATCATGGCACAGGTTATTCCTTCCAAGATCGCGTTTTGGGGTTGCTTTTTGATGAAATGTCGATACTATCAACCTGGGGGTCGATAGTATCGACTCCGGACAATGCAAAAGTGCCTGAAAAAGTGCCGAAACATGTGTATAAGTCCGGGGATTATATAAAATCATATAAATATTATAAAAGAAGTATAATTTGATGCAAAAAGAGTTTAAGGGCCAACTATAGTGAATTATGCAAATATAATCAAGAAAATGACAAATACATGCATAAAACAGATATAAAATAAGCCTATAAAAGTGACTCAAAACCCATGCATCAAACTCCCCTAAGCTTAAACCTTGCTCGTCCTCGAGCAACAAAACTTTGGATTTGGTTGAGATAAGTCAGCAACAGGACATAAATACATGAAATGAATCTACATCATCCCCACTTTCTTTCCACAAACTGGCCCTCATTGACCACTGAACACTAACTGCCATCCAGGCGACCAAAGACCTATGTAAAAGATGTCTATCCCCCAATCAGTGAAACACTATCAATTAAAGCAGTTAATATGATAAACTCATCTGGTCCATACTTGATGCATCTTGTGATCACCTATCTACGTTGCTCATTTCCTAACTACCATCTAAATGGAAGCAGATCTCCTGATATTAATGAATGAGGAGAATATCATGGGTGGCCTACCGATTATAGCAACAGGTGGATGGGATAGGTGGTTGTGGAAGAGATGGAAGCACATAATAGTCAATCATGCAATACAAAAATTAATGACCTATCATGATGCAAAATGCAAGTGAAAATGTCCTAATGTTACATTTTGGTGGAATGATGCATGCACTATCATTCCGTCTCAAGGTGAGATGGAATATCTAAGAAAACTACACCATGTGCTTATTCTTCTTAGTATGTAAGTGAGAACATGTTCCTTTCTCCCTCTTCTTCTTTATTACTTCTCAATTCTTTTTTTCTTCTTTTTTTTCTTCTCTTTTTTTTTTCAAATTTTTTTTCAAATTTTTTTCAAGCCCTTATTTTCATAGATGACAATGAATTATTTGTCGGGCTCACTTCTTGTTACATACTTGTGCATCTGAAGCATTCTATTTGGAGGGTATGGAACAAGTTCATCACCTTTAATGTTTTCAGAGTAACATAAGATACATGGTGTACAATATGCTCAAAAGATGTAAATGCAACTACATAATGACAGTTATGCAACTACTATGACATGCACCTAAGGATAATGTGCATGTATAACTACTCTATCTTTTTTTTTCATTATCATGCAAAAAATGTGAAAATAGTTGTAATGCAAGACCTATCTACATGGTATGCAATCAAAGAGTGAAAGACAGTAATGTGCTCCCATTTCTTATGGTGGAGTGTGAATGAAATTGCGGTGGATCAGATCACAAGACTAATTGACAGAACCTTCTGAAAATATCATATGTCCCTCTCTAAATACCTGTGTACATGGTAACTGAAGGATTTCTCTCTTAAACTTTAGTCTAAGGTCACATTAGCGTTTGGTCGGTTTGGTCTCAAACATCCTTGTCAATCACTTTTCCTTGGACAATAAAGATGGTCATTCATGTCCCCGTGTCCTGAAGCTGACTCACCCAAGCACTTCCTCAGTTATGCAACTCAATTACTCACAAGAATAAGCTCAAAAAGTTTTCAATATGCTCATATTTTCATGTGCACACAACCCAAGAGTAAAACTTGCAATTGAAACCATGCATTTATTGCTCCACAGATTACACTAGATAGATGTGGATCCTACAAAAGCGGTAAACCTAGAAATAAAAACAACTAATATCTCAAAAGTAAAATCAACATGAATAAGTAAGTAAAAATTAAGATATAGGGTTGTTCCAACACCCCCCCTAAGCTTGAATATGACTATGGCCTCATAGTCAACATTCTCACTTAAGAGGTGGAACAACGGTACCATTCGCTTTGAAGTGTGGCGAAGAAGGATGGTTAGATGCTCAAGTAGACCAAGTGATGCTTGATATCTCCCTCCTTTTTGTGGCCCATTTTTGTGTCTTAGTGGTTCTAAGACGTGACTTGCTTCATCCATCTTTCCTCTGCAAAAAACGGTTCGAAAAAATCTCGTTTCGATACCTTTTATGGCCTGTTTTATGTAGTTGTCCTGCAGGTGTCGATACTATTGACCAAGGTCGATTGTATCGACCCAGTCTCAGCGATTTTATTGAATCGACGCATCTAAAAGCCTGGGAACTCAAAAGTGTCGATACTATAGACACTAGGGTCAATGGTATCGACTTTACTGGCACCAATTTTTTTGTAAATCTTCAGGAATCTCGATACTATCGACCCTAGGGTAGATGGTATCGATTTTTCTTCAGCGTTTACTTCTCCAAACTCGATACTATCGACATGGGTGTCGATAGTATCGACCTTAACATTCTGGACACTTCAAAACACGAGTTAGGGTACCATTTTTACAAAAAATATCAAAATCTAAGCGAAAACTAAGTACATAAACATAAAAGAACATAACCAAACATAAAATTGAACCTAAAGTTGGGTTGCCTCCCAACAAGCGCCCTTGTTTAATGTCCTAGGCTTGACATAAAGATATCTTTAACCTGGGTTGTCAAGATATGTCCCCAATGAGTCATGTGGCAATTTGAATTGAACTTGATCCTGTCCAATCCCCAAGGTCAATGTACCTCTCCCAATGGCAGTCATGACATCAGCCGTAGCTTGGAACGACCTTCCCAATAGCATCTCGCAACTTTGGAGCTGTGGCATGTCCATGACAACAAAATCTACCAGGAAGATGAACCTGTCTACCTTGAGGAGTACATCCTCGCACACTCCATATGGCCTTACAATGGACCCATCCGCCAATTCAATTGTCGCGGTCGACTTCTTGATTTCTTTTAACCCAAGTTTCTGAAATGTCGCCAGAGGCATGAGATTTATGCTGGAGCCTGAATCACATTGCGCTTTAGGAAAATGTTGATCACCTATCGAGCATGGAATGTAGAAACCTCCTGGGTCTTTTCTCTTCTTTGGCGAACTCCCGTGAATCATAGAACTCACTGTCTCATTCATCCGACAAATATCATCATCTTTTATCCGCCTCTTCTTATTGATGATTTCTTTGATGAACCTCCCATAGGCGGGAACCTTCTCGATCATCTCCACTAATGGAATATTGATGTGGAGTTTTCGAAATATTTCCAAGAATTTCCTAAAATGACGATGCTCTTTCTTTGGCCCTGGATTTCCTGGACTTGACACAACTGCTGCACTCACACGCCTGTGAGGTGGCACATATGAGCTTTTCGGGGCCAACTCCCCTAAGCTTGCTTCAATCACTCCCTCTGACGTGGGCTTGGGCGAGACATCATCAACAGCAATAGCTTGTTGTAGTTTCTCTCTCGCATTAGATGTTTCCACACGTGCACAAACAACCTTCAATTGTTCTTCCTGCCTAGATGGAGATGCAATATTCATAACTCGCTGTGATTTTCTGAAGAACGGGTTTCCGCCCGGCAGTCCATAGTAAGTGCGTGGATACGGTATCGCCGGTGACGCATGCGTATTAAAAGTCATTTTTCTTTCTTCTTTAGCTTCTTGCACCTGAGATTCCTCCTCATTGCTTACCACAGACATATACTTGACCTGATGGTGTGCTTGGGCCACATTTGCATTCTCGGCCGGTTTCTATTGATTGGCGTGCTTGATGGCCGCCACTTCACTAGAAATTTGTGCCACAGTGGTTTCTAATGCCTGCATTTGTGCTCCATGGCTTTGCAGCGTCTGTCCAAACTTGGTTAGAATATCACCTTGAGATTGCAATTGCTTACCAAACATGGCCATCATCTCTTGGTTCTGATGTACCATTTGACTCAGTAGTTCAATATTCTTATCCTCAGCTCTAGGCTGTGGCTTGGCATCCGGATCCTGCAAAAAATTATTCAGATCCTTCCATGAAAACTTTTTATCCTTCCTCCATGCATAGTCATTGTTTCTATAGCCCTGTTGTTGCATGAATTTCACTTGGGCTTCCTCATCCTGAGATGCATCTTCCTTAGATAGCAACTTCTTGGCTAGAAGATCTAACTTATCATTCAGCTCCTTAACTACTCTGGATTCGCCAGCAGCTCTGACCTGCTCCACAGCACCTCTGTCACCCCATGACTGATTCCTAGCCATGTTCTTTAATATCTCCCAACACCGGGTATCTGTATTATTCAGAAAGAATCCGGATCCAGCTGAATCAAGGTTACTTCTATCGTTCTCGGAGAGAACAAAATAGAAGATTTTCACTTGTGTCTCTTTATCCAACCCATGATGTGGACATCTCTTCAGCATAACCTGAAATCGCTCCCAGGTCTCAGAATATGTTTCACCTGCCTGTTGGGTGAAATTATGAATCTTCCGGATCATGTCGTTAGTCTTCTCAGGAGGGAAGAACCTCTCAAAGAAAACCTCCACCATATGGTTCCAGGACTCCACAAACTCATCATCCAAATTATGTAACCATTCTCGTGTTGCTCCCGCCAATGAACTTGGGAAAAGCTTGAGATACAATGCATCTTGTGGAAACCTGTCAATTTTTACCATGTCGCAGTTCTCAACAAACTGGCTGATGTGTGCAACAGGATCCTCATTCTTCAGCCCATGAAACGCATTTGATTTCATCAAATTTATCAACGCAGGATCGATCTTATATGTCGGTATGTTGATCGCCTACTTCTTTATAGGCCCCTTTGAAGCTGATGAGGAAGAAGCTTTGATCTTCTCCCATATGGTCTGTGGCTCGGCCATGTCTTCTTGTTCAGATTCAGAATCTATCTCTTCTTGGTGCTCTTGCTCGTAATACTCATCGTCCTCAGGTCCCGGAAGCGGAACCTCGGGTGCGCGACCTGCGTAGTCAGTACTACGTGTCTGCACCTTTGCAACGTACCTGAAATAGAAAAATTTAGTGCAATACAGTGCTTTGACGAGTATAATAATTATAGAAAAAATTAGAAATATTTGAAATTGTTTCAAAAATAAAAAAATTGTGGCCTAGAGCGGCCGCTCGTAGCACTCAAAGTGCCAACAATTCTCCGTATCCCCAGCAACGGTGCCAAAAACTTGACGTGTATTTTACTATGCGCTAAAACGCAAGTGAACACGTCGAGTAGTACAGGCCTTTGTGAGGCCCGAGTCGAACACAAGGATACTCAGAATTGTTGGTGACTCCTACTAACTAGTCGTGATCAGCTAAGCCGATTAACAAGTTGAGAGTTGTTGTTAAAACTAAAAGAAAAATAAAAACAAAACAAAAGAAGCAATCGATTAAATGTTTGTTTAATCAATTCAAAAGGTATCTTTAGGATTGCGGTTTCACCGCGGGTTTTCATTGTATTAAATTTTATATAATGCCTCAATTTTATCTCTCTATCCGGGTAGTGGCCTGAAAACAGAATTGCCCACTGTCGTGGTGCAATTCACTACCTAGGTCTAGGTCGGTTCCACCATCGTAGTAACCTATACCCTAAACTCGGTGCATTATGAACGATCTCTCAGTATCCACCATTAATTTTACACCACCTTGGTCAAGGGATTTATCGATTAATGTAGATTTCGTCTCTTTTCAGCCGTTAATTCTTCTTTCAAAGTGATTAAGGGAATTAGGTTATTATTATGGTGATCAAGTATAACAATATATGGAGAAAACGAAACTATACCACGGATTTAAGAGATAAAATATGAATTACTATTATAATATTGTCATACAATGAATCCCCGGGCTACTCCCGGTCCTAAAGACAAAGGGGATTAGCCCCGCATGGTCATCTCAATGAAAGACAGAGGAGTAGAGAAGAAAAACATGGGAAACATGGAGCAAACTCGTGTAACCCCTGATACAAAGGTGTTCCTAGAGATCCTCCTCGAGAAACGTGCGTTTTGTAGTCTTCCGGCAATAAAATCGCCCGTCGAGGTGCCCGGATCGCTCGGTTGACGACCTTCGTCTCTCGTCTCCTATCTCTCTCTCTCCTTCTTGGATGTTTTGCAACACAATCTCCTCTCCCCCTTGGGCCTTCCGTGCTCTTCTTAGGTCATAGGACCACTTTATGGCTCCGAAAAAGCTCAACCGTCGGATTAAAACGCTCCGTTTTAGTGCTGAAAATCGCCAGATCCCGACGCTGTCGATAGTATCGACCCCAAGGTCGATGGTATCGACCATGGCACAGGTTATTTCTTCCAAGATCACGTTTTGGGATTGCTCTTTGATGAAATGTCGATACTATCGACCTGGGGGTCGATAGTATCGACTCCGGACAATGCAAAAGTGCCTGAAAAAGTGTCGAAACATGTGTATAAGTCCGGGGATTATATAAAATCATATAAATATTATAAAAGAAGTATAATTTGATGCAAAAAGAGTTTAAGGGCCAACTATAGTGAATTATGCAAATATAATCAAGAAAATGATAAATACATGCATAAAACAGATATAAAATAAGCCTATAAAAGTGACTCAAAACTCATGCATCACCTACTCATGATTTGGAGCTAGCTTCCATAGTCCATGCCATGAAGTTATGGCAACACAATATGTATGGGGTATAGTTTGAAGTCTTATGCGACCAAAAAAACCTGCATTACCTGATGACATAGAAAGACTTGAACCTACGCCAAAGACAGTGGAAGGAGTAACTCAAAGATTATGACTTTACCTTCACTTACCATCTAGGTAAAGAGAATGTTGTTTTTGATGCCCTGAGTAGGAAGAAAGATGCAACTTGTGCTTTCATTTGTTGTTTTATCTGGAGGATCTTAGAAAAAGTCTCAAGTTGGAGACCGGAGGTGCCAGATGTGGGTGATGACTCTTCTATGCAGAATATGAGAGTGTAGATTTCTAGTTTGTATGTGATTCCTGCCTAAATTTTGGAGGTTGTGTTGCATAGTTGGATAGTTTCGAGCTTGATGAGATGAAGATGTTGATAGAGAAACCACGGTCTGAGGTTTTTGTTACGGTGGATGGTGTTATCCACTTTTTCCATAGACTGTGGATTGTTGATCTGAGACATAGAGTTCTGGGTAAAGCCCATGGGTCAAAGTACATGATTCATCTTGGTACCAAAAAGATGTATAAATACTTACAGTGGGATTTTTGGTGGAAGAATGTGAAGAAGGATATTGCTACATATGTTGCAAAGTGCTTTACATGCTAGTAGGTGAAGATTTAATATCAATGTCCTGGTGGTCTTATCCATCCACTTGATATACCATAGTGGAAATGGAAGAAAATCACTATGGATTTTGTTATAGGGTTTCCAAAGTCAAAGTGTGGGTATGATGCGGTTTGGGTTGTTATTGATTGCTTTAACAAGTTGGCTCACTTTTTCCCATTCAAGAGTACCTACAAGGTTCTTGATATGGAACAGATGTACATGGGCTGGGTTGTTTGCCTGCATGGAGTTCCCAAGGCGATAGTTTATGATCGTGACCCAAAGTTCACCTCACAGTTGTGGAAGAAGATACAGGAGGAGATGGGTTCTGACCTAGGTTTCAACACCACTTACCACCCTTAGACGGATGGTAATTCTGAGTAGACGGTACATGTTCTAGAGGACTTGTTGTGTGCTTGTGTAATGGGATGGGGAGGTGTATGCTGACAAGAAAACATTTGATGTGAGTTTCTTAGTTTGTGATTTTGTATTCCTAAAGATAGACACAATCCGATCCATAGAAAGCTCTAAAGTCAAAGGCAAGTTGAGCCCTTGATACATGGGACCTTTTGATATCTTAGATAGAGTTGGGGAGTGTGCCTACCACCTAGCCCTTCCTCCCACTTATGAAAAGATTCATAATGTGTTCCACATGCCTGTTATGAAGACGTATGTGAAGGATCCTTCTCATGTGCTGGCTATTGAGCCTATTGAGCTATGAGAGGATCTATCTTATGAAGAGTTTCCAATGAAGGTTTTAGACTCCAAAATGAAGCAGTTCAAGAAGAAGGAGATTGAGCTTGTGAAGATTCTCTAGAAGTACCATGGACTTGAGGAAACTACCTGGGAGTTGAAGGAAGAGATGTTGTGGACTTACCCTCCCTCTTTGTTTGAGATTTTAGGGACAAAATCCTTTTTAGGGGGTGGTGTGTTGTAACATTCCCAATTCCATGTACAAACCTTTCTTTTCTCTTTCCCTTGCTCCTAATTTATTAGGCACCTCTTAAAGACTATTTTCCTATTTTAGAGTAAACTAGTTAACATTCAGATCTTTTAACCCTAATCTACTCATTAACGTTCCCTAGAAAAGAAATTGTAGGATATTATCACCATAACACTTAATTTGGGAAATTAATTAATTTAACCATCCTGAATCACTCAATTTCCTTACAACCTAATAGTGTTTTGATACCTATTTATCAGTTAAGATGGGGATGCTCATCCTTACCCTCTTGTAACTAGATCCTTCGATATCATCTCTAGTTTTGCTTTTATTTTCTATTTTCTTATCCAACATGGATAATCGCTTTGTTTACACCGTGTCTCTCATGATCTATCTTTTTTGCTCATTTTTTGTGCAAAATGTGGTGGAGACATTGACACTTTTTTTGTTATGTGACACTTAATTAAAGAAATGGCTAGAGATTTAAAATGGTAGAAAAGTACTAAAGGAAGTATCAAATACTCTGACGAAGATAGGATAGGAAGCTATGACCCAAAAGAGCACCCATGTAGCTATTGAACCATAAGTAGATGAAGTCATTGATGTCATAGACATAGACATGGTGGAGGAAATCTTAGGCAAGGAAGCCTCATTCAAAAAAGCAGCAGAGGTAGCATTACCGAAGTCCATTAACGATATCAATGAGGCAATTGCAACTCAACTACCAGCAGTAGGCAGAAGGAATAATAAAGAGAAAGCCACTAAAATGAAGAGCCCGGGGAAAACAAACAATGCCATCCCACATACAACTAGGAGACAAAACCCAAGGTGAGCACAAGAAACCAGTATCGAAGAAGCAACATTAGCCACATCTGTTAAGGGATAGGAAGAAGGAAAAGTGGTGGATGAAGGAGATGGTGATAAGGAGAATGAGCCACCACATGGTGAAATCTGAGCTCAGGGGTCTGTGCATACAATTTATGAGCATTATGTTAGATATCCTCTACTGGAATGTGTAGGGAGTGAGTAAGCCTGAAACTCACTGCAACCTTAAAGAGTTCATGAGAATGCATAAACCTAAATTGATCTCTATCATCAAACCATGGATTAGTGGGGAGAAGGCCATATCTACCATCAAGAAACTTGGGTTTGATAGATCCTTCAAAGTTGAAGTTAGAGGCTTTGCGGGAGGTATATGGGTTTGCTGGAAGGACCATGATTGTAGAGTGGATATCGTCGACAATTCATTACATGTTGGGTCAATTTTTCAACTCTCATAACCTTTGTGTATGCAAACCCACACAAAGCAGTCAAGAAGCTCCTATGGAAGCACATCGTGAGCATGAGAACTAAAGTTACAAAACCATGGGTTGTGCTCGATGGCTTCAATACAACGACAAACCCGGCTGAATGATGCATAAATATTCACTATAACTACTTGGAAGCCAAAAATTTCCAGGACTCTCTGTTAGAAGCTGGACTCAGCAACTTGGGTTTCTCTGGTCCTAGATTTACATTCAAAAGAGGGGAACTCCAACAACGTCTGGACAAGGTGGTTGCTAATGAGGCGTTCATTCAAGAGTTCCCACAATTCATGGTGGAACAACTGCCTAGATTAAGTTCAGACCACTTTCCTCTTCTCATTAGATCCACAACATGAAGAGTACAACAGATGAGATTTGTTGCCAAATCTACTTGGGCTAACGATAAGCAATTTAGGACAATGTTCAAAGATAACTGGGACAATAATGTAAATTTCAACTGAGAAAGTGCGTGGATACTATAACGAAGTGGGACATAAACAACACAGATGCTAGACGAAGAAGAAGAGCAGACTCTTGAGGAACATTATAACCGTGGAAAAGGAAGTAGTGTCCAACTACCACCCCATCTCCGATAGCATATAAATTAATATGAAGAGTGAACTCGAAAAGGTGTTGAGGGAGGAAGAGGAGGAGTGGAAACTCCAAAGTCACATAGACTGGCTTAAAAATGGGGACTCACATACAAAATTCTATAGTGCTTTCATAAAACAAAGAAAGAGTAATAACACCATTACCATGCTAAAAAATAATGAAGGCAAATGGGTACACGAAGGTGATGGTCTGCAAGAGATGATCCAGGCACATTTTCAAAACCTGCTTTCTGTACGGAACACCGAGCTGCAGCACAAAGTCGATCATATACCGCGAAACTTTAAAAAACTCACAAACAAATAACTAGTTGTGATCGATGCAGAACCCTCTAAACAAGAATGTGTAGACATCATGAAGAAGACGAACCCATACAAGGTCGCTGGGCCAGATAGGATAAATGGCTTGTTTATGATTAAGAACTGTCAGTCCATTAAAGGTTTGGTGATGAACACAGTAAGGTCAGCTGTAAGAGGGGAACCTTTAAGCAATGAACTCTGTACAACCTCGATTGTGCTTATACCCAAAGTTCCTAACCTTGACTCATGTGATCAGTTGAGACCTATTTCCTTGAACAACTATTGTTTGAAACTTATCTCGAAGGTGGTAGTGGAACGACTAAATGCACATCTCCCAGATTGGGTATCCTCTTCCCAGAGTGCATTTGTACCAGGAAGGAAGATCATGGATAACATTGCTATCGTTCAAGAAGTCGTCCACCATATGAAGAAAAAGAATGGAGCAACAAATATGGCCATAAAAGTGGACCTTGCTAAAGCTTATGCCATGCTTTCATGGCACTTCATTCTCGATACTCTAAAGCGCATCTGTCTGCCTGATAACATTATATCTTACATCATGACCTCCATCACTTCTGGTGAGTGCTCTATTCTTTGGCAAGGAACAAACATCTGACCCTTCAAGGCAAGTCACAGACTACGGCAAGGTGACCCAATGCCACCTTACCTATTTGTTTTGTTCATCGAGCGCCTAAGTCAAATGATATATAATTCTATAGAGAAGGGAGATTGGATACCAGTGAAACTGGGAAGAACATGTATCTATATCACACCTTCGTTTTTCCGATGACCTCATTTTATTTGGACGGGCAAATTGCAAACAAATGAGGGTTATCAAGAGTTGCTTCAGAAGCTTTGAACGAGCATCTAGGCAAGCCATCTCTATTGCTAAAACTTAGGTCTTCTATGCTGTGAGTGTCCCATAGAGAATCAGAAGAGAAGTTAATCACATATGCAACTTTAAAGAAACCTAGGACCTGGGACGTTACCTAGGAGTGGCGATCATTCACACCATAGTTACCAAGAAGACATACTCAGAAGTACTTTAGAAAGTTGAGTCAAGAGTTAATGGGTGGGCTGCTAAATGCCTTTCTCTGGCTGGAAGATACTACCTAGCCCGCACCACGTTGGAAGCTATACCTACCTACACTATGCAAACAATGCTTTTACCCATCAGTTTGTGTGACAGAATTGATGGGAGTATTAGACGTTTTCTTATGGGGAGGAAACCACAAATCACACCCCATGTCCCTGGTTGCATGGGATAAAGTCACCAGTAGCAAAGAAAAGGGTGACCTTGGCATTAAGACAATGCGTGAATGGAATCAAGCTTTAATAGAAAAGAATGCTTGGGAGATCGAGTACAAATGGGACACCACTTGGTGCAAGTACATGGAGAACAAATATAACATTCACAATGCTGGATCAATGGGTAATGCTTCCAGATTAGCACCCGCCACTTTGAAATGCAAAGAGCTAATCCGAGAGCACTCGTATCTGCAGCCCAGGAATGGGGAAGATGTCCTGTTCTGGAAGGATGAATGGGTGAGATCGGGAATCTCTTTGCAACAACATTCAAAGAAAAATATACCATGTAAGTTAGAAGATTTGAATATCGCCAGTGTTGTGAAACATGATGACGACTGGGATGAAGACTTCCTACAAGAATGGCTGACTGAAGATATGGTGGAGAACATTCTGGCCATAGAACTGCCAAGAAGAACCCAGGCCATCACAGCTAGAGTCTGGGAGGCAATGACTGATGGGAGATTCTCTATGCAATCTTTCTATCAAATTCTCCTTGCAGGAAGAGAAGTCAACATCTAAGGAGAGTGGAAGAGTCTGTGGAAGGAGAAGGTAGCGGCCAAAGTTAAAATGTTTATGTGGGCTCTGTGTCATGGAGGCCTACTGACCAATATTCGGACGGTACAAAGATGCCTAGCTTCTGGCAGCATATGTGAGAGATGTTGACTTGGAGAAGAAACACAACTGCATGCAATCTGTGACTGTAGGTATGTAGAAGAAGTATGTATAGGAATCTTCAACAATACCCCTCCCATACATTTTTTTCTGTATGGATAGCAGTGAATGACTGAGAATACATCTGAGCAACGATAACCCAGTCAGGCATCTATTTATGATAACATGCTGGCACCTCTAGAATGTGAGGAGCAACCACCTGTTTGAACACAAGATCAAACCTAGCAATCACACATACAGTTTATTTTGATGGAGTTACAGAGGACAAAGGAAGCGTGGAGCCATGAGGACACGACAATAGAACAAGCAGTTGAGAGGAAGTGGCTCAGACCCCTACCATCATTCATCAAAATCAACACTGATGCAGCATGGACGAACAAGCGAGCTACAGGAGCTGTAGCTGTACGAGATGAAGAAGGGAGATGGATAAGAGGGCAAAGTCGTCAAATTGTTGCGAAATCAGCCATCCATGCTGAGCTGACAGACGTTGACATAGCAGTAGAACGTATACACTAAAATAATATCCTGAAGGTAGAGTTTGTTGCTGAGTGCAAACTGGTCATACAAATGCTTGAAAGACATCCGAGTCACTATCCTAAATACACCGGAATGCTTGATAAGATATAGGCCAAGTTCAATGAGAGAAGTGACTGGGTGATCAAGTATGAAAACCGTACATTTAACAAGGCTGCTGACGCCTTGACAACAGTGATGCCACATGTGGGCACGGGAGGGCACATGCCCTACCCGTTGCTTAAGTTAAAAAAAGGAATTTGCGGATAAAATTTTCGATTTTAGTGACCGTGAGAGAAACGTCAATAAGAGTATCTTACCCGTCCCGGATCCACAGGAAACGTTCTCGTATGCGTGATCCCAGCAGTCTTTGCGTCCATTCGGCTTCCCACGTACGTCCACTCCCAAGTCCCAATGAAGACTCTCTATTTCCCTCTAACTCCATGTTCCTCTCAAAATGTCAATAGATATAACTCTTTGTTTCTTTGAAACCGCCAATAGATAATCGACATATGTTCTAGATTCATATTTATATAGTGCCCCTATAAAAAATGCATGGCTTCACCACTGCTTGACAAAACATGTGTTTAAAAATAATCCGAGATGAATAAAATAGCCTCCTAGCTCCCCTCCCCCCCAAAAAAAAATAGAAAGTGTTTTGCTACTCTTTTACATACATTGAGATTTGTAGTGGAGCCTTTTCCATGGGACCTCGGTGGATCCAATATACAATTTTATATACCTGAGTAGTAGGTGGTTGTGCCTCTACTCCTTCAGCTCGAGGTATTGGTGCCTCACTCCTACTGCTCTATATTTCTTTACTTACTAAAATATGATCATCATGCACTTTATTGGTTGTCTTCCCTAATTACTTATGCAATTTTGAAATTAGTAATTGGAAAATATCTTTCACATGATGTTTTGGATCCATAATCACCTAATTTCCTCAATGTACATTGTTTTCATTTCTAGAATGTTTAAGCATGGCTTTTCTTGAATTTGTTCTTAATACTTCTTTTCTAGTTTCATTTCTGCACTATTTCTTTTGTCATTTATTTTAATTCTCGAATAATGTTCCCTGCTAAACATACCAACGTTTAATTGTGTATATGTTTCCTTTCTTATTTCCTTATTACCTTGGATGCCTTCAAAGACTCAAATACAAGATGGTTGGGACTAGGTCTTTCCCTAACTAATAATTTTTTTGTACTTTCATACACTTCGAAATTGTAGATGAGGTTGTGCAAGTGTCCATGTGAATTTTTTATGGTAGTTCATGTTTCATCCATGCATATTTATATTTTTTATTCTATTTTGCAATTCGAATTGTTAATATTATTAGGATCTTATGCACTACAAATAAAATACTAATCAAACCTTATTATGAAAAATGATGTAGTGGGACTTTCTTTGTCTATTTGCATATTTGTGATTTCTGTGACTTGGGACCATGCCTTTACAAGGCTAAAAAATGATTTGGGACAACCAAAAATGACTATTTAAATGCTAAAGAACATGATTATGTCTCCTTTTCTTTCGTATTATGTTTGTTGTGAGGTATCTCAGTTTGCATGTAATAATGATTAATAGAGTAACTTGAGAATGACACCATATAAGACCATATGTTTTAGGTGATGTTGACCACTTGTATGTTGGTATAGGATAGGGGGAAATAGTTCTTAGGAACAAACTGGTTCAAAAGACTACACAGAAGATGAAACACTCAGGACTCAAATCTAAGAGATATTAACATGATAAAGGACTTATGTAGATGGGAGAAGTTCTCTAGAGTTCAAAGTGAGTGAATTGTGCTTTTGAAAATCTATCCTTGAAATAAAATAGTTAGGCTTTAGGGAAGGGGTTAAGCTAGCACCAAGATATATGACTCACTGCATAGTATTGTGTAGAGTGGCGGTGTAGCCTTCTTGTTCAATCTGCCACCTAAGCTAGACCACTTGATTGCTTTTTATATGTATCTATGCCCATGAAATGTCAAACTATGATAGATCAAATATTTTAGACTACAAAAGTATATATGGTAAGAATGATTTATATGAACATAATTAACTATAGTTCTAGATAGGGAGATCTAAAGTTATGAAAATAATAGTTTCCGGCGTTGAAGTTTCTTTGACATGACACAAGAGTGAAGGAGATAGTTAGAGGAGACAATGAGACAAAACCATCTCTCTCTTTTCTAAAATTTTAGGAAAAGTTCTCAATGGAAGGGAGAGTGTGGAACATATCTCAAGATTGGAAAGGGAACTCCTAGATAATGTGTATAAATGAACAATTACTTGTTGACATTCATAATTATTTAATTAATATTATTTTAGAAATATAAGAATGTAATATGAATCACGAGAGTATAATCTATTCCCTAGTTTGGCAAAAGTTAGGGTCTAGGAATGTGGTAATAATTTTTTTTATAAAGGAATATTGATATGAATAAATCAAGATATTAAGAAAAAACATTACGAGATAAACCAAAGGTTAAAATCGACTATATCCCTTAGTCGCATGGGTCTAGGTTGATAGGACACCTTCCAGATTTTGGTTTGGGGTTTTTCATGAAGATATTTTTAAGGTTGACTAGATCTATACAAATTATGGACTGATATCTTCATGAACTGTCCAACCTTATAAAAGGATGACCAATATTTCATATGTCAATAATCCAAGTCTTTTTTTGATACACCTGAAAGGTCAATCCAATATTTGCAATAAACTATCGAAAGATTGTATATTCTTATTAAACTTGTTAAAAACTACAAAGGACAATATGGTCTTCATAAGATTAAATTTCTCTTTTGAGAATAGAGGGTAAAATATCAGGGTATTTGGGGCCTTTTCAAATAAGTCATAATCACATTTGTGAGTTTCAAACATGACTAATACCTCATTATCATCATTTCTATTCATATGATCTAAAGGAGAGCAACAAAGCACAACTCTGAAGTTGTTGGAGGATTTTTATAAACTTGAAGGTTCTACATAGCCTCGAACACGTTCTTGGTTTCTAGATCCCATAAACCAAAAAAATTATATAGGGATCTCGAGGGCCCCAATTTCTCTTATTTTCCCCCTAATTTCCATTTTATCTAGCCTTTGAAGTAATGTGAAGTTAACATTGTAAAACTCATTGTACTTGATCTTTAGAAATTTGAGTGGATGTGTGGACGATCCTTGTTGTTGTGAGAGTTGATTTGTTAAATTCCTATCTACTGATTTCTATATGAGTTATCAACTAAGACCTAGTCAAAGTGATTAGTTTTAGTCTATTTTACGTAGATTGTTCCTAGAGGATGATAATATGAAATTTGTATCCTTTTTCTACCAAAATGTTGGAATGAGTAATTAATTAACTTGATTTATCTCAATGATTATTTCAAGAATTTGTATTACACAAATTATTATGATGATTTTATGGTGAATTGGTGGCAATTTATCTAGTCTACCCTAGTTGTTCAACTTTGGGTGAATTTTAGATATTTGAATTTGTCTTACTCATATGTTCTATGATATGAATGTTTTAGTAAGTTATGTTGAATTATATAATTATTCTTAAGAATTCGTTATAGTTAACTATTTTTGCAGAGGATTGGTAACGTGCGGGCCATATGGTTTGATTTAGAGATGTTTTGATATGACATTTTGTCACATTCATGTTGTTTTGAAATTCTTGAAAGCTGAAATGGATATATAAATTGAAGTCTTAGTTTAAAAATTACCAATTTAATGCATTTATTCATTTACTCAATTGTGACCATTTATAAAGTTATTTTCCTAATAATAGATGATATGGGATGAGAGTCTTAATATAGTGTAAAATATATAATAACAAATAAATATGTGCAATTTAGAAAGTAATCCTAATGGAATTGAACAACTTTTATCAACAGTCTTATTCATGGTTATTTGTGGAACTTAAAGTTGTCCTTATTTCTCTAAAGGCTTTCATAAAACCACCTTTTGTTTGTTTAACATATGTATTCATGTCTTCAAAGGAGACTAACTAAATGATTAAGAAGAGGGCATGTATAATGAGACTAAGAAACATGATAGAATAGGACTCTTGAACACTCTGTTCTCCTCCCAAGGTCTAAACTAGATTAGTGAAACAAGTTTTCTTTGTAGCAAGCCACTGTAGCCAAAATTTGATATCCATCAAGTTGAAATATTAGAAATGTAATTTTTTGCTGGGAAGTTCACTCTCTATGTTCATTTGGTGCCTTTTGAAATGAGATAAGTATTAGTTTATGACCCATAGATGTCATATAAACAATTGTGTTGTAATATTTTTGTTTGGAATTCTTTCTTAATACATAGTAAAGAAAGTAGTGTAGTGTTGTTGATGTGTCCCTACAACACTAAACATGGTAACCTCATGATGTACTTATTGGGAAATATGGGCACAAAATATAGCAGCGGAAACAAAATTGTATCTATATGTATTCCCATACCAGCAAGGTCGTGTCAACTACTATGAAATAGGAAGGATAGTTTAACGAGTTATACATGGTCCTAGAGAAAGTCTAGTGACAACAACTCACTTCTATGTAACTTTTTTCTAGTTGCTCTTGGACGGTGGCTGTACAGCTCTTGGTCTTCACCATGAACAACGAACTGAACATCTTTTGCAGTGAATCCTGTGTTCTCACCTGAACTGTAGGTTGACTTTGTTCTCCTAGAACCAGCCAAAGGACTCTTGCCTCTAGAGCAGTCCACATGGACCAACTAGAACCCATGTCATTCAACTAGAATAGACACAAAGGAGTTGTCCCTCTTGTTGGCGTACTAGTCACCAACGTGCTCTCCTACAATAATGATCCTTAGTTGTTCTCTCCCATATATATCCCTCCCTTGTCGGGTAGGACTTACTTGGGCTCTCTCGGTTACCACAGCCAAAGAGAAAACAATTGTCAGAGAAACTAATTTTTAGTTGTGTTGTTGTTGTTCTGGGAAGCCCCCAGTACCCCTCTATTTATAGGATAGGTTAGGGCCAGGGTTCCCTCTTTGTTTGGGATCTGTGCTGGAGTGGAAGGGACCGTGATATCTTGAATTTTCACAACTTGCAAACCACAAGATGGTCATATGGTGACCTAGACGATCGTCTGATGACACGAGATAGTCGTCTCACATTGCCAAATGGCTATTTGGTAGTTTTTCAATCACATATGAAATTGACAATTCGATTCCCATTAATGTTAGACATTAATTTCTTACACCACAATCAAAGTGTAATCGAAACAAGTTTGGGAAACTTCTAGAACGTTCGTTCGGCCCTAACCGAGCCATCTCACATAGGCGAGACACCCATCTCAGTCACCCAGACAGTAATCTGGTGGGTCAAGCCAGTTGAGTCGATCGCTTCATACGAATGAACCAGTCAGTTCACACCTCAATTTGGGTAGAACTTTGCCAATTCGATTTCTAATTAGCTTGACAACCCAAACAACCATCTCAACACTTGAGATGCTTGTTTGGCACTCCAGATGGCTGTCTCACCCTGTGAGATGGTCGTTTGGCAGTACAGTGTCAATATGTTGTGTGAATTGAATACCTAAACACTTTAGTAATCAATCCAATCATCATTCAAGATTAAAATCCTCTTCTAGATGAGTTCCTATGTGTGTGACCCTATAGGTACCATATTATATTGTATTTGAATGTCCATAGATATATTTTTACATCACAAGTAGAGAGTGGTGCCTATTCGCACAACGGTGCTACGTAAGTGAATGGAAAGTTGGAAAACAATTTCAACCTACAATTTATGTAAGGTGTTGTAGCCATTGTATAATTCCTTTGTCTCTGATATCTAAGATGAACTCAAGGCATGGAATCATCACCCTCTCAATGTTCAATCCATGTTCCTTGAACTAAGAGTAGACTAACTAAGATAATGTGACCTCAATATCATATATTTATTCACATGTGCATGCACATCCGTTTTTTATCTCGCTTATCAAGTGGCTAGGATATCATACTCCAGTAGGAGGGAAAATCCCATCTCTATCACTCATAATCAGTCCCCATGTGTCAAAGTCATCCAATCATCATCGTTATAACAACCCATATTTTAGGACTGTGTTTGATAATGTCAAATCATACCCAACGACATGTGATGAGTGCAATGATTTCAGGTCTAAGAGTCACACACTACCTTCACTAAGAGAGACGACTATGACCACCAAAGGTTGTTTCCATGTGTCACTCACAAGGTGGGTCTGTCGGATACATTGTTCCCTAATATGTATCTGTGTGCTTGGTTTGATATTACCATATCATGACTAATGAGATTTTGTCATCAACCGACCAACACTCTAGTCTTATGTGTTACCGATGTCTATATACATTCCACAGTAACAACCAACTAGGGACATTACAAGAATGTTGTGACGTCCCCAAATTTTCTAAAACTTAATCTGATGTGTGACATCCAAATTGAAACCCTCACCTCAGTGAGAATACCAATTTAAACACCCCAAACTAGGCTAAGAATAAGAAAATTAGAGGAAGTCAAAAGGAAACACAGTAGCACATGTACATGAACAATAATAAAACCATACACACATGTTCACCATTCAACATATAATTACAACATGAATTGTAACAACATTTGATATTACACATTGAAAGGTAAACTTATACATATTCATGTACTACCACTAAACTACAAGATCTTAAGACAACAGGTCCACCTGTACATCAGCTCGACACACAACTCTCAACTATCCTGGATCTTCAAGAGCATAACCACAACCTAACAAAAGATTACATGCGGTACACGTCAACACAATATTCAAGAATATTGTACTGAGTACACCTACGTGTCTTTTATATACCTCTCATCATATCTTGGCAATAAGATAAAACTAATACTTGGCAGGTATAAATAAATATAAGAAAAGAGTATACTTGCACAAAGATATTCATTAATAAAAGAGAACACATATTTTAAGCTCATTTTTCCATTATATGCTCGTGCATCTGCCTACCAATGGGATAGATGCATTCAGGCCTTATGATCTGCTTACCAAAGAGATAGATCATTGTACACGTGATCTACTTACCAAAGAGATAGATCACTCATTAGCACTATGCTTACCAAAGAGATATAGTGATTTCATATAATGGAACAAATATATTATGTTTCAGGTGTACATAGCCATAAGTATGGAAAATCATGCAACATATCATACAAGAACAATCATTTCATCCAATATCATATGCCAAGTATTTACTACTCATTTAACACAAGCATATTGTATAATAAGCCAAGTAAGAGGTAATGGCTTACCTTCCAAAGAGACATCCTAATCACATATTCCTCATGTCATCTATATCTTTGTTAAACCTTATCAAGACAAGATCATATACTACCATCAGGTTCTCATCATCTTACATCTCGTCTTAACCCTAATCGTATCCATTTTAGGGTTTTCTTAACTCATTATGATATCCTCATGATTACTTGTATTGTTATCTTAGGTTTATCTTACTACTGTCATATTCTAGATTATAATTCATCAACTGGATATACTCATGTGTCACATTATTATGTGAACATATTTAACATTATGTCACTTTCCTTAACCACATCAGGGTGACATCACATGTATTAAGGGTGCTTTTCATATAACATGAATTATGTTCATCATTATGATCTCATAATTAAAATTGAGGTTTCATATACTGATATGAGCTTACTCTGTGAATTTCATCATTTATTGAGCATGTATGCATTTATTGCATTTTATTTAGGGTTAAAAGTAATAATTAGCCATATGGAGTAAATTACATGATTTCGTGCATCAACATAACCATATCTGACATCATATGCATTTTATACATAATTATGGACTTACTAATATTTTTCCATGATTTTATGTCATCATTTGCTATTTATTATCCACTAAACAAGAATTACACATCTTTCATGATATCACATATATTAAAGCATTAAAAGGTTGATATTATGATTCTATATTGTTCTATGCATTTTTCTGAGAATTTTTATACCTTATATATATTTTTCTGATGCTCGAGCTAATTACTATGATTTATCAAAGATCTAACCAATTTTGGGATTTTCTTACCTTTTAGCCAATCTAGAGCCGCCACGTGTCCACCAGGCCGGCGCTGCCCTTTGCTGGCTTGGGTCAGTTCAGGGTTGGTCTGGCTGCAAATCGGCTAGTTCAGACTTGGACCCAAACCTCCTTTCTTTCTCTCTTTCTCACACGATCGGCCTTCCCCTGTTCTCTGCGTGCGCCGCCGCGATGCTCAACTCCGGTGAGCGATCTTCCATCTCCATGTCTTCTTCACGAGCTCCCCATAGTGCCCACAACTTCGAGATCCCCTCCAAGACCTCCATGGCTTCATGGCTTCACCTCTGCGGCTCCAAACCCTGGTGCTCTAGAGCTCGCCGCTGTAAGGCTCTGACACAGCGGAGCAAAAGAGGCGATCTGCCTCTGGTCATCCTCGCGCCAATACGAAGCTTCCAAAAGCTTCGCACCGCCTCGAGGAACTCATCCATATCCTCCATTGTAGTTGGAGCCGCTGTGGATAGGACCTGAAGAGTGGTCTTCTTCTCTGTCAGACCTTGGGTCATAGGTCATGGTGACCTCCATGAAAAATACTGAAAACGTCTTCTTTCTTCCGTTGTAGCCCCTCTCGTTATTTCCCTTTCTAAAAATTACCCAGAACCCCTTCTAGCTCTGCTTCTTACTCATGGTACACCTTTGGCCACCACCTGCTTGCCGTAAAGGAGAGGCTCTGCAAACAGGGAGCTCGTTCTCCCTATATCTTTCACCAAATACCACGATGTGAAGGTCAGGATGGAAGTTTTCAATAAGGCGAGGATAACTACTCAGTCTCCTGCCCCACAACCCCATGATTTGACTAGTGGTGGCTGGGTAGACTGTGATAGCAACCGTTCACCCCCACCTTGCTCTAATCACAAGGTAGGAGACAAGCCAGACTAACCTTGATCTGGTATCCAAGGGTCAAAGTCCAACCCCCGTTTAAGTGAGATCTGTGGCTTTTCAAAGCTATGCCATGCGGCCCTTGGATCTGTGATCCAAGGCTAGAAACTGACCACGCACACCCAACCCAAAAGTAAAGGGGCGCGTGACACAACTGATATTCAGAAGTTAGGCTATATAATCCAAACTTTATTAATCAAATACATCAACGTATACATTATTTCATCATGTTCAAACTTAAATAACTTCTTCTAGGATCCTCTAATTGTCACCAAAATTTGACCATTGCTTTAACACAGCTCAAGCTACATTCTATTTTAATATGGTGCCAAAACCCAACTATTTGACCATTCAATTAAATACTTTAAAAAGGCATAAATTTAAGGAATTTAATCGTGAAATCAATGTCAATCAACACTCAAATTACCACAAGCACTTGGAACTCTCAAGATAAGTCAACATTCATGAATTCACTTATTTTATTGGACATTTAAGGATTCCAAAAGTACACTCCATCACATCCTACACACCTTAAGAGAAATTTCAACCTCGAAATTAAGTCATAAATCCAGTCCATCACATCATATACATCTTAAAAGAAATTTTATCCTCGAAATTAAACCATACTCATACTTCCAGAAAAAACCTTATCTTGCCTTCATCCACATATACAACACTATTTTAGGGGCAACATATCCAAAAACAAAGATCCCCAGTCCTATCCAAACCAATTTTACGAGGTTTTTAAAACATCTAGGATGCAACAAGGGTGAACCACTCATCATATAACATGGTTTAGGAGCTTAGGTTACGTCATGACGTATCTCAACATTTGGATTTACATATATATATATATATATATATATATATATAGATATATATATATATATATATATATATATATATATTGACGTGTATTTTACTACGCGCTAAAACGCAAGTATACGCGTCGAGTAATATAGGCCTTTGTGAGGCCCGAGTCGAACACAGGGATACGTGAATTATTGGAGACTCCTACTAACTAATTGCAATCAGCTAGGCCGGATGACAAAGTAGGGTTTGTTGTCGAAATTAAAAGAAAATAAAATGAAACAAAGAAACCAATCGATTAAAGGTTAATTTAATCAATTCAAGAGGGTATCTTTAGGATTGCGGTTTCACCGCGGGTCAACATTGTATTAGGTTTTATATAATTCCTCACTCTTCTCTCTCTATCCGGGTAGTGGCCTAAAAACAGAATTACCCACTGTCGTGGTGTAATTCACTACTTAGGTTTAGGTTGATTCCAGCGTCGTAGTAATCATTCCCCTAAACTAATCGCATTATAAACGGTCTCTCAGTTTCCACCATTAATTTTACAACTCCTTTGTCAAGGGTTTTATCGATTAATGTAGGTTTCGTCTCTTTTCAACCGTTAATCCTTCTGTCGAAGTGATTAAGGGCATTAAGTTATTATTATGGTGATAAAGCATAACAATATATATGGAGAAAACGAAACCATACCACGGATTTAAGAGAGAAAATATGAATTATTAATATAAAACTGTCATACAATGCATTCCCGGGCTACTCCCGGTCCTAAAGATGGAGGGTTTAGCCTCGCATGTTCATCTCGCACAAATACATGGTAGAAATAGGGGAATTCATAAGAAAAATGTGAATTAAATGGGAAAACCCCTGAACGGAGAAGAACCGGTGGATCCTTTGCATAGAACACGAGCTTTCCCCGCCTCTTGGTGGTGAAATTTGTCTTCGGCAGCGTCCGGATCGACAGGGATGAGCTTCTAGCCTTCGTTCTCCTTTCTCTCCTTCCTCGGCACTCGTGCAAAGACAAATTAGATTCCCGTCTCATGTCGGCGGCCGTCATTAGGTATAAGTCCCTAATTAGGTCGTCAAATAACTCCAGCCGTCCGATTGAGATCAAAACGAATCCAACGCATATCTGCCGGCGTCGATACCATCGACGCGGGTCGATGGTATCGACCCAGCGTATTAGCGGCAACCTTCTTTTCTTTTCATCTGAGTGCCTGTGTCATCTCGATACCATCGACTCTCTTTAGCGTCGGTTGTTGTCGTTTAGCGACATTGTAGCCTCAATGTGTCGATGGCATCGACTTGGGTCGATGGTATCGACGGATTCCTCGCCAGCAACCTGAAGGGATCTCGATGCCATCGACTTAAGTGTCGATGGTATCGACTCTGTGCTGCTCCTCTCGGCTGGCAACCTGTGGCTTGGTCGATGGTATCGACTTCCGTCGATGGTATCGACGGAAGCAGATACTTGTTTTTCCTGAAATTCCAAGACAAGACCAAATAAATCCACACAAATTATGATAATATGATAAATAATGCTCAAAATGATACAACTAAGGGGATTTGACATAAAATGATGGCAAAGACCGAAATGAGTGAATTATGCAATATTATCCATAAAAATGACTAATTAGAGCATAAAACACATATGAAAAAGGTCTATAAATGCGACTCAAAATCATCGCATCAAACTCCCCTAAGCTTAAACATTGCTCGCCCTCGAGCAACTAATCCTTAGAATAGAATTGCAGATGTCAACTGAAAAACAACACACCAACCCCACACCCCATGTGACTCCCACTGAACATTCTCAAACCGGCCTTCTCTAACCACAGAACAGTAATTACCCTAAAGGCGACAGTAATCATCAATAAAAGAAATTATCCTCCAAACAGATGAACACTATCACATAAGGCAGTTAACATAATAAAACTCGTCGATTCAGCATTGGTGCATCTTGTGATCGCCTACACTACGTTGCTCGCCCTAACTACCATCTACATGGAAGCAGTTCTCCTGATAATCATTAGTGAGGAGAAATTCACGATGGCCTACCAATCTGAGCAACGGGTGGATGGAAATGGGTGTTTCATGGAAGAACTTGGAAGTATTGTACAAATTCAACATGCATAAAACAAAATGTCCTAAATGATGCAAATGCACATAAGAAATGCCCTAATGCCTAAAATTGGGTGAAATGATGCATGCACTAACCTTCCACCTCAAAATGAGATTGGAATCTAATTAAGCCACATCATGTACTCAATTTTCCTGTTATGCGAGTGATATCATGTTCTTTTCTCCCTCTTATTCAACTTTCTTCTAAATTGTCTATTTTTTTCTTTTCTAATTAAATTTTTTCTTTATTTCATATTTTCAGAATTTTTTTCCTTCACTTTAGCCCACGTATCCATAATTGCTTAGAGATAAGTGTATTGGGCTATTTACTTCATGCTTGGAAATCTTTGCAATATTTCGACGGTATGGAACAGTTTAGATCACTTTTGAGGAACAAATGAGATACATGGTGTACTTTATGCATGAAAGTCATGAGTGCAACTACATGGCATGCACCTAAAGGTAATGTGCATGAATCCCTAAATTTTTTTCTTTTTATGTAAACGTATGGAAAATATCAATGCAAGTCCTATCTAAATGCTATGCACACAAGAAGGAATTAAAACTGCACTTTACTTCCAATTCTTAGGTGGATTATGGAAAAATGACGTGGAATGATCACAAGATTAGATGACTGAACCTTAGAAAGATATTATGTGTCCCTCCTTACTGACCTGTGTAGTAGTTTAGAGGGTTCTCTCTCTTACATCCAATTAAAGTCTCATTACCATTTGGTTAGGTTAGGCACAAACAACCGTTACTATCCACTTTTCATGAGTCAATAGGAGTATAGGTGTGAAATGTTGTTTTAAAGTTGACATAATCAATCATTTTTGTAGGATAAGTTCCCCAAGGACAACCAAGTCAAGCTATCCAAGACACAAAAATTTTTAAATTTCCCTTAAATTTCCCATGAATTAACAGCAAAATGACAAACTTTTACGACATCCACAGTTACACTAGATAGCACGTGGATCCTACCAAAACTAAAAATGCAAGAAACAAATAACACTGCTTAAAACTAAAAACAATAAAAGAAAAGATAGAGTTGTTCCCACTATACCCCCTAAGCTTGAATTCGACTATGGCCTCATAGTCAAAAACAAACTTAAGAGTGGAACAGAGATACCCTGATCATTCTTGTGGAGGCGGAGGTGGGTACTGTGGGGTCGTAGGATCCCAAGAAGGATACTCCCCCTGGAAGCTCAGATCGTAATGGGTCCTCGGCGGAGGCTGTGGATAACCTCCAAAGTAGCTCTGACTCTAGTAATGGTCGTAAAAGGGCTCCTGTTGCATCTCCATCCTTTGCAACCGGTTGTGTATCTGCTGTTGGTTGTCGAGGAGGAGACGCTCATTCTCGAACATTGCCTGTTCATTGTCCAGTAACCGGTTCGTAGTGTCCTGAATACTGGTATACATAGCTAGATGCTGCTGCTGTGTCTGATGTATGTCCTACAGCATCGTGTACATTCCCTGCATTGAGTAGACATCTTCGCCTGGCTGCGAGGGCTGTGGTGATGGCGGTGGGGGCTGTGATGATGAAGACGCACCCGGATGCATCCTAGGATGCTTCCGGGGTGCTACCCTTACACGAAGAGGTGTGAAAGCCTCCTCTTCCTCCTCAGCCTCACCTTCTTGTTCGTCGTTACCGCTTTCTTCTTCATCGGACTCGACGGCTATGATCGGCCACCAGAAGTGTTGTGCGCCCTCGATGTGGAAGATGGCGTCCGGCAGTGCGCATTCCTGGTAAGCGTGGTTGACGTGGCAGTGTGCGTACGCCAACCCATCCCGGAGAAGGATAAGGTTTGAACGGTGCAGATGTTGCACGTTCACCTTACTCCTCATGGAAATCGGAGTCATAGACTGGAAATTCAGCCCGAGGTAGTGCGCCAACTTGGTGATGAGCCCACCAAAATGGATCGGAGCCTTCCTTGTACTCCTCTTCACCGCCAGGACGCGCTGCAGGAAAAACGCACCCCAGTTGCATTGTTGTCGCTTCAGGAGCATGTAGAGGAAGAAAAGATCGCTCTCCTGAAACTTGCTCAATGCTAAATCGCTTCGAGCAAAGAACGTAAGGCTCAACATCCGGTGTAAGACCCGGACGAAGGGATGCTCGAAGTCCGCTACCGCAGCATTGTGGTAGCTCACTGTCTTTCCCGCTGGCACTGTGACTAGCTCGGAGAAGATCTTATCGTAGTCGATGCGGGAATCTGGGCGCCGATGATCATGTTGGGAGTGGTTCCAGTTAAAGATGTTGTTGAACTGCTTAAGAGTGATTTTGTAGTTGATGTTGAACAGCCGGAATGATACCCGACCCTTGATCCACTCACGATCTGATGCAACCACGTCGTTGGGCACAACGCAGACGTCGAGGGACGCCATAAACTCTGCCACCAATTCCTTGTAGGTGGGCCATTCACTGAAGAACGGTTGCCCATCCGCATGGTACTCCAGCTCGTCTGACCTTCTGCTGGTGTGGCGTGCTTGACCCTTTAGCACATAGGCCAAGTTGGCCTCAAATCCAAGATCGCGGATCATATCCCGGTCCACATACCGGGTCGACTCGATCTTCCGCTTCATGATTTCCTCAAAGACCTTCCTCACCTCCGTGGATGGGTGAACCAGGCGCGGACGTGAGACTGAAGCAGTAGGGGGTGGAACAAACTCCACGATCTCCATGGGATTCACGCGCGAGGACGATGATCCGGCGGCGTGCACCATTGTTGCAAAAAAGATGGGATTAGAAGAAGAGAGCTCGGGTAAGATGGAGAAGTGATTCTCCGCTCGGTGAAGATCCTTGCTCGATGTTGCTGCTCTTCAGTCTTGGAGGGCTCAGGGGGAGTGCTCGGCGAAAAGGAGGAAGTTTGCTCTGAAGGTGTGACGTCAAATGATGTTGCAATTCTCCTTAAATAGACTTGGCCGGCGCTACTGTTGACCCGTCGATACCATCGACGCGGGTCGATGGTATCGACGCAGCACCCGGATCGCTGACGTAGACTCGCGATTGCCGTCGATGTCTTTATGCGGATCGGTGACATGGATGTCGATACCATCGACAGATGCCGATAGTATCGACTTGACTTCATTGCGACACCGCCACTTTTTCACTTCAACCTGTGACCATGTCGATACCATCGACGAGGCCGTCGATGGTATCGAGTTGACTGAGACAAATCGTTCTGAACTTCTCCAGAGATCTCGATGGTATCCACTGGCATGTCGATACCATCGACATTTATTGCGCAACCTGCCTGTAGGTATGTCGATACCATTGACGGGACCGTCGATAGTATCGACTCAAAGCGATTTTTGCAGCTGTCAACCTGAACCTATGTCGATACCATCGACCAGTGTGTCGATGGTATCGACCCTGCCTGTGCCTGCACATTGAACAAACGGATCAAGGTATCTTCTTTACACTAGAATTTAAACGAAATGAAAGCAATCTATGACTATAATTAAACTATCCTAATGTACCAATGGTTGGGTTGCCTCCCAACAAGCGCCCTTCTTTAACGTCTTAGGCTAGACGGTATGAAACTCATCATCTTTTCACATTGGAGACTGCGCTTAGAGGATCATGCGGTAATTTGAATTCAACTCGATCTCCTCCAATTCCCAAGGACAAAGTACCTCTCCCTAAGGCAGTCACGACATCCGCTGTTGCTTGAAACGGTCTTCCTAGAAGAATTTCACAGCTTTGGAGCGGTGGCATATCAATAACAACAAAATCCACCGGGAATATGAATCTATCCACTTTGACGAGAACATCTTCACATACTCCATAGGGTCTCACGGTAGACCCATCCGCCAATTCAATTGTTGCGGCCAACTTCTTTATCTCTTTTAACCCCAACTTTTGAAATGTCGCCAAAGGCATGAGATTTATGCTAGCGCCAGAATCACATTGTGCTTTTGGAAAATGTTACCCACCTATTGAGCACGGAATGTAAAAACCTCCTGGGTCTTTTCTCTTGTTTGGTGACCTCCCATGAATCATAGAGCTCACCGTCTCATTCATCCAACAAATATCATCGTCTTTTATTCTCCTCTTCTTATTTATGATTTCTTTAATGAACCTCCCATAGGCAGGTACTTTCTCGATCATCTCCACTAATGGAATATTGATGTGGAGTTTTCAGAATATCTCCAGGAATTTCTTAAAATGACGATGCTCTTTCTTTGTCTTAGTATTGACCGAATTTGAAATATCTGCTACATCAACACGCCTGTGGGGTGGCATATATGAGCTTTTCGGGGGTACCTCCCCTAAGCTTGCTTCTATCACTCCCTCTGACGTGGGCTTTGGCAAGACATCCTTAATAGTAGTAGCTTGTTGTGGTTCCTCTCTCACCTTAGATGTCTCCGCATGTGTACCAACAACCTGCACTTGTTCTTCTTGCCTAGATGGAGATACAATATTCATAACTCTCTCTGATTTTCTGAAGAAATGGTTTCCGCCCGGCAATCTAGAGTAAGTGCGTGGATACGGTATCACCGGTGTTGCATTCACATTGAAAGTCATTTTTCTTTCTTCTACAGCTTCTTGCACCTGAGATTCCTCATTTCTTACCACAGACATGTACTTAACCTGATGATGTGCTTGGGCCACGTTCGCATTCTCTGCTGGTTTCTGTTGATTGGCGTGCTTGATGGCCGCCACTTCACTCGAAATCTGCGCCACGGTGGTTTCTAATGCCCGCATTTGTGCTCCATGGCTTTGCAGCGTCTGCCCAAACTTGGTTAGAATATCACCTTGAGACTGCAATTGTTTACCAAACATGGCCATCATCTCTTGGTTTTGCTGGACCATTTGACTTAGTAATTCGGTGTTCTTATCCTCGGCTCTCTGCTGTGGCTTGGCATCCGGATCCTACAGAAAATTATTCGGATCCTTCCATGAGAATTTTTTATCCTTCCTCCATGCATAGTCATTGTTTCTATAGCCCTGTTGTTGCATGAATTTCACTTGGGCCTCCTCATCTTCAGATGCATCTTCCTTAGTTAGCAGCTTCTTAGCTAGAAGATCTAACTTATCGTTTAGCTCCCTAACTATTCTGGATTCACTAGCAGCCTTGACCTGTTCTACTGCACCTCTGTCGCCCCATGACTGTTTCCTAGCCATGTTCTTTAATATCTCCCAACATCTGGTATCTGTATTATTCAGAAAGAATCCAGATCCAGCTGAATCAAGATTACTTCTATCGTGCTCAGAGAGAGCAAAATAGAAGATCTTCACCTGTGTCTCCTTGTCCAACCCATGATGCGTACATCTCCTCAACATGACCTGAAATCGCTCCCAGGTCTCAGAATATGTTTCACCCGCCTGTTGGGTGAAATTGTGAATCTTCCTAATCATGTTGTTGGTCTTCTCGGGAGGGAAAAACCTCTCGAAGAAAACCTCCACCATATGATCCCATGATTCAACGAACTCATCATCGAGGTTATGTAGCCACTCTCTTGCTCTCCTGCCAAGGAACTTGGGAATAGCTTGAGGTACAAAGCATCTTGTGGGAATCAGTCGATCTTCACCATGTCACAGTTCTCCACGAACTGGCTGATGTGTGCAACTGGGTCCTCATTCTTCAGCCCATGGAATGCATTTGATTTTACCAAGTTGATCAATGCCGGATCGATCTTATATGTTGGTATGTTGACCGCCTGCTTCTTTATAGGCCCCTTTGAAGCTGATGAAGAAGAGGCTTTGATCTTCTCCCATATGGTCTGTGGCTCGGCCATTTCTTCTGCTTCAGATTCAGAGTCTATCTCTTCTTGGTACTCGTGCTCAGAATGCTCCTCGTTTTCAGGTCCCGGGAACGGAACCTCGGGTGTGCGATTGTCGTAGTCTGTACTATGTGTATGCACCGTACACAGTACCTGAAATAGGAAAATTCGAGTTCAGTACTATGCTTGAACGAGTAAATACAATTATAAAGAAATTTAGGAATATTTAAAGTTGTTTCAAAATAAAATAAAAAAAATGTGGCCTAGAGTGGCCGCTCTTAGCACTCGAAGTGCCAGCAATTCTCCGTATCCCCGGCAACGGCGCCAAAAACTTGACGTGTATTTTACTACGCGCTAAAACGCAAGTATACACGTCGAGTAATATAGGCCTTTGTGAGGCCCGAGTCGAACACAGGGATACATGAATTATTGGAGACTCCTACTAACTAATTGCAATCAGCTAGGCCGGATGACAAAGTAGGGTTTGTTGTCGAAATTAAAAGAAAATAAAATGAAACAAAGAAAACAATCAATTAAAGGTTAATTTAATCAATTCAAAAGGGTATCTTTAGGATTGCGGTTTCACTGCGGGTCAACATTGTATTAGGTTTTATATAATTCCTCACTCTTCTCTCTCTATCCGGGTAGTGGCCTGAAAACAGAATTATCCACTGTCGTGGTGTAATTCACTACTTAGGTTTAGGTTGATTCCACCGTCGTAGTAATCATTCCCCTAAACTAAGCGCATTATAAACGGTCTCTCAGTTTCCACCATTAATTTTACAACTCCTTTGTCAAGGGTTTTATCGATTAATGTAGGTTTCGTCTCTTTTCAACCTTTAATCCTTCTGTCGAAGTGATTAAGGGCATCAAGTTATTATTATGGTGATCAAGCATAACAATATATATGGAGAAAACGAAACTATACCACGGATTTAAGAGAGAAAATATGAATTATTAATATAAAACTGTCACACAATGCATTCCCGGGCTACTCCCGGTCCTAAAGATGGAGGGTTTAGCCTCACATGTTCATCTCGCACAAATACATGGTAGACATAGGGGAATTCATAAGAAAAACGTGAATTAAGTGGGAAAACCCCTGAACGGAGAAGAACTGGTGGATCCTTTGCGTAGAACACGAGCTTTCCCCGCCTCTCGATGGTGAAATTCATCTTCGGCAGCGTCCGGATCGACAGGGATGAGCTTCTGGCCTCCGTTCTCCTTTCTCTCCTTCCTCGGCACTCGTGCAAAGACAAATTAGATTCCCGTCTCGTGTCGGCGGCCGTCATTTGGTATAAGTCCCTAATTAGGTCGTCAAATAACTCCAGCCGTCCGATTGAGATCAAAATGAATCCAACGCATATCTGCCGTCGTCGATACCATCGACGCGGGTCGATAGTATCGACCCAGCGTATTAGCGGCAGCCTTCTTTTCTTTTCGTCTGAGTGCCTGTGTCATCTCGATACCATCGACTAGGGTCGATGGTATCGACTCTCTTTAGCGTCGGTTATTGTCGTTTAGCGACGCTGTAGCCTCAATGTGTTGATGGCATCGACTTGGGTCGATGGTATCGACGGATTCCTCGCCAGCAACCTGAAGGGATCTCGATGCCATCGACTTAAGTGTCGATGGTATCGACTTTGTGCTGCTCCTCTCGGCTGGCAACCTGTGGCTTGGTCGATGGTATCGACTTCCGTCGATGGTATCGACGAAAGCAGATACTTGTTTTTCCTAAAATTCCAAGACAAGACCAAATAAATCCACACAAATTATGATAATATGATAAATAATGCTCAAAATGATACAACTAAGGGGATTTGACATAAAATGATGGCAAAGACCGAAATGAGTGAATTATGCAATATTATCCATAAAAATGACTAATTAGAGCATAAAACACATATGAAAAAGGTCTATAAATGCGACTCAAAATCATCGCATCATATATATATATATATATATATATATATATATATATATATATATATATATATATATATATATATATATATTTTCAAGCAAGAAATTCCAACATTAGCGTATACTTTTTAAGAGGGGGTCAACTATAATTAACCCACTTTATTTGGATAGATCATATCACAATGTCATTATATTTATGTTGTACTAACTATCAAACTGTATATTTCATCTTTATTAAGCACTAAGATTAACACCTCATGTAACATGTTTCGTTCATACGATTTTATTTCCTTGCTCATAATAAATTGCAACACTTATTAGTGAATTTATCTCAAGATTAACCAACAGTTTCACATTATCATCATTATTCATTTACATGGTTAACCATATATGCATTGATATCTATTAAACCATCTCTAGGTTTCTATCATATCATGTCTATGTATCACGTCTCGAGATTAGATCACATCCTTACATATATTATATCATGGTTGTGCTAAACCAACTTATGTCAGTGACTTATTAAACATATATCAAAGATTTATCTAGCCCAATTGGGGTTCTCCTGAACCATATCATGAGGGTAGTGTCATGCTCAGTCTCTCTGAGCTAACACAACTCTATGAGTATCTCTTAAGCACATACTTTATCTTTCCTCTCTTAGCTTAGGGTCCTCATATTACCTCATTGGCACTAGCGATAGCTTTACAAGCTCTAGCCACATAAGCACAAACCAAAACATGCTATGACATACTCTTCATAGGTCTCTACCCATGAGTTATTCTTACTCAACACTGTGTTTTACACATGTCACTAGTGTCCTATGTGGGGAACCACCAACCCGAGCTCGAGGCTTCACAGAAACTGACATAGCTACCTCCTCCGGAGTCTTGGGCTCTCTCCCTCACCCAGATGGAAGGCACTCCTATTGATGTTCGCATATGTACATGTAACCAGCCTCTCTCTATCTCTAGGGTGTCATCTTCCCAAGGACATCTAGGGTTCAACAAAACTATATGAATCATGCACAAAGTGACTCAACTCAATCACTCAGGAGTATTCTAGTTTAGGACATATCATATCACATATCTCAGAATTCTCATATCTTGGAGTCTAGGTTCTATGACCTTCTCCCTGTGGGTCTTGCTCTCTCTTGAGCTAACCCCAAAACTGGTCCTAACACTAGAGGTCCTCCTTTATAAAAGAGATTGAGGCTCGTGTTGATTCACATCCTTGTCTTAGCTTAAGACATATCTTATCTTGTAAAAGCCTAGTTACTTGCATCATCAAAACTTATCTCAAATCCTCAAAACTGAACTTACATCCTCAAAGATAAACATAGATCATCACAAACTATATTATATCATATATATATGACTTAGATCATATCATCAAACTTATTCTATCTATTCCATCTATCACATATACCAAACAAGGCTCTAGACATCTAATCTAGAACTACACTCTCTTCTAGACTGATGTCATTCACTTTCACTTAGGTTGCATGACCACCTCCTACTCGTACATGTGTGGGGACACATTTTTGTAATACATATACATATTAATCTATAGTTTTCTCCGATAAAACAAGCATCAGAGAAACTATCATGGTTCTATCCGGTTGGAATCCAAAACCAAATCCTGAAACGAGTGCCCCACTCATAGTAGAGAGTACAATGTCATGAAAACTAAGGAAAGGGGTGAGAAGATGGTGTAGACTAGTGTAGCTACTCTAGACAATGAGCGCCATATGACTAGGGCTTCTCTTCCCTTGATGCACGTCATTTCCATATAGTGCAACGTCCCATACCGCTGCACTACAAGGAAAGAACGACATCTAAGGACTTGCTGCTCAACAAGAGCCAGTCTAGACCTAGTTCTCGGACATCTAGGTGCTAACCTAGAGGCTAGGTCAGATCTAGTCTCAAAAAGACGACTAATCTAACCCTAATAATATTATTAAGTTCAAGGTTCTTTAGTTTTGAGTTGCATAACTAGCAAATGACAGGCTTTGCTATTGTTCATGCTCTGATACCACATGTGACGTACCCGAATTTTCTAAAACTTAATATGATGTGTGACGTCCAAATTGAAACCCTCACCTCAGTGAGAATCCCAATTTAAACACCCCACACAAGGCTAAGAAGAAGAAAATCAGAGGAAGTCAAAAGGAAACACAGTAGCACATGTACATGAACAATAATAAAACCATACACACATGTTCACCATTTAACATATAATTACAACATGAATTGTTACAACATTTGATATTACACATTGAAAGGTAAACTTATACATATACATGTACTACCACTAAACTACAGGATCTTAAGACAACATGTCCACCTGTACATCAGCTCGACACACAACTCTCAACTATCCTGGATCTTCAAGATCATAACCACAACCTAAAAAAAGATTACATGCGGTACACATCAGCACAATATTCAAGAATATTGTACTGAGTATGCCTACGTGACTTTTATATACCTCTCATCATTTCTTGGCAATAAGATAAAACTAATACTTGGTAGGTATAAAGAAATATAAGAAAAGAGTATACTTGCACAAAGATATTCATTAGTAAAAGAGAACACATATTTTAAGCTCATTTTTCCATTATATGCTCGTGCATCTGCCTACCAATGGGATAGATGCATTCAGGCCTTATGATCTGCTAACCAAAGAGATAGATCATTGTACACGTGATCTGCTTACCAAAGAGATAGATCACTCACTAGCACTATGCTTACCAAAGAGATATAGTGCGTTTATATAATGGAACAAATATATTATGTTTCATGTGTTAATAGACATAAGTACGGAAAATCATGCAACATATCATACAAGAACAATCATTTCATCCAATATCATATGCCAAGTATTTTACTACTCATTTAACACAAGCATATTGTATAATAAGCCAAGTAAGAGGTAATGGCGTACCTTCCAAAGAGATATCCTAATCACATATTCCTCATGTTATCTATATCTTTGTTAATCCTGATTAAGACAAGATCATGTACTACCATCAAGTTCTCATCATCTTACATCTCGTCTTAACCCTAATCGTATCCATTTTAGGGTTTTCTTAACTCATTATAATATCCTCATGATTACTTGTATTGTTATCTTAGGTTTATCCTACTGTTGTCATATTCTAGATTATAATTCATCAACTGGATATACTCATGTGTCACATTATTATGTGAACATATTTAACATTATGTCACTTTGCTTAACCATATAAGGGTGACATCACATGTATTAAGGGTGCTTTTCATATAACATGAATTTTGTTCATCATTATGATCTCATAATTAAAATTGAGGTTTCATATACTGATATGAGCTTACTCTTTGAATTTAATCATTTATTGAGCATGTGTGCATTTATTGCATTTTATTTAGGGTTAAAAGCCCTAATTAGCGATATGGAGTAAATTACATGATTTTCTGCATCAACATTACCATATCTGACATCATATGCATTCTATACATAATTATGGACTTACTAATATTTTTCCATGATTTTATGTCATCATTTGCTATTTATTATCGACGAAACAAGCATTACACATCTTTCATGATATCACAGATATTAAAGCATTAAAAGGTTGATATTATGATTCTATATTGTTCTACACATTTTTTTGAGAATTTTGGTACCTTATATGTATTTTTCTGATGCTCGAGCAAATTACTACGATTTATCAAAGATCTAACCAATTCTGGGATTTTCTTACCTTTTAGCCAATCTAGAGCCGCCACATGTCCACCAGGTCGGGGCTGCCCTTTGTTGGCTTGGGTCAGTTCAGGGTTGGTCTGGCTGCAAACTGGCTAGTTCAGACTTGGACCCAAACCTCCTTTCTTTCTCTCTTTCTCACACGATCGACCTTCCCCTTTTCTCTAGGTGCGCCTCCGCGATGCTCAGCTATGGTGAGCGATCTTCCATCTCCATGTCTTCTTCGTGAGCTCCCCACAGTGCCCATAGCTTCGAGATCCCCTCCAAGACCTCCACGGCTTCGTGGCTTCACCTCCGCGGCTCCAAAACCTGGTGCCCTAGAGCTCACTGCCGTCAGGCTCTGACACAGCGGAGCAAAAGAGGCGATCTGCCTCTAGTCATCCTCGCGCCAAGATGAAGCTTCCAAAAGCTTCGCACCGTCTCCAGGAACTCATCCATATCCTCCATTGTAGTTGGAACCGCTGAGGATAGGCCCTGAAGAGTGGTCATCTTCTTTGTCGGACCTTGGGTCATAGGTCATGGTGACCTCCACGAAAAATACTGAAAACGCCTTCTTTCTTCCGTTGTAGCCCCTCTCATTATTTCCCTTTCTAAAAATTACCCAGAACCCCTTCTAGCTCTACTTCTTACTCATGCTACACCTTCAGCCACCACCTGCTTGCCGTAAAGGAGAGGCTCTGCAAATAGGGAGCTCATTCTCCCTATATCTTTCACCAAATACTACGATGTGAAGGTCAGGATGGAAGTTTTCAATAAGGCAAGGATAACTACTCGGTCTCCTGCCCCACAACCCCATGATTTGACTAGTGGTGGCTGGGTAGAATGTGATAGCAACAGTTCACCCCCACCTTGCTCTAACCGCAAGGTAGGAGACAAGCCAGACTGCCCTTGATCTGGTATCCAAGGGTCAAAGTCCACCTCCCGTTTAAGTGAGATCCGTGGCTTTTCAAAGCTATGATATGCAGCCCTTGGATCTATGATCCAAGGCTAGAAAATGACCACACAGACCCAACCCAACAGTAAAGGGGCGCGTGACACAACTGATATTCAGAAGTTAGGCTATATAACCCAAACTTTATTAATCAAATACATCAATGTATACATTATTTCATCATGTTCAAACTTAAATAACTTCTTCTAGGATCCTCTAATTGTCACCAAAATTTGACCATTGCTTTAACACAGCTCAAGCTACATTCTATTTTAATATGGTGCCAAAACCCAACTATTTGACCATTCAATTAAATACTTCAAAAAGGCATAAATTTAAGGAATTTAATCGTGAAATCAATGTCAATCAACACTCAAATTACCACAAGCACTTGGAACTCTCAAGATAACTCAACATTCATGAATTAACTTATTTTATTGGACATTTAAGGATTCCAAAAGTGAACTCCATCACATCCTACACACCTTAAGAGAAATTTCATCCTCGAAATTAAGTCAGAAATCCAGTCCATCACATCATATACATCTTAAAAGAAATTTCGTCCTCAAAATTAAACCATACTCATACTTCCAGGAAAAACCTTATCTTGCCTTCATCCACATATACAACACTATTTTAGGTGCAACATATCCAAAAACAAAGCTCCCCAGTCATATCCAAACCACATTTAGGAGGTTTTGTAAACATCTAGGGTGCAAAAAGGGTGAACCACTCATCATATAACATGGTTTAGGAGCTTAGGTTACGTCATGACGTATCTCAACATTTGGATTTACATATATATATATATTTTCAAGCAAGAAATTCCAACATTAGCATATACTTTTTAAGAGGGGGTCAACTATAATTAACCCACTTTATTTGTATAGACCATATCACAATGTCATTATCTTTATGTTGTGCTAACTATCAAACTATATATTTCATCTTTATTAAGCACTAAGATTAACACCTTATGTAACATGTTTCGTTCATATGATTCTATTTCCTTGCTCATAATAAATTGCAACACTTATTAGTGAATTTATCTCAAGATTAACCAACAGTTTCACATTATCATCATTATTCATTTACATGGTTAACCATATATGCATTGATATCTATTAAACCATCTCTAGGTTTCTATCATATCATGTCTATGTATCACGTCTCGAGATTAGATCACATCCTTACATATATTATATCATGGTTGTGCTAAACCAACTTATGTCAATGACTTATTTAACATATATCAAAGATTTATCTAGCCCAATTGGGGTTCTCCTGACCCATATCATGAGGGTAGTGTCGTGCTCAGTCTCTCTGAGCTAACACAACTCTATGAGTATCTCATAAGCACATACTTTATCTTTCCTCTCTTAGCTTAGGGTCCTCAGATTACCTCATTGGCACTAGCGATAGATTTACAAGCTCTAGCCACATAAGCACAAACTAAAACATGTTATGACATACTCTTCATAGGTCTCTACCCATGAGTTATTCTTACTCAACACTATGTTTTACACATGTCACTAGTGTCCTAGGTGGGGAACCACCAACCCGATCTCGAGGCTTCACAGAAACTGACATAGCTACCTCCTCCGGAGTCTTGGGCTCTCTCCCTCACCCAGATGGAAGGCACTCATATTGATGTTCACATATGTACATGTAACCAGCCTCTTTCTATCTCTAGGGTTTGGTCCTCCCATGGACATCTAGGGTTCAACAAAACTATATGAATCATACACAAAGTGACTCAACTCAATCACTCAGAAGTATTCTAGTTTAGGACATATCATATCACATATCTCAGAATTCTCATATCTTGGAGTCTAGGTTCTCTAACCTTCTCCCTGTGGGTCTTGCTCTCTTATGAGCTAACCCCAAAACTGGTCCTAACACTATAGGTCCTCCTTTATAAAAGAGATTGAGGCTCGTGCTGATTCACATCCTTGTCTTAGCTTAAGACATATCTTATCTTGTAAAAGCCTAGTTACTTGCATCATCAAAACTTATCTCAAATCCTCAAAACTGAACTTACATCCTCAAAGATAAACATAGATCATCAAAAACTATATTATATCATCTATATATGACTTAGATCATATCATCAAACTTATTCTATCTATTCCATATATCACATATACCAAACAAGGCTCTAGACATCTAATCTAGAACTACACTCTCTTCTAGACTGATGTCATTCACTTTCACTTAGGTTGCATGACCACCTCCTACTCGTACATGTGTGGGGACACATTTTTGTAATACATATACATATTAAAATATTATATAGTTTTCTATGATAAAACAAGCGTCAGAGAAACTATCACGGTTCGATCCGGTTGGAATCCAAAACCAAATCCTAAAATGAGTGCCCCACACATAGTAGAGAGTACAGTGTCATGAAAACTAAGGAAAGGGGTGAGAACATGGTGTAGACTAGTGTAGCTACTCTAGACAATGAGCGCCATATGTCTAGGGTTTCTCTTCCCTTGATGCATGTCATTTCCATATACTGCAACGTCCCATACCGCTGCACTACAAGGAAAGAACGACATCTAAGGACTTGCTACTCAACAAGCACCAGTCTAGACCTAGTTCTCGGACATCTAGGTGCTAACCTAGAGGCTAGGTCAGATCTAGTCTCTAAAAGATGACTAATCTAACCCTAAAAATATTATTAAGTTCAAGGTTCTTTAGTTTTGAGTTGCATAACGAGCAAATGGCAGGCTTTGCTATTGTTCATGCTCTGATACCACATGTGACGTCCCTGGATTTTCTAAAACTTAATCTGATGTGTGACGTCCAAATTGAAACTCTCACCTCAGTGAGAATCCCAATTTAAACACCCCACACTAGGCTAAGAAGAAGAAAATCAGAGGAAGTCAAAAGGAAACACAGTAGCACATGTACATGAACAATAATAAAACCATACACACATGTTCACCATTCAACATATAATTACAACATGAATTGTTACAACATTTGATATTACACATTGAAAGGTAAACTTATACATATACATGTACTACCACTAAACTACAGGATCTTAAAACAACAAGTCCACCTGTACATCAGATCGACACACAACTCTCAACTATCCTGGATCTTCAAGAGCATAACCACAACCTAACAAAAGATTACATGCGGTACACGTCAGCTCAATATTCAAGAATATTGTACTGAGTATGCCTACGTGTCTTTTATATACCTCTCATCATATCTTGGCAATAAGATAAAACTAATACTTGGCAGGTATAAATAAATATAAGAAAAGAGTATACTTGCACAAAGATATTCATTAGTAAAAGAGAACACATATTTTAAGCTCATTTTTCCATTATATGCTCGTGCATCTGCCTACCAATGGGATAGATGCATTCAGGCCTTATGATCTGCTTACCAAAGAGATAGATCATTTTACACGTGATCTACTTACCAAAGAGATAGATCACTCACTAGCACTATGCTTACCAAAGAGATATATTGCTTTCATATAATGGAACAAATATATTATGTTTCATGTGTTAATAGCCATAAGTATGGAAAATCATGCAACATATCATACAAGAACAATCATTTCATCCAATATCATATGCCAAGTATTTTACTACTCATTTAACACAAGCATATTGTATAATAAGCCAAGTAAGAGGTAATGGCGTACCTTCCAAAGAGATATCCTAATCACATATTCCTCATGTCATCTATATCTTTGTTAAACATGATCAAGACAAGATCATATACTACCATCAGGTTCTCATCATCTTACATCTCGTCTTAACCCTAATCATATCCATTTTAGGGTTTTCTTAACTCATTATGATATCCTCATTATTACTTGTATTGCTATCTTAGGTTTATCTTACTGCTGTCATATTCTAGATTATAATTCATCAACTGGATATACTCATGTGTCACATTATTATGTGAACATATTTAACATTATGTCACTTTCCGTAACCATATCAGGGTGACATCACATGTATTAAGGGTGCTTTTCATATAACATGAATTGTGTTCATCATTATGATCTCATAATTAAAATTGAGGTTTCATATACTGATATGAGCTTACTCTGTGAATTTCATCATTTATTGAGCATGTGTGCATTTATTGCATTTTATTTAGGGTAAAAAGCCCTAATTATCCATATGGAGTAAATTACATGATTTCATGCTTCAACATGATCATATCTGACATCATATGCATTCTTCATAATTATGGACTTACTAATATTTTTCCATGATTTTATGTCATCATTTGCTATTTATTATCCACTAAACAAGCATTACACATCTTTCATGATATCACAGATATTAAAGCATTAAAAGGTATGATTCTATATTGTTCTACGCATTTTTCTGAGAATTTTTGTACCTTATATGTATCTTTCTGATGCTCGAGCTAATTACTATGATTTATCAAAGATCTAACCAATTCTGGGATTTTCTTACCTTTTAGCCAATCTAGAGCCACCACATGTCCACCAGGTCGGCACTGCCCTTTGCTGGCTTGGGTCGGTTTAGGGTTGGTCTGGCTACAAACTGGCCGGTTCAGATTTGGAACCAAACCTACTTTCTTTCTCTCTTTCTCACACAATCGACCTTCCCCTGTTCTCTGCGTGCGCCACCGCGATGCTCAGCTTTGGCGACCGATCTTCCATCTACATGTCTTCTTCGTGAGCTCCCCACAGTGCCCACAGCTTCGAGATCCCTTCCAAGACCTCCACGACTTCGTGGCTTCACTTCTGCGGCTCCAAAACCTAGTGCCCAAGAGCTCACCGCCGTAAGGCTCTGACACAGCGGAGCGAAAGAGGCGATCTACCTCTGGTCATCCTCGCGCCAAGATGAAGCTTCCAAAAGCTTCGCACCGCCTCCAGGAACTCATCCATATCCTCCATTGTAGTTGGAGCCACTAAGGATAGGCCCTGAAGAGTGGTCTTCTTCTCTGTCGGACCTTGGGTCATAGGTCATGGTGACCTCCACGAAAAATACTGAAAACGCCAGCTTTCTTCCATTGTAGCCCGTCTCATTATTTCCCTTTCTAAAAATTACCCAGAACCCCTTCTAGCTTTTCTTCTTACTCATGCTACACCTTCAGCCACCACCTGCTTGCCGTAAAGGAGAGTCTCTGCAAATAGGGAGCTCGTTCTCCCTATATCTTTCACCAAATACTACGATGTGAAGGTCAGGATGGAAGTTTTCAATAAGGCGAGGATAACTACTCGGTCTCCTGCCCCACAACCCCATGATTTGACTAGTGGTGGTTGGGTAGACTGTGATAGCAATAGTTCACCCCACCTTGCTCTAACCGCAAGGTAGGAGACAAGCCAGACTGCCCTTGATCTGGTATCCAAGGGTCAAAGTCCACCCCCCGTTTAAGTGAGATTCGTGGCTTTTCAAAGCTATGATATGCGGCCCTTGGATCTGTGATCCAAGGCTAGAAACTGACCACGCAGACCCAACCCAAAAGTAAAGGGGCGTGTGACCCAACTTATATTTAGAAGTTAGGCTATATAACCCAAACTTTATTAATCAAATACATCAATGTATACATTATTTCATCATGTTCAAACTTAAATAACTTCTTCTAGGATCCTCTAATTGTCACCAAAATTTGACCATTTGTTTAACACAGCTCAAGCTACATTCTATTTTAATATGGTGCCAAAACCCAACTGTTGACCATTCAATTCAATACTTCAAAAAGGAATAAAGTTAAGGAATTTAATCGTGAAATCAATGTCAATCAACACTCAAATTACCACAAGCACTTGGAACTCTCAAGATAACTCAACATTCATGAATTCACTTATTTTATTGGACATTTAAGGATTCTAAAAGTGCACTCCATCACAAATGTACATACTCTTAACATTCTTATGATCCCATCCTCCATGTCACCTACTTGAATACATACATCATTGCATATTTTCATTCTTTAGACATTCATACTGTTTCCTCATTATCTCATAATTGAATGAAATAGAATGAGTTAGAAGCTTGCCTTTATGAGTATTAATCAAATCCTTTTTGTCCATGTGAATTATCACATGATTGGTTCTCTAGACAAACCTTACCAATAGACTCCCATTTGCACTTAGAGCCAATCACCCAAGAATCTCATTCTTAGTGATCCAAACATGTTCGCCATGCTTCTGCTGTGTAAGTGCTTAATCCAGTGGGTTAGCAACTTTTTGCTATTAGTCAATATATTACATGTTTCTTATCTCTTCGCTCCGAGATGAAACCACTGTAATATGGTATCTAATGTTCCATTCCTAAAAAGTAGCTCCATTGTTGTCACAATACTTCTACTGAGTCATCAATGATTGGAACATCTATAAGCTCATCATATGAACTTCTAGATCCATGTAATATCACTCTGTGTTCGTAATACAAGTATACTTGGCTTCTAATGTAGAATAGTATTAATGGATATTAGTTAGGAACCCTTCCAACTAAAAACATCTCTCCTTTTAAATCAAATAAATTTAAATTGTGATCATTTTTTCATACTAGAAGCTAGCATCGATGTAAAACTTTACATTCATGTTATGACCCACTTGATGATTAACCAGTAAGCACATCGCTTAGTATATCATTAAGTTGATTAAGTTGGGTTAAGTACTCATAGATGCAATTAGTGTTTTGATCAAGTGAGATAGTCTAATTAGTATGTTTTTATGAAGGTAGAGGACCTCATTCTTGGAAATTTGCAAAAGAAATCATGCAATTCGGACCTACGAGGCAAAAGATATGATGTTTTCAATTTCTCGAGCTTAATCTAAAAAAATTCCATTAATTGGTCTTTTTACCTCTTTAGTGGGTCGGCTACCCCTTTCCTTATCCTTTCTTCTTCCCCGGTCGAAACGTGACTGCTTGAAGCGGCACCCGAACTAGGTCGATCGACCTGCAATAGAGGTGATGAGCGAGGGCGATTCTAGGGTTTGGTAGCCTCATCTCCAGTAGTGCCCAACGCCCTTTGTACTCTTCTTCTTCCTTCATCCTTTCCTTCCTTCTTCCTTGCCCTAGCGGTGCCCCTAGCAACAGCACAGCCAACAACAGTAGCTACAACTGCAGCGGTGGCCAGAGGGCGATTGGCATGAGCAAGCAGCATGAAAACGCTACCCCGATTTCGTCCTTGAGGTCTAAACTTGAACCCACAACGAATAGCCACGAGCAGCACCCAACTAGCCTCTTCTCTTCAACCTATATGTGAGGAAGAAGTTGCTGCTTGCAGCAGCAGGTCCAAACCAGGGGCAGTTCTGCTTGGGAAACACCGTGAAGATGAATCCAATAAGCTCGGTCAAGGGTCTAGAACTCGATTCCAACGCCATTTAGCCACGAGTTGCGCCGAATAGCTGAGCCCTTTCCATCTGTGCGTGAAGCAGGTCTGAACCAGGGCTGCTCGGGGGTAGATGACGACCCCACTGACGTCTAGAAACTGGACTCTGGATGCGTTTCTAGTCGATTTGCGGTCACCTCACCCACTATGAGTAGAATTTCACTCACTAAGAACATATAACTCCAATAATTGGGTGTTTTTTGTTGAATCGATGTTATTTGCAGGTAACAAAATTTACCCTGGTGCCAGGTAGTGTCGGCGCCACTTGATTTCTAATTTTCACATTTTATTTATTAACGTCCGCACGACGTTAATTAGTTAATCGATATGTGTGATTTGGATTAGTGAAAATACATGATTAATTGAAACTTAAATTACTCGATTAAGCGTTGAAATCAGAGCACATGACCAGTAACGACACAGTTTGGGTATAAACCCAGGCTATATGTTTTAGTAAGTTAATCGATGCTCAATTTCAAAGAAATGACAATGACATGAAAGGGTTCAATAGAAGCCTAGTTGCACACTCCCGATCATATTTAATGTGAATTTATTAATAATTATACGAATCGACACGTTTCTCAAGGATATCATAAGAAATTCTCAGTTATTATCAATAATTCGTGTCATGATAAGTAATTAACTCTTAATTGGGTTAAGTGGAGCATAACTCGTGATTAGGGTTGATGTGCACATTTTTCTAGGAATTTCAAATAATTTACAAGTGCTACTAATGATTTCTCATATGTTGAGTAATAAACCCTTATTAGTATATTAAGATGTTTAACTACATGATTTCAGTATGTATGTGCCAAGTTGACAAGTATTCTATTTATTTAAAACTGTGTGCAAGTACAATATGTTGATTTCTCAGTAAACTACAATGTTTGAGCATATTGCACTGACAAGTTAGAAATGATATACATGTTGTATTTATAAGTTTTAGATAAATAGATGCGGTACCCTAGAGATACCAGAGTCAAGTATAAGTAAGATAAAGGTACAATGTAGTAAGATCTTTCTAAGAATAATAAAATAATAGACTTAAGGGCCTTGAACACCGTAGAACCCCTATGTGAGGTTTGCGCCTTAGGGGTGAAACGACCTAACCCTGACATTGTCAATATATGGGGGTCGGAACGTGCTATCAGGTGGCACGAGGGACAAAGCCCTAGTGGAAGTCTCCTTAAATTATAGTTTGCAGTGTCCAACATCAACCAGAAGTCCTTGTGGCACTAGAGTACAAAAAAGTGTGTCCAACATCAACCAGAAGTCCTTGTGGCACTAGAGTACAAAAAAGTGTGTCCAACATCAACCAGAAGTCCTGGTGGAACGGGAGTATAAAAAAGCCAATAGGTGGCTTGACTCTCTTCCTGTGTGCTTAGGTTAGAGGAGGAGTCCAGTTTACAGCACAATAGGAGTGTTGAGGCCAGAGAGCCAGTTTCCCTGTTGCAGACCAGGAGAGTAGTCAGACTTAACTATCCCAGGGTGTCGGCTAAGTCTTATACGGTGGGGTCGTAGTTCGCTACGAGTCTTCATATGTAGAGTACACTACATATGATCAAAGAATAAGATAAAATATGTTCATATAGGTTCACAAAGTTTCTTATAAGAAGAAATATTTGAGTCAGATTCACAACATTTGTCCTTTAAATGAAATTTTAGTATTCTCTGTTATTTATTCATATCTACAGCCTTGCAGTAATTGTTTTCTGAATGAAATATTGACATCTCCTGTCGTTTAAATTATATAATTTAGATCTTCTCAGTATGGTATTATCTTGAATTTTATTCCAATTAATAAACATAAATGAGTTATCTGCGATGGTTGGGTGAAATTCTATTCACTGAGCCAGTAGCTCACCAACCTACTGAAACATTTTTTAGGTCAGCGTCAACACGAGGAAGCTGAAGGATTGTATCGCCCAAGTTCTTAGAAGGTAGTTTGTAGTTAGATAGATGTCTCTTAGTCCTTTCCCCTCGGTCCTTGGGCATGTGGTGTGGTAGTTTAGATTTTAGTCATCTATTGTGCTTTATATTCCGCATGAAAAATGTAATAAGAGGTGTAAATCTGCTTTACCTATCTAGTAATGTAATTAGTAGTTACTTCCATAGTTTAGTAATATTTCAATTTATTCCAAGTTATAAAATTTACCTTTTGGTTAATTTTAAGTGATTCACTACAAAAAAAAGGGTCTTTAACTATAAAAAAAATTGTAGCGAAAACCCCATATTTTGTAGCTAAAGGCTTTAACTACATATTTCTTTACACATACAAGTTGTAGTATATGCTCGTATAGCTAAAGCCTTTAACTATATTTTTCAAAAATGCAGTTAGATAATCCATTCACTACAAATTCATATGTATCCAGAAGCGTAGCTAGATATTGTCCTTACATATTTAAATATAAGTAGACTACAATTGTATATATAGTTAGTATGTAGCAAAAACATGAAGTTAATACATTTTATATGTATTTAGTGTGTAGGGAAAGGCAGCAGTTACTATATACATATATATGTAGTTGATTATGCATCTAGCTACATATGTAGTGACATTTAGTACACATACATATATATTCTTAGCTCGACTATATATATATATATATATATATATATATTAGTACACAAGCTATTTTAGTAACAAAATTGTAGTATTTAGAACAAGTTATGCTCATTATGCCAACAATCTTACTTTCATTTATAATGAAACGTCGAATGTACATGGGGAGGACGTATACCTTGCCCCTATTACATAATGTGTACAAAGAAAAGTATACACATATATCAATGATTTAGTGGTCTACTAACATCTTTGTGAAAGAGTTGTCTTTCTCGACCAGTTTTAACATCCTTATTGTCTTCTTCTTTTGTTCGAGTTGTTGTTGTTCGGCCAGCATCGTCCAAAAGCACCAGAGATAAGAATCTGAAAAGAACCTTCTAAGAAGAAATATAAGGAATATCGTCCCTACGAAGTTGGTAGCTATGTTTGCAGATGCTGAAAGTGGTTGTACACATCCAAAAGAAAATCTGAGTTGCTTATTTGTTAATAGATCGGAATGAAAGGCCTCAAATTCTGCAAATATATCCCACAAGTTCATGTTAATAAGCTGGCCGCTGTTGGAAATAAAGAATAAGTGATAATGCATAGTAGATTATTTGAAATATGAGACATTGAAATGTGCCACCGTTTTGAAAACATAAATATTTGGTTTGCAAAACATAATAGAAAACCTTTTATCTATGTTTTCTAATGGTGCGAGTACAACAACCAGTACTGCTACGTCAAATTCAATGTATAACTGGAAGAATAGCAACTCATCCCACAGACACATCGAGGTCATTACCTATCAATTCCTAAAGCAAACAAAGGTCATATACATACAAACTAAAAGGTTCCAAACTCACGACAAAACTCACCTGGAAAAGATATTTCTGCATTGAACTGCTCAATACCCATCACTTTCTCAACCTGTAAGGTCAGTAAGTGTCTATAGTTCAGTAGCTAGTGCATTGGAAATGCGGATCACGACAGCTTCTAGTGTCAATCAAAAATTATCAAGCAAATTCGGTTCAACTCGAAAATTATCAAGCAAATTCAGTTCAGTAATTGTAGAAGCAGCAAACATAAATATGTTCAGCTTAATGTTGGTATAACTACTACATAACAGTTATAACTAATATTAGTAGACATTGAAATCTAAATCAGTAAACATAATTCAATACAACTCCAATATATTCATGAGGAAAATTTGAACTAAACATGAGTATGTGAGTGTTCATAGATTACCACAACAAGAACTTCAATGTAAACCAAACGTCATCAACCCAAATGGCCCACTCATAAAATAGAATAGAAGATACTCCAAGAAGTTTGGGAACCTGTTGAATTTGCATCAAGAGCTAAGAGGCAACCAAGACTTCTTAACAGATTGTAATGTAAAACTGAAGTTGCATGAAAAACTACATAGAGCTATAGTAATCAATCCAGCTAAGACATAGCTTGACTGTTCTTGAGCAGAGTCTGATGTTCATCAACTCAAATGATAGAGATTTCCACCTAGGTCCTTGTGTTTATTCAGTAAAATCATTCCACCTTTGAGTTTATTCTTAAGAATAGTTGCAAATAAATAGCAAATGGATACTACTTTTAGGAAAGATTTACATCAAGTAGCTGAGATTTGCTGCCAACAGTGAGCTTGCAAATATCGCATCATCTTTGTGACTGAATGTAACTGACGTATTTTTCCTGGAGAAGAAGCATGGTGTTAAAAGGAAAATAGTTGTTAGACACTGGCTAACAAACTTAGTTAGTTGTAGGGTAAATGAGGCTCTACTAACCACCCTGCTAGAACCTAGTTTAGGTTCCTCTTACATAATACTTTAACCATCTATTAGTTTGCTAATTTACTTATCATGTAATGTGTAAGCAGTCGGGTACATGTAATACCCATACCCATCATTCCTACAACCACCTCTAATCATACACACACTTTGGTTGTAGCTATGCCAAGAATGTCTGGGAATCAATACATCTGAAGATAAGGATGAGAGGTCTGAAGAAAAGAAGTATGGGGGAGACAATAGATAGTATGAAGAGACCCTCAAACAACAAGATTTGTTGGGCATGGCTGGATCAATGTCGGTTACTAGGGTCGGCATAAACAAGCACATATTTAATGAAAATCAACCAAATAGTAGTAGTTATTGAAGAGGCAATTGACAATTGTTCTCATCTGACCTACATGAAAATAAAAACAATCTCAAGGGTGAGTGGACGGACCAAATCAATAGAGTATCAAAATAGAACTTGTCACATGGGATAATCATAGACTATTATGTCCATACAATTTCTATTGATCTCTATAGAAAATTTGTAAGGTAGCTTGAGCATTACCCCTTCCCCTGTCCATTTGTGAGGATGAATGATGGGAGTGTATAAAGTAGTCTAAAATATAAAACCTTACTATTTAGGGAATCTTACAGCAATCATAATTCTATGTTTCTCTACAGATACAAAGAGGTATGAAATTGAATGCCATGGTCCATTTATGCAGCAGTTCAGGTAAGCATGAATTTCAAAATTTTCTATGCTTAAGGAAGATACATCCTAGAAGACAGAACAACACAAATGAATATATGTATAACAAAAGAGACAACAATTGGCTGTCACATACACGACATATGTAATAAAACAGGGACCATATAATGCCCAACATACCATTTCAATTGCAGTTGGCAGTCTTCTACAAATTCCTTTATACCTATACATATTACATGTCCCAATAAATGGCATATCCACCAAAATAGTCCCATGGATTCTGTTCAAAATACAAAAAACTTAACACATCAATGAAAAAGATAACACGATGGATATATTCTAGCCTAAATATTAAGGATGTCAACATCACAATAATTCTCAACTAGAGCTAGTTCTGAATTGAATGTCGATCCAGTTACAGAAGAATATAATTTTGCAAAGTACACAATAGGCATTCCAAAGTTCAATACATACAAGTAGAAAATAGAACACCTTAAACCCTAAAGAGAATCAGTAATAGTTGACATATATCATTACAATTACTAATTTGGTTTGATTGCAGATGGTTCCCTAATTTCAAGAAGTTGTAGTCGATGCTATTATTAAAAGGTTACTTCTTTCCGGTCCAAAATCCTTAATCCACAGAATGAAACCTCTCTGAACCTAAATTCCATCTATCTTCTTGATTGACCTAGGACACAGATCTTAACTCTAAGCCTAATGTTGACATATGTGTGAAGGCGGTCCTCGCGAAGGGGCATCTAGGCCATCCTAGGTGTTTTTCATTTTTAACATATATATAGTTAATATATACATAGATATATAGTTATGTTTGACTATATTAATCTATAAGTATACTTTTATCAGGTTTCTTAAAGCTTAGTCAATCATTGACTTGACCTATATTATACCTAAGTTGGCCTTAGCTAGACCTAACTATCCTGATTTTGATCTGGGGTGATTTAGATTTGACCTAGTTAAAACTTAATCTGACCTACCTTGCCCTAATTTGACTGAAACCAGACCTAATTTGACATGACATGACAGAATTAGACCTCACTTCCATTTATTTGCCTTAATTGAACCTAAATTAACAATTGAGGAGAGAGATAGAAAGAGTAGTCGAATAAAAAAGACAATAGATTGACGCTATAAAGAGACAGTTGAGGACCTTATTAATCTTTCAATATATCCATAGTTACAGGAATAATCAACAATACTTCTAAGAGTAGGAAAATAAAAGAGTAAACCCTTATGTAATTTCACATCTTGAGATTCTGATGAACATTGATTTGTGTGTTAGGCTATAATTTGTCAAGAATATAGATCAGGGGAAGAGAAAGGGCTATAAAAAATCATATAACTGGTACAACTATACAAAGCCTTACAAACCAGCCCACTTGTTAGGTTTCCCACTTTCATAGAGGCAGACATTGACATATATAAAATATGGTGCATGGAATTGAGTATCAGATCAGTAATATGACTATCTCATGTGAATTAATTCAATCTGAACCTGACATCCAATTAGGATTAATTGGATGAAAGACTCTTAATGCATTGCTAGTTCTTAGTTATCCAACACATAAAATTAACCAGTCTTAAGATTCAGCTCTAAAACAGACGCACGCCTATGAAGTCTGAAGAGAAATCAAAATAGTAAATTTTCCATTCCAGAAGACATCAATCAAAGTCAAAGCTTCTAAGGTAGAGAGCCCTAGATGAGATCTAGGGAACTAACATCCAGATTACATCTTAACTTTAAGTGTCTTTCACTTAACCATCCAACAGCAAATATAAGTCAAAATAACATGAGAGATAATGTTGTTACTTACGCCATGTCAACAACATGTTCCTTTTCTTGAGGAGCAAGAGCCATAACCGGCAGAAAGGAACTAGCACTTTGCAGCTGTGCAACCAAACTTTTATCAATCAGACATGAAAAAAAAAACTAAAGAAGAAACAATGCAAAGCGACGTAAGGCTCATAGTGTACCATGTAATGACCAGACATATATTCTGGAGTAGCTCCAATCGGCACTTTGGATTCGTAAACAACCAATCCAACCTGGAATCCAGAATTTATTATATTGTGTTAAGGGTGAAAACCATACAGGGATAATGAACATGCTCTACGAAAGAGGAATTCACAAAGAACTCATATGTTTTCACCTTTGACCACTTGCTCAAGGGTTCCAGTTGAACACCCCTGTTCATCAAGACAACAGCTAAATCTCTTCTATGAGTCTGTGAACATCATTCTATAAGAACATATACTTTCGGTATGGGTGAAAATAAATTCACAGTAAAAGATTTTAAGGCAAGAATTTAAAAAGATGCAACTCCCAGAAAATAAAACAGTTATCAGTATTATAGCACATCATCACACATAAAACATTGATAGAAAGTTAGCCCAAGCTGTAAGAAAGCACCATTCCATTAGTTCTTAAACTTCAGAAAGAAAGAAAAAAAGAAAAAAAAAAAAGCAAACCTCTATAAAAGTTTAAACCTTTAAGGTGTTTGTGCGCAAGCAAACAGGCCTAGGCTTCTCAAAGGATTCAATAAGTTCAAGAAGTTCTACAACAGGAAACATCTGCAAAAAAAGAGTAACAATAGAATACATTGGGCACTGAAGTTGATAAATAATTAGTCAAAAAAGGAACCACATAGGAAATTTAAGAGATACCTCAACAAGAGCACCGATTAAGAATTCATTCTACCCGTAATATGTTCCCAAATCAGCTTTAAGCTGCTCAACATATTCCTTCCTTGAGGATCCCTCTTGTCTCAGGGTTTTGAAATTGGCCAGTACTCGCATTACTTTGAGAAAATAATGAAATATACTATCAGCACTAAGAAGATGGCAAATGCAATGTGAAACAAAATATGAATATGCTACTAGCCGATATCAGCAACACCCAACAATGGAGCTCTAACTGCATATTTTATCAGTCCGACTGCAATTATATTATATGCAGGACAGCCACTGACGACAACTGTGAAATCTTATTACAAATATAGGATGGCAACATACCCTCTCTAATTCTAAGTTGAAGACTTGTAAGATCAGGAGGCCGGATTGCTTCTTCTTTGAGTTCCTGCCCCCACACAATAGGTAAAATAGTAATTCAGTAAACAAAAAGATAAATGAGAGTCATCCAATTATGAGAAACAAAAAAACAAAACAAATTCAATGATTTGCTAAATTGAATGTCTAGCAGGGTGGTAGAAGACATGAGAAAGAGGCGGTAAACAGACCTCCTGAGTTGGAAGCCTGAACTCATCATATTCCCCTTTTACATTGAGTTTCAACTCTGCATGAGCGTCCTCCATTTCCCGTGCCCTCTCCTCATCAATGGCTTTAGACTTCTCCACAATGTCAGACTCATCATCGAAATCAGATTCTTCTTCGCCTTCTTCCTCGCCTTCTTGCTCTGCTTTGGTAAACCAAAATGACAATTACGTGACAGTAAAACTGTTGAACAAAAAGGAGAATAGAACCACCAATGTTTAACTAAATATGCACAACAAAACACACCATCGCTGCTCCCTCCAAGGAAGTCATCGGGAAAAGGTTCGTCATCGTCCGAGAAAGACACGTCGGATGGAGGTCCATTCCCTTCTTCCCCTTCTCCACTTGATTCTCCTGAGTGAATTTCTTCAGCTACCTCTTCCTCGTCGGAGTCATCGTCTTCGAGAAGGTTGAATTTCTTCACAGGTTTGGATGAAGCTAGCTCCTGTACCTGCTGCTTCTTATTCTTCTTCTTTTCGGACGCACTCAGCTGAGCTTTGCTGCTCTTCTGGTTTTGACCCTTCCGTGACTTTGCCAAAGAAGCGGACGACTTGATAGCCATTGAGAAGGGTAAAAGAGCTTGGTAGCTGTGTCGGAGCCGCTCTAAGAACCACAACGACCACTCTAGAGGGTGTCCACTGGAGAGACTACAACGGGGATGGGACGACGAGGGTTTAGGGTTCGGGACAGCACGTAGTGGTGCCTAATTGTCACATGTCCTCTTTTTTCCTTTTGTTTTTTTTCTTCTTTTTTTGTCGATGGGCTGAAGGAGGATCTGACGAAAGCCTTCACAGGAGCAATCATTCGTGGGCCTCAGGTTGGAGTAGTCATGCACCTATTTTTGCGCAGAATAGAAGAAGGCACACGGGCAAAGCATGTTGCTTGTTTTGGGGAACTTTCAACCTTTTGGGCACGGTGAAAAGTATCATCTAAGGAGTCAACTAGTAATTTTGTGGTGGATTCTTACATAGAATAGAAATCATTATTCTATGATAAATAGAAGACTTCATAATAACAATTAGAAAGAAATTGGGGAAATTTTGAAAGAAAATAAGATTTGATACATATGACATTTACTTTCACTGCTCGTGTTTTCTTCTGCTTATTCAACATCTTGTGAAGTAATCTCGTACCAAGAAATACTAACATGTTTAGGGACTTTATTTCATCACACAGTGAGTCACAAAGAGGAATGAAATTGCACACCACAGTCCATGTATGCGGCAATTCAGGAATAGCAGGAATTCCAAGGTTTTCTATACTTATGTGTCCCAATAAATGGTATTTCCACCATCCCATGGATTCTATCAAAATACGAAAACTGAATATATTAAGGAAATGCAAATGACAATAGATTGATGCTAGCATATAATATTAACAATGTCAACATCGCAATAGGTTCTCAAATTTGGGTACATGTGAATTGAATGTCAATCCAACTACAGAAGAATGTGGTTTTGAAAAATACACAATAGGCACTCCAATGCTCAATATATACAAGTAAAAGCAATATAACACCTTAAAACCTAAAGTGAATCAGTAGTCATTGACATATATTATTACAATTACTGATTTGATAGCAGATGGTTCCCCATTTTCAAGAGGTTGTAATTGATACTATTATTAAAAGGTTACTTCTTTCCTGTCAAAAATTCTTACTCTACATACCAAACTTTCTCTGAGCCCAAATTGCCATCAGTCTCCATATATCTAATCGATTGACTTAGGGCACACACATCTCTACTCTAGGCCTAATGTAGACGTACTTGTGAAGGAAGTCCTCACCAAGGGGTGTCTAGGGCATCCTTGGTGTTTTATATTTTTTTGGCATGTATAAAGTTAATATAAATATGAATATTTAGTTATATTCAAATTTATTAATTACAAAGTATACTTATATCAGTTTTTTCAAAGCTCTGTCAATCTTTTTTTAAATTTAACCTATCTCACATCTAACTTGGCCTTAGCTAGACTTAATTGTCCTAATTTAAAGTTATCTAGATTTGACCTAGTTAGACCTTAATCAACCAACCTTGCCTTAATTTGGCCTAAATTAGACCTAATTTGGCATGAAATGACCTTATCGGTCCTAACTTCCCTTATCTGCCTTAATTGAACCTAAATCAACAGTTGGGGAGATAGATAGAATGAGTTTCCGAATAAAAAAGGCTAATAAATCAACACTCTAAACATTGTAGGTGAAGTGACCTTGCATTAATCACCCTTCAATGAGGTTGTCCGTGAAGTGTGGAGTTGTAGGGCTAATAGTGAGAGCAACCACATGCACGAGCATCCAAGTAGTATTTGGGATGAGCCATGTCGTATCATCTCTACCAATCAGAAACTCAAAAGTTTGTTGTTCTTGTTAAGCATGGCTCAGAAAGTATTAAGTATGTGCCAAGTGTATGAAACAAATTGATGGTAAATCTTAGATGACTAATTGGGATAATCTGGAGTGTCCCTCCTCCCTGATGGAAGTTATTAAGGGAAATGTGTGATTCTTGACACTGTAGTATCTTGATATCATTATGATGAATAGTATTAAGAATATTAAAGAATAAAATTCCACTTTCTATATATTACTGAGTAGGAAGCCATATTTGACTAACATGGAAGGTCTTATGTGTGGCTTTCTACCCAATGGAGGTCTCAGTAACATTTAAACTACAAATTATTACATTTTTAATGGTGGGTACTCTACTACTCTTATAGTTAAATTATTGGATCCAACTTTTTGATGAGTGATGGTGTTTAGATAACTTAATTGGCTTTCTGCTTTCCCTCCCAGCTCACCTACTGAACTGACTGAGTTATTTGTGCATCACAACTTTGGTAATGAGTTGAATGTTCAATGTTAAAATGTAGGCCTACCAACTGTTATGAGAGGAAATAAGGTAATTTCAGCTACTACCAGCCAATATCATTGAAAAAACAAAAGACAAAATATATATTTATGTGTGTTAACTTGTTCCAAAGTTAACTTTGCTTACAAAAATGCTATAAATATATACAGGAAATAGAAGAATAATACCTGACTAAAGATGATGCTATCATTTCATCACGCTTTTCCAGAATGGAAGTAAAAATCCACTATAGTTAACCGTGTTGAGGTTAGAACTGTAACAACAAAAAAATTCTAGTTAAGGAAATACTATCTAAAAGGTGCTCAAAAACATCATTAGTATAGAATTCGTTTTGCTTTTTCAACTCTACAATCAAGAAGGTATTGTTCATAATCATCACAAGTAGGTGAATCTTTACACATTGTTAACAAGATATTTAATGATCTAAAGACTCACAACTTCCCTCTTCTCTTCCGAAAGGCAAATAACAAATTAGAAAATTTAATCGCAAGTTAAATGTGTTCATTTAAGAAATAATTCTACCAAAGTATCAGAGTAGATGACTGTCTCCTACTAATAACCAACAGCGAAAACAAAAGCAATCAATAAATAGTTAAACAACTAGCTTACCCATAGTTGTATATAACACTAGGAATTAGGTTGACTTGACTATGTTGGTCAATTATATGTAAAAACACTCATCTAGAATAGCAGCAACGATAGGAATATTAGAGTTATATTATACCTTTTGAACCACCCCTAAAGAAGGCGAAGGAGCATTGAGATGAAAACACTAAACAAAAGTTCAAAAACAACCAGTCTCCAGTTCATTTTTTACCCTAAGAAGCTTATGTTGTTTCTCAAAAAGTTGCAAGTTAACCCTCCAAACACTACCTACAACAATAAGTTTGTAGGATTGGAGAATGAGGCGGAAGAGGAAATGTGTGAGACAGAAAGGGCCACAGTCTTTGATGTAGAAACTCAGGAACATCATACACAACCTGCTAAGGTATGGAAGAAAAAGAAGAGTGCTGAAAATAGGAAAGGGTGTGAGACCACAAGGAAAGAGTCACATACAGTCGTCTATCTAGATGTTGACGAGGTGATCAAATTCTCAAAAGAAACTATATATATGGATATGATTATACCAAGCATATGTTAACCAGAGGAAAAGGGCTAATACGACTAGCGCCATTAAACATCCAGGAGGAGGCTGGGTAAGAGACCCCCATGAGGTTTTTATAATTGTCTCTAAATACTTTGTGGACCTTTTTACATCGCCTAGGATGGTGGAGGCACACCAACTCGATAGAATCCCCGCGAGGTTCGTTCCCATACCGCAGGAGGCTAAGCGACTATTAACTAAAGCTGTGGAGATGCCGAAAGTAGAAACTGTACTGAAGTCTATGAGCCCTTTCAAGGCTGCTGAACCAGATGGCATCACAACACACTTCATCAATTCTAATTGGCAGATTCTGGGCAGCTCTGTAGTGAAGTATGTAAATGAAGCCATATCCTTGTCAGAGTTCAGTGACCGGATGTGCGACTCGACGATTGTCCTAATCTGAAAAACACCAAGACTTGAAATGTGCAGTCAATTCAGACCAATCTCGCTTAACAAAACTATCTTAAAGATTTGTCTAAAGTGGTAGTGGAACGACTAAAGGAGTGGCTTCCCAAGTGGATAATCCCGGCTCAAAGTGCGTTTGTGCCCGGAAGACGTATTACTAATAACATAGTCGTGGCTCAGGAGCTCATTCACTTTATGCTGAGGCTACTTGTAGTAGGTGTAATAGTGGTAAATCTTAGATGACTAACTGGGATAATCTGGAGTGCCCCTCCTCCCTGATGGAAATTATTAAGGGAAATGTGTGATTATTGACACTGTAGTATCTTGATATCATTATGATGAATAGTATTAAGAATATTAAAGAATAAAGTTCCCCTTTCTATATATTACCGAGTAGGAAGCCATATTTGACTAACATGGAAGGTCTTATGTGTGCCTTTCTACCCAATGTAGGTCTCAGTAACATTTAAACTGCAAATTATTACATTTTTAATGGTGGGTACTCTACTACTCTGATAGTTAAATTATTGGATCCAACGTTTTGATGAGTGATGGTGTTTAGATAACTTAATTGGCTTTCTGCTTTCCCTCCCAACTCACATACTGAACTGACTGAGTTATCTGTGCATCACAACTTTGGTAATGAGTTGAATGTTCAATGTTAAAATGTAGGCCTAGTAGGCCTATTGTAACGTCCCATGACTTTGAGGTCTTGAATAAGATGATCTTAAAAGGATTGACTAGACTACCCATATCACCAAGGTGCACCTCCTTTTCTGGGAGCTCATCACTAAAGAACTCCTGACGTTGTATTTTACTACGCGCTTAAACGCAAGTATACGCGTCGAGTAATATAGGCCTTGTGAGGCCCGAGTCGAACTCAGGGATACGTGAATTATTGGAGACTTCTACTAACTAATCGCAATCAGCTAGACCGATTAACAAAGTAGGGTTTTGTATTCAAATTAAAAAGAAAATAAAAATCAAACAAAGAAAACAATCGATTAAAGGTTAATTTAATCAATTCAAAGGGATATCTTTAGGATGGAGGTTTCACCGCGGGTCAACATTGTATTAGGTTTCATATAATTCTTCACACTTCTCTCTCTATCCGGATAGTGGCCTGAAAACAGAATTACCCACTGTCGTGGTGTAATTCACTACTTAGATTTAGGTTGATTCCACCATCGTAGTAATCATTCCCCTAAACTAAGTGCATTATAAACGGTCTCTCAGTTCCCACCATTAATTTTACAACTCCTTCGTCAAGGTTTTTATTGATTAATGTAGAATTCGTCTCTTTTCAACCGTTAATCCTTCTGTCGAAGTGATTAAGGGTATTAAATTATTATTATGGTGATCAAGCATAACAATAGAAATGGAGAAAACGAATCTATACCACGGATTTGAGAGAAAAATATGAATTATTGATATAAGAATGTCATACAATGCATTCCCGGGCTACTCCCGGTCCTAAAGATTGAGGGTTTTACCCTCTCATGTTCATCTCACACGAATACATGGTAGAAATTGGGGAATTCATAAGAAAAACGGGAAATAAATGGGAAAACCCCTGAACGGAGAAGAACTGGTGGATCCTTGGCATAGAACACGAGCTTCCCCACCTGTCGGTGGTGGAAATCGTCTTCGGCAGCGTCCGAATCACCCGGGATGAGCTTCTGGCCTCCGTTCTCCTTTCTCTCCTTTCTCGGCACTCGTGCAATGCGATATGAGCTCTCTCCCAACATGGGCGGCAGTCATTAGGTATAAGTCCCTAATTAGGTCGTCAAATAACAACAGCCGTCCGATCGAGATCAAAACCGATCCAACGCATATCTGCCGGCGTCGATACCATCGACGCGGGTCGATGGTATCGACCCGGCGGATTAACGGCAGCTTTCCTTTCTTTTATTCTGAGCGCCTGTGGTGATCTTGATACCATCGACTTGGGTGTCGATGGTATCGACTCCTTTAGCGTCGGTTGTTGTCGTTTAGCGACGTTGTAGCTCCCCTTGTGTCGATGGCATCGACTTGGGTCGATGGTATCGACAGTTTCCTCGCCAGCAACTTGAAGGGATCTCGATACCATCGACTTAAGTGTCGATGGTATCGACTCTGTATTGCTCTTCTCGGCTGACAACCTGTGGCTTGGTCGATGGTATCGACTTCCGTCGATGGTATCGACGAAAGCAGATACTTATTTTTCCTAAAATTTCACAACAAGCCCAAGTAAATCCACACAATTTATAATAAGATGATAAATAATGCTCAAAATAGTAAAACAAAGGGGATTTGATATAAAATGATGACAAAGACCAAATAAAGTGAATTATACAATAATATCCATAAAAATGAGTAATTAAGGCACAAAACACATATGAAATAGGTCTCTAAATGCGACTCAAAATCATCGCATCAAACTCCCCTAAGCTCAAACATTGCTTGCCCTCGAGCAACTCATCCTTAGAATAAGATTGCAGATGTCAACTAAAAATCAACACAGCACCCCACATTCCACATGACTCCCACTGAACGTTCTCAAACCGGCCTTTCCTAATCACAAAACAGTAATTACCCTACAGGAGACAATAATCATCAATAAAAGAAATTATCCTTCAAACCGATGAACACTATCACATAAGGCATTTAACATAATAAAATTTTCCAATTCAGCATTAGTGCATCTTGTGATCGCCTACACTACGTTGCTCGCCCTAACTACCATCTACATGGAAGCAGTTCTCCTGATACACATGAGTGAGGAGAAAATCACAGTGGCCTACCAATCCGAGCAACGGGTGGATGGAATGGGTGGTTAATGGAAGAATTTGGAAGTATTACACAGTTTCAAAATGCATACAACAAAATGCCCTAAATGATGCAAATGCACGTTGAAAATGCCCTAATGCTTAAAATTGGGTGGAATGATGCATGCACTAATCTTCCACCTCAAAAAGAGATATAAATCTAATTAAGCCACATCATGTACTCAATTTCCTTGTTATACAAGTGATATCATGTTCCTTTCCCCCTCTTATTCCATTTCCTTCCAACTTCTTTTTTTTTCTTTCTTTTCAAAATTTTTTCAGATTTTTAAAATTTTTTTTAGCCCACATATCCATAATTGCTCAGAGATACATGCATAAGGCCATTTTCTTCATGATTGGAAATCTTTGTACTATTTCGAGGGTATGGAACAATTTAGATCACTCTTCAAGACAAACTGAGGTACATGGTGTACTTATGCATGAAAATCATGAAAGTTATGAGTGCAACTACATGACATGCACCTAAAGGTAATGTGCATGAATCACTATACATTTTTTTTTCGTTTTATGCAAAAGTATGAAAATAAACAATGCAAATCCTATCTACATGCTATGCATGCAAAAAAAATTAAAACTGTATTTTACTTCCAATTCTTGGGTGGATTATGGAAAAATGAGGTGGAATGATCACAAGATTAAGTGACTGAACCTTAGAAGAATATTATGTGTCCCTCCTTACTGACATGTGTAGTAGTTCAAAAGGTTCTTTCTCTTATATCCAATTAAGGTCTCATTACCATTTGATTAGGTTAGGCTCAAACAACCGTTACTAACCACTTTTCATGAGTCAATGGGGGTGTGGGTGTGACATATTGCTTCAAAGTTGACATAATCAATCATTTTCATAAGACAAGTTCCCCAAGGACAACCAAGTTAAGCTATCCAAAAGATACAGAAATTTTTAAATTCCCTTAAATTTCCCATGAAAACTCAGCGAGATGACAACTTTTACGACATCCACAGTTACACTAGATAGATGTGGATCCTAAACAAAAACTAAAAATGTAAGAAACAAATAGCAAATAAATACTAAAAATAACAAAAGAAAAAGATAGAGCTGTTCCAGCTACCCCCCCTAAGCTTGAATTTGACTATGGCCTCATAGTCAAAAACCAACTTAAGGGTGGAACAGTGATACCCTGATCAATCCTGCGGAGGCGGTGGTGGGTATTGCGGTGCCGTAGGATCGCAAGACGGGTACTCCCCCTGGAAGCTTGGATCATATTGGGTCCTCGGCGGAGGCTGTGGATAGCCTCCAAAGTAGTCTTGACTCCAGTAATGGTCGAAGAAAGGCTCCTGTTGCGACTCTATCCGCTGCAACCGGGTGTGCATTTGCTCTTGGTTGGCGAGGATGAGCCGCTCGTTCTCGAACATAGCCCGTTGGTTGTCAAGTACCCGGCTCGTAGTCTCATGAATGCCGGTATACATACCCATGTGCTGCTGCTGAGTCTGCTGGATGTCTTGCAGCATGGTGTACATCCCCTGCATGGAATAGGGATCCACGGTTGGCTGCTCGTACTGTGGTGATGGCGGCGGGGGCTGAGATGATGAAGATGCACCCGGATGCATCCTAGGACGCTTCCGTGGTGCCACACGTGCTCGAAGAGGTGTGAAAGCCTCCTCTTCCTCTGCAGCCTCGCCTTCTTGCTCGTCACCTCCGCCTTCTTCCTCGGAGGATTCGATGGCTATGATTGGCCACCTGAAATGCTGCGCTCCTTGGATGTTGAAGACGTCGTCCGGCAGTGAGCGCTCCTGATAAGCTTGGTTGACATGGCAATGAGCGTACGCCAACCCGTCCCGGAAAAGAATGAGGTTTGAACGGTGCAAGTGTTGCACGTTCACCTTGCTCCTCGTAGAGATCGGAGTCATGGACTGAAGGTTCAGCCCCAAGTAAAGCGCCAACTTGGTGACAAGACCACCAAAATGAATTGGAGCCCTCCTTGTACTCCTTTTCACCGCCAGGACACGCTGTAGCCAGAACGCCCCCCAGTTGCACTCTTGACGTTTCAGGAGTGCGTAGAGAAAGAACAGGTCACTCTCCTGAAACTTGCTCAAAGCAAGATCGCTTCGAGCGAAGAAAGTCAAGCTCAACATCCTATGTAGGACCCAGACGAACGGGTGCTCAAAATCCGCTACCGCTGCATTATGGTAGCTCACAGTCTTCCCTGCCGGCACTGTCACTAGCTCGGCGAAGATTTTGTCGTAGTCGGTGCGGGCGTCGGGGCGTCGGTGATCGTTGCGTCCGTGGTTCCAGTTGAAAATGTCATTGAACTGCTTCAACGTGATGTTGTAATTGTTGTTGAAGAGTCGGAAGGACACCCTTCCCTTGATCCACGCCTGGTCCGATGGCACCACATCATTTGGTACGACACAGATGTCAAGAGACGCCATGAACTCAGCCACCAGTTCCTTGTATGTGGCCCATTCGCCGAAAAACGGCTGCCCATCCGCATGACATTCGATCTGCTCGTAAAGGCGACCGGTGTGCCGGGCTTGCCCGGCCAACACGTAGGCCAAGTTGGCCTCAAACCCCAACTCCTGGATCATGCCCCGGTCCACATACCGGGTTGTCTCGAACTTTCTCTTCATTATCTCCTCGTATACCTTCCTCACATCCATGTTGGCATGAATTAGGCGTGGACGAGGGATGGAAGCGGTTGGGGAGGAATGAACTCCTCGATCTCCATAGGGTGTGCGCTTGAGGACGACGCTCCGGCGCCGTGCACCATGATTGCGAGAAGATGGGATTAGAAGAAAAGAGCTCGGTGAAGATGGAGAAGAAATTCTCCGCTCGATGAAGATCTCCGCTCGATGACGCTTCTCTTCAGTCTTGGACGACTCGGGGGAGTGCTCGGCGCAAAGGAGGATGCTTGCTCTGAAGGTGTGACGTCAAGTGACGTTGCAAGTCCCCTTAAATAGGCTTGATCAGCGCCCCTGTTGATCCGTCGATACCATCGACGCGGGTCGATGGTATCGACACATCTCGCGGGTATCCGCCTCCCTCGCGAGTATCGACGGCTGACGTTTGCTGGATCGAGAAACCCGGATTGCTGACGGATCGATACCATCGACGGAAGTCGATGGTATTGACGCAGCACCCGGATCGCTGACGTGGCTGTTGCGATTGTCGTCGATGTCTGTGTGCGGATAGGTGACATGTCCGTCGATACCATCGACGAATGTCGATGGTATCGACTTGCTTTTATTGCGACACCGCCGTTGTGTTGCATTCAACCTGTGATGATCTCGATACCATCGACGAGGCCGTCGATGGTATCGAGTTGACTGAGCAAAACTCATCTGAATATCTCCAGAGATCTCGATGGTATCGACTGGGGTGTCGATACCATCGACACTTTTATTGCGACTGTCTGCGACCATGTCGATACCATCGACGGCGGTGTCGATAGTATCGACACAGTGTGATTTTTGCTGGTGTCAATCTGAACCCATGTCGATACCATCGACGGATGTGTCGATGGTATCGACCCTGCCTGTGCTTGCACATTCAACAAACGGATCAAGGTATCATTTTTAAACTAAAATTTAAACGAAATAAAAGCAATCTATGACTAAAATTAAACTATCCTAATGTACCAATGGTTGGGTTGCCTCCCAACAAGCGCCCTTGTTTAGCGTCTTAGGCTAGACGTCTTCCCTTCATCTCATTAATGCACAAGTGAAATGAGTTTGACCTCATTCACTTTCCTCTTGTAATTCCCACCAAAATACAACTTCAAGCGTTTCCCGTTCACCAAGAACGTGGCATCTCCATTACGCACGAGAATCGCTCCGTGCTGTTTCACCTCCTCCACAGTGAAGGGTCCACTCCACCGGGATTTCAGCTTCCCGGGATGCAGTTTGAGACGGGAGTTGAACAATAGAACGCTGTCTCCCTTCTTGAACGTGCGCATCTCAATATGGCGATCGTGGATCAACTTTGTGCGCTCTTTGTAGATGCGGGCATTCTCATATGCCGTCATGCGTAGCTCATCCAATTCATTCAATTCAAACATCCTTTTTCTCCCAGCCTCATCATAGCTCAAGTTCAGCCTTCTTAGCGCCCAATGGGCCTTGTGCTCCAATTCCACTGGAAGATGGCAAGCCCGGCCGTACACCAACCTAAAAGGCGTGGAGCCTATAGGTGTTTTGTACGCCGTTCGATAAGCCCAAAGCGCGTCCGGTAGCAATACACTCCAATTCTTCCTTGTGGATGCTACGGTCCTTTCTAAAATCTTCTTGATTTCTCTATTTGATACCTCCACTTGTCCTTGCGTCTGTGGATGATATGGGGTGCCGATGTTGTGCTTGACCCCATATTTCTTTAAAAGTGTCGCGAATTTCGAATTTCGAAAATGTGTGCCTCCGTCACTTATGATCATTCGGGGAATCCCGAACCTGCAGAAAATGTTCTCTTTGACAAACCTGCACACTACATTCGAATCATTATTCCTTGTGGGGATTGCCTCCACCCACTTCGACACATAATCTACAGCAAGTAAGATATACATATTTGAATTTGAGGACACAAAGGGTCCCATGAAATCAATGCCCCATAAATCAAATACTTCAACTTCCTGAAATACATTCAGGGGCATTTCCTGTCTCCTTGAGATGTTACCTGCGCGCTGGCACGGGTCACATTGCCTAACAAAATCATAGGCATCCCGGAACAAAGTGGGCCAATAAAGGCCGCTTTCCAACACCTTGGCTGCTGTCCGTGAGCTAGCATGGTGTCCCCCTGTAGGCGATGCATGACAGTGGTGGAGAACACTCTCGTACTCCACCTCCGGCACGCACCTTCGAAGAATACCATCCCTGCACTGCTTCAAGAGAATCGGGTCATCCCAAAAATAATATCTCAATGAATGAAAGAATTTCTTTTTCTCTTGATAGGACCAATCCTCTGGGATGATCCCGCAAACCAAATAATTCACAATTTCTGCAAACCATGGTTCTTTAGAATCAATTTTTAAAAGTTGCTCATCGGGAAAGGTCTCGGTAATGGGTATGTTCAAACCTTGTTCATCAACCCTCTCTAACCTAGACAAGTGGTCAGCCACCACATTTTCAATTCCCGACTTGTCCTTGATTTCAATATCGAATTCTTGTAGAAGCAAAATCCACCTAATTAGTCTAGGCTTTGCATCCTTCTTCTCCATCAAATACTTTATTGCAGCGTGATCAGTCCACACAACCACCTTAGAACCCACTAAGTACTACCGAAATTTTTCAAAGGCGAACACGACGGCCAGTAACTCCTTTTCCGTGGTTGTGTAGTTCAATTGAGCATCATTGAGCGTTTTTGAGGCGTAGAAAATCACAGCAGGCTTGTTATCTACCCTTTGCCCCAAAACAGCTCCCACAGCATAATCGGACGCATCACACATCAACTCGAATGGCTTTGCCCAATCCGGCGTTTGAACAACCGGAGATGAAATCAACTTTTCCTTCAAAACCTCAAATGCGTGAAGACATTTCTCATTGAAATAAAAAACTGCGTCTTTTTCCAACAATTCCGATAATGGCTTTGCGATTTTCGAAAAATCCTTAATAAATCGCCGATAAAACCCGGCGTGTCCTAAAAAGCTTCTCACCCCTTTTACAGAATTTGGTGGGGGTAACTTAGAAATCACCTCAATTTTTACGGGGTCTACCTCAAGACCCTTGCTAGACACCTTGTGTCCTAGCACAATTCCTTTTGTCACCATCATGTGACATTTCTCTCAATTGAGGACCAAGTGTGTGTCCTCGCACCGCTGCAACACCTTATCTAAGTTATAAAGGGATTCATCAAAAGACGCTCCATACACCGAGAAGTCGTCCATGAAAACTTCAAGACACCGCTCTACCATGTCAGAGAATATGGCGAGCATGCAGCGTTGAAAAGTCACCGGCGCATTGCATAAACCGAACGACATACGGCGGTAAGCAAACGTCCCATAGGGACATGTAAACGTAGACTTCTCTTGATCCAAAGGATCAATAGAAATCTGGTTGTACCCCGAATAGCCATCTAGAAAACAAAAATGCGACCGACCAGCTAGACGTTCCAAAATCTGATCGATAAATGGCAATGAAAAATGATCTTTAAGAGTTGCGGCATTCAATCGGCGGTAGTCAATGCAAACACGCCACCCGGTTACCAATCGGGTGGTGACAGGTTCATTCAAAAGATTTGTAGTGACAGTGATTCCCCCCTTTTTAGGGACTACCTGTGTGGGACTCACCCACGTTGAATCACAACCTCCATCATGCTTGGATTTAGACATCTTTGAGGCTGTATGACTGGCTTGGCTCCCTCCTCGAGCCGAATCTTGTGTTGGCAAAGTGTAGGGGAGATCCCCTTGATGTCCGCCACAGACCACCCAAAAGCTCCACGGTGGTTCTTGAGCACTATCAGTAGTTGCTCCTCCTCATCCGCACTCAAGTATGCAGAAACAATCACTGGTAACTTGTCCTCCTCAGCTAGAAAGACGTACTTCAGATGCGGGGGCAATGGCTTCAATTCCAGATCAGGTGGGCAAATAAGAGATGATTGTAGCGGTGGGGGAAGTGTACCCAAATCTTCATAGTACCTCGTGTAGAAACATGGAATCATTTGAAGCATTTTGGCGCACTCCTTGAGTGAAGTACTCCGCATCCAATCATAAGTGACATCTAACAAACACGCCTCCAAAGGCAATTCCGGATATGCATCAAAGACGGAAGTAATAATCACATCATCCTCCCATGAAGGTGGAATGTCCTCATTCTCATCATTTGGAAACCCAACAGCCCTGCATAAAGAGACAACTTTAGTTTGCTCCATAAGGTCCACTGCTAGGGTCCCATTATCTACCCTGCTCATAACATGAGCCATATCCAAAAATGGCTTCCCAAGACAAAGTGAGATATTTTGTTCCACATGCTTAACCATGTTGCAATGTGCTTTTGCTTTATTAGATGCATTACCATTGGGCATGACCATCTCAAAGCGATCATCCACAATGCCCAAGGTCAAGCGACCTCTCCCCATTTCCAAGATCATATCAGCTGTAGCTTGGAATGGGCGACCAAGTAGTAACTCATTGTCGTGCTCGTCCTGCATTTCCATAACGACGAAATCAGCCGGAAAAACAAAGCGGTCTACCTTTACCAAAACATCCTCACAGATTCCGTACGGTTTCACCACAGAATTATCGGCCAATTGGATGGTCATGTTACTTGGCCTCGACTCCTTCAATCCAAGTTTCTTGAACGTAGAAAGGGGCATCAGATTGATGCTTGCTCCGGAATCACAAAGTGCCTCGCCAAATTTGAACTTCCCGATAAAGCAAGAAATATTGAAACAACCGGGATCCTGTCTTTTTGGCGGCAAAGTGCCCATAATAAAAGCACTCACTTGCTCCTTCAATACCACGACCTCAGTGTCGGGTATCTTTCTCTTCTTGGTGATTACATCTTTGAGAAACTTCCCATAAGACGGGATTTGTTCAATCGCCTCTAGCAAAGGAATGTTCACTGATAACTTCCTAAAGCTGTCTAGAAATTTCTTAAACTGTGCATCCACCTTTCTTGCTTTTGCACTATTGGGATAGGGGACCGGAACGGTATATGCCCTTTGGTGAGGTGGCACATAGGGAGTTAATTTCTGTGGTTCCTCCTCAGTGGCTTGTTCTTCCTTACCATCTTCAGCTATGTCCTCAGTTTGCTCTATGACAGGTGTGGGATGCTCTTTGACTATTGCTTCTTCAACTGTGTCCTGCAGTGTGCTTGTGTCATCCGCCCTTGGATTTAACACTTTCTTACCGCTCCTCAATAAGATGGCCTTGGCCTGTTGGTTTCCCCCGGGAATATTAGTGTTCCCCGGAAAACCCGGATGTGCCGACTTCTTCAAGCTTGCAATCTCGGCTGCCATCTGCGCCATGGAAGTCTCTATAGTTCTCATTTGAGCCCCGTGGCTCTGCAAAGTCTGCCCAAACTGGTTCATAAATTCACCCTGCTGCTTTATTTGCTGCCCAAAAGTGTTCATCAACTCTTGATTTTGCTTTATGACTTGATTGAGCAACTTCGTGCTCTTGTCCTCCGTGACCGGTGCAGGCTTGGCGTCTGGATCCTGCAGAAAGTTATTCGGATCCTTCCATAAAAATTTCTTGTCCTTCCGCCATGAATAATCGTTATTCCTGTACCCCTGCTGTTGCCTCATGTACTTGACCTGAGCCTCATCCTCGGACTCATTGTCTTCCTTCTGCAGCAACTTCTTTGCGAGAAGATCCATCTTCTCGTTCAGCTCTCACATTGCCTTTGACTCACTGGCAACTCTGGCTTGCTCAACTGGGCCTCTTTCTCTTTCTCCCCAAGATTTCTTTCGTGCCATATTCTTCAGTATTTCCCAACATCTTGTATCAGTGTTATTTAAGAAAAATCCGGAGCCAGCCGAGTCCAAATTGCTTCTATCATGCTCGGAGAGAGCAAAGTAGAAGATCTTCACTTGGGTTTCCTTGTCCAGTCCATGGTGTAGACATCTCCTCAACATGACTTGGAATCGCTCCCAAGTCTCAGAATAAGTTTCACCCGCCTGTTGGGTGAAGTTGTGAATCTTCCTGATCATATCATTGGTCTTCTCAGGAGGGAAGAACCTCTCGAAGAAAACCTCCACCATGTGATCCCATGATTCAACAAACTCGTCGTCGAGGTTATGAAGCCACTCTCTTGCCACTCCAGCCAAGGAACACGGGAATAACTTGAGGTAGAGCACATCCTGCGGAAATCGATCTATCTTCACCATATCGAAGTTCTCCACGAACTGGCTGATGTGGGCCACTGGATCTTCATTTTTCAATCCGTGAAATGTGTTTGATTTAACCAGGTTAATCAGTGCTGGATCGATCTTGTAGGTTGGAATGTTTAGCCCCTGTTTCTTTATAGGCCCCTTTGATGCCGAGGAAGAAGACGCCTTGATCTTCTCCCATATTGTCTGTGCTTCAGCCATTACTTCTTCTTGTTCTTGCTCAGATTCAGAATTTATATCACTGTGGTGTTCCTCCTCGTAGTAGTCCTCGTCCTCTGGTCCCGCAGATGGAACCTCAGGTGTGTGATTCGCGTAGTCGGTACTACGCGTATGCACCATGCAAAGTACCTGAAATATGAAAATCGAGGTTCAGTACAATGCTTTGAACGAGTAAACACAATTATAGAGAAATAAAGGAATTTTTGAAATTGTTTTAAAATAAAAAAAAATGTGGCCTAGAATGGCCTCTCTTAGCACTCAAAGTGCCAATAACTCGCCGTATCCCCAGCAACGGCGCCAAAAACTTGACGTTGTATTTTACTACGCGCTTAAACGCAAGTATACGCGTCGAGTAATATAGGCCTTGTGAGGCCCGAGTCGAACTCAGGGATACGTGAATTATTAGAGACTTCTACTAACTAATCGCAATCAGCTAGACCGATTAACAAAGTAGGGTTTTGTATTCAAATAAAAAAGAAAATAAAAATCAAACAAAGAAAACAATCGATTAAAGGTTAATTTAATCAATTCAAAGGGATATCTTTAGGATGGCGGTTTCACCGCGGGTCAACATTGTATTAGGTTTCATATAATTATTCACACTTCTCTCTCTATCCGGATAGTGGCCTGAAAATAGAGTTACCCACTGTCGTGGTGTAATTCACTACTTAGATTTAGGTTGATTCCACCATCGTAGTAATCATTCCCCTAAACTAAGTGCATTATAAACGGTCTCTCAGTTCCCACCATTAATTTTACAACTCCTTCGTCAAGGGTTTTATTGATTAATGTAGAATTCGTCTCTTTTCAACCGTTAATCCTTCTGTCGAAGTGATTAAGGGTATTAAATTATTATTATGGTGATCAAGCATAACAATAGAAATGGAGAAAACGAATCTATACCACGGATTTGAGAGAAAAATATGAAATATTGATATAAGAATGTCATACAATGCATTCCCGGGCTACTCCCGGTCCTAAAGATTGAGGGTTTTAGCCTCTCATGTTCATCTCACATGAATACATGGTAGAAATTGGGGAATTCATAAGAAAAACAGGAAATAAATGGGAAAACCCCTGAACGGAGAAGAACCGGTGGATCCTTGGCGTAGAACACGAGCTTCCCCGCCTGTCGGTGGTGGAAATCGTCTTCGGCAGCGTCCGAATCACCCAAGATGAGTTTCTGGCCTCCGTTCTCCTTTCTCTCCTTTCTCGACACTCGTGCAATGCGATATGAGCTCTCTCCCAACATGGGCGGCCGTCATTAGGTATAAGTCCCTAATTAGGTCGTCAAATAACAACAGCCGTCCGATCGAGATCAAAACAGATCCAACGCATATCTGCCGGCGTCGATACCATCGACGTGGGTCGATGGTATCGACCCGGCGGATTAACCGCAGCTTTCCTTTCTTTTATTCTGAGCGCCTGTGGTGATCTCGATACCATCGACTTGGGTGTCGATGGTATCGACTCCTTTAGCGTCGGTTGTTGTCGTTTAGCGACGCTGTAGCCCCCCTTGTGTCGATGGCATCGACTTGGGTCGATGGTATCGACACTTTCCTCGCCAGCAACTTGAAGGGATCTCGATACCATCGACTTAAGTGTCGATGGTATCGACTCTGTATTGCTCTTCTCGGCTGACAACCTGTGGCTTTGTCGATGGTATCGACTTCCGTCGATGGTATCGACGGAAGCAGATACTTGTTTTTCCTGAAATTTCACAACAAGCCCAAGTAAATCCACATAATTTATAATAAGATGATAAATAATGCTCAAAATAGTAAAACAAAGGGGATTTGATATAAAATGATGACAAAGACCAAATAAAGTGAATTATACAATAATATCCATAAAAATGAGTAATTAAGGCACAAAACACATATGAAATAGGTCTCTAAATGCGACTCAAAATCATCGCATCAACTCCATAGTTAAGCGTGCTCGGCTTGGAGTAGTACTGGGATGGGTGACCTGTCGGGAAGTTGATCCTGGCATGCACGTGAGTGAGGATAAAGCGCGCAGTTAAGGCTAGTGGTGGTCTGTGGGGACAGTCGTCATTCCTGAAACTCTACTAGAGTCTTAGGCAGTGGCCCGGGTGTTACAAATGGTATCAGAGCCAAAACCCCTCCAGTAGGTGGGCCCACATGGACATGTGGCATGCCAGTCTTGAGCCGTGTGGTTCAGGCATGTTGGAAAGGGTTGTCTATGGTTGATGTAGCCACCCTTGCACTGGTATTCTGCGATCGGGAGCTGGGTGTCCATGGGCCATTATGGGTCTATACCGAAATGGAGAATGATTATGAGGCCTTATAGTTGAGACTTGACGAGGACGTCAAGAGTCTAAGTGGGGGAGATTGTAACGTCCCATGACTTTGAGGTCTCGAATAAGATGATCTTAAAAGGATTGACTAGACTACCCATATCACCAAGGTGCACCTCCTTTTTCGATGCTATGTTGATCCTTGATCTAATTAGAGGTAACTACACCATCTCGTAGTCCTAGGATTTTGATCCTTACCTTCATTTTGCGTTGGGTTTACCCAAATCATTGGGCCGACAAAGTTCACTGTTTTCTACGTGCGGGTCCTTGCCGACGGAAGGCCTTGTGCCTGTAGATCTTCGTATGTTAACCCAGAATAACTCCGACCGCTCATCTGGTATCCTTCCAACTCGCGATTTCTGCATTGCAATTTGACTTTGATCTGTCCCGATATCGTCGCCGGCAGAGTTGTTTTCTTTGAACTGTGGCCTCTAGCTGCTAGCTGGTTATGCAATGGAATTCAGAGATTGCTTAGCTGGTTGTCATTAGAATCTGATTGGATGCGGTCTCTATTGAGGTTTTGTCACTAGTGGAATCCAAAACTATGGATGTTCTTATTTTCCTGTGAAGTTGTTGTAGATTTTCTATGCTTGATTATATATCTGTGAAATATGCTTACAAGAATGAATAAAGCTGAAATACTGAACAATATTGTTGGATTTAGCCCAACATCCGCCTTACTACTGCAGAATTGAATTAAGTAATATAGGTTACTTTATGAAACTCGAGTACCATGTTTTGTTTATATGGTCTTCTTAGTTCTTATGTGCAGTACTGCGACCCGATCATTGGTGGGGAGGTAGTTTTTCCCGAGTCCAAAAGAAACTCAAGCACCCCTGTTTTGCTTATATGGTCTTCTTATTTCTCATCTGCGGTACTGTGGCCCGATCACTGATAGGCCCGAGTCCAACTCATGTTCTGTGTACAATGACCTGTAGAGATCTTTTGGTTCACCAGGTCAACTTCATTTTACCTGAGTAGTTTTTATGCGCTTCCCGTATCTATATTGCTAACAACCAGCTATTGCTTTCTTGCTATTATTTTATTATTTAACATGGTAGACATTTAACTGTGATGTCTTTTGCTTTCTTTCTATAAGTTTCTTATTTAACAACCTGGTATTGATTTCTTGCTATTATTTCCTTATTGCCTACCTAAGGTTATATCTCAGGACCTGGTAGTGAGGAAAACTCATCTATTGCCATTCAGCAGATCGGGATTTCCTTGACGTTACCTATTATTCATCAAACATCTGGGATGTCTAGATCTTCATTTTTATTGGCTCAGGAATCTGATGATAGGGTTCCACATGGATCTTAATCATGGTATGCAGCATTCGCCAGTAAACTGTCAATTCAAATCGTCTCATGCCTGAGTTGCGTTTCCTTCATCTATTTGTCATGACGATGTTCGGATCGACATGTGAATCATCTATGAATGAATTATTTCATATGAATTTCTCTGCCCTAGTAAATTTGGAGTTTGAAAGCTGACATTAGTTGCGTGTGACTTCTCTGTAGGTATCTGAATTCAGTAATCTTCCTCCTATTCCATAGTTGCATATGGTGTAATTTAGTTGATCTTGTACGTTAATGGAATATCATGGCAGATGGTCCTCATTTTTCCCAACAGCTACAGCTTTAATATAGGTGAAACATCCTGGCTGATGGGATTCTATGGAGTGCCATCGGTTTTATTGACTTATCTGAAGTAGTCGGCTGCTTTATATTTTTTTTTGGGTGATTTTCACGTTCAAGAATTCAATTGTCTTGTTTTTGGTTTATCCTTCGAGTCTATAGCACTGGCCCTAAATTTGTTATCCAACTGGGGATGTAATATATTCAAGCATGCACAAGCATCCTCTGGATCAAATTAACTGTTCTAATTCTTAGCTAGCATTATTGGTTAGATCAGTGTCAAAGTTTGCAGCTAGACGCTAACTTACTATAAAACGTAACTTGGGGAGAGCTGCTGAAATATTTGGATCCAGCAGCGTCCCAATGAGAATGTGAATAAAGCCAAGCGGAATGGGAGAAGGATTTATGCACAGCCTATCCCGACGGGGTTAGGTTGAGGCTTTTTATATGATAATTAAGGGTAGAAAAGCATACCCTAATGGTTACGCGTAAGCGTCTACAATAGTTAAACTAGTCGAACTATCTAACATGCATAAATAGAGTGGCAAGATATACCTTTCACAAACATGTGGCATGACTTAAACACAATAGCAGATGGGGTCATTAACCCAATTCAACATGATAGTAATTTCAAAAGAATAATAATAAATCCAACTGAAAGTATATGAATTGTCCAACAAATGGAAAAAGAGCAAGTATTTCAAAAGATACCTCATTATGGGAAAATTTAGTCATATAAATGCTCAATTATAAATAGGGAGGAGTACATACCTCTAGTCATGTTTAAGTCAAATAAAATGTCCCTAAGACCGAGCCAGGATTAATATGACCTACGCATAAGATTATATTTTGTGTTAATATTGTTTCACATGCATTATCCGATCCAGTAATTCACCCCTCTTAAAAACTTGTTATTCATGTATGAGCACCTAGAAATACTCCTGAACGAGAGCAAAACCCACACACAAATAACTCTATATTCTAGTGTTGATTCAACGCTGTTATAGTTATTGGATTTCTAATTAAAAGTCAAAACAACAACGATCATCGCTCTCTGAGTTTCCAAAACCGAACATTGCTATTCAATTAAGAAAGCAATCAATCCCCTTCTCGTGCTTACTGTAGGACAGTCCCAAAGTGTCCGCCTCATTCCAGGGATGAGTCCCCTGTAACCAGTGTCACAGGCGGTCAATATCAGTCAGGCTCCCACAACAGTAATCTCGATCAGTAAACAAAGAAGACCATTGCATCATAGTGGCGACTGGATGGATTTATAATGCAAGTCGGAGCTTCCAAACATGAAAACTAAGCTCCAACGATGCACAAGTTGCTAGTCCTCCTGGCATGATCGGACGTTTGCACACGAAGCAAAATCTGATCCATAGTTTCGGATTCCACTAGTGACAAAACCTCAATAGAGACCGCAGCCTATCAGATTCTAAGGACAACCAGCTAAGCAATCTCTGAATTCCATTGCGTAACCAGCTAGCAGCTAGAGGCCACAGTTCAAAGAAAACAACTCTGCCGGCGACGATATCGGGACAGATCAAAGTCAAATTGCAGTGCAGAAATCGCGAGTCAGAAGGATACCAGATGAGCGGTTGGAGTTATTCTGGGTTAACATACGAAGATCTACAGGCACAAGGCCTTCCGTCGGCAAGGACCCGTACGCAGAAAACAATGAACTTTGTCGGCCCAACAATTTGGGTAAACCCAACGCAAAATGAAGGTAAGGATCAGAATCCTAGGACTACGAGATGGTGTAGTTACCTCTAATTAGATCAGGGATCAACATAGCATCGCTCCCGCTGAAAACTGGCTGGAGAAGATGGTGACTGCAGTGTGAGGGAGAAATGGTGTTCAGAAGAAATTAGGTGAAGGAAATACTGGAGGAAGGTTCTTACTCCTTCAGTGGAAGATTTTGGGGAGAATGAAGTTGAATATGATGTACAGCGACAGATTTTGGAGAGTAGCCAGCAGAGTAGGATTTTGGGCATTCTGCGGCTCGGGCTTTACATGCTACAAATCAAGATCTATGAGACTATCGAGATCTCCCAAAGCAAAACCACTAAAAATGGAAGCAAGAACCTTCCTCCAGTATTTCCTTCACCTAATTTCTTCTTAACACCATATCTCCCTCACACTGTAGTCACCATCTTCTCCGGCCAGTTTTCAGCGGGAGCGGAAATGTGTGAGACAGAAAGGGCCACAGTCTTGATGCAGAAACTCAGGAACATCATACACAACCTGCTAAGGTATGGAAGAAAAAGAAGAGTGCTGAAAATAGGAAAGGGTGTGAGACCACAAGGAAAGAGTCACATACAGTTGTCTATCTAGATGTTGACGAGGTGTCACCCCGCCGGGGGCCCTGTTCTTCCGCCATTTTCTAGATACTCCTCTCCGACGATCTGTGAGGCCAAGTATTAAAGGATGGGAGCAATGGGGCATGTTGCGAGAGTGTGTTTGTGATCCAGTGTTGTGAGGCGACGAGAAGAGGGTGAGAGGGAGAGGACACAATCGTGAGGGTGGCGGTGGCTATCAGGGTTGACGGGCAGAGGAAATGAGGTACTCAATGTCAGGATGATCGGGGGTTGGAGAGGAAGTAATAGCTGACGCGTGTGATTGCGAAAAACATTGAGAATCGGGTGCCAATACGATAGAAAATAGATCTAGCGCGCAAAAATTGAAATTTTTCGAAGATGTGGTTATTTGAGAGGAGTGGAAGACATAGTGGCACTAGTTTTATAATAGATTACCATTTTTAGGCAATTTGTAGCTATTATATTCAACTACATTTGTTTTATTTACACATTTAAATTTTATAAAGAATTTGTGTCTTTAACTACGAATACAATATATGTAGTTATAAAAATTGTAGTTAAATCATTTTTTTTAGTGATTAAGAAAAGAAAAAGTTATGGGTGTATTTGTTTTACGTTGAATCCTCAATCTCATGCCCACATCTCATGATTAGTGGTAATCGTGGGATGCGGGTGTGACAATCTTTTGGTATCAGAGCATAGGTTGATTACATAGTTACTCTAAGTCAAGGTTAGGGGACGATAAGAGACCAATAGGATTAGGATTAGGGTGTTTTACTTCTAACTGCAATTTTCTTATATGAAATGTTCTGTTATACTATTGCAGATGGTAGGAAGACGACATGGTCATGAGGACCAAGCTGAGAGCTACATTGGACCTGATCCTCAGGTGATGGGTCCAGGTGGAGGAGATGATGTGGATGAGGCATCAAGGATGTACAAGATGTTTCTTGAGACCAGGGAAAAGTATAAGATGGAGAGGTGAGCTTCTACTTCGAGTAGCAAGGATTTGATGAGATCCTATGAGCTGTTTAAGAAGCTTGGAGGTACTGAGTTCACTGGAAATACGGACCCTACAGTGGCAGATGAATGGCTGAGATAGTGAGAGAAAGTGTTCCGTCTGATGGAGCTGTCTGAGGAAAGACAAATCAATCACACAGTTTATTTGCTTAAAGGTGATACAAAGCTCTGGTGGCGTGGAGTGGAAGATAAAAGGAGGGGCACGATACTGACTTGGAAGGATTTCACTGTTGAATTCCATCTTAAGTACTACCCACATACCTTTCTGAGTGAGAAGATAAGATAGTTGCAGAATAACAGACAAGGAAGTATGACAATTGGTGAATACGAGGACATTGTGGGAGAGGAAGAGCTTCAAGACGCTTCTTCTCTTTGACACCACAAGAAGGTATTGTTTCTTCTCGAGTGATTACAGGAGAAATGGTTTTCTTTAATAGCATTTCAGTCATTGTTTTGATAGATCTGGGTGCTACTCACTCATTTATACAACGTTCTTTAGCTTGTGAGCTTAACCTGTTAACCCAGGAGTTACCGGTTGAGTTTTTGTTAAGGGTTCCGTTAGGTGAACCGACAATTCTGATAGAGTTTTGTCTCGGATGTTTGTTGACCTTTGGTGGTTACACCATCACGATTAATCTAATACCCCTAGATATTAACACTTTTCAAGTTATCTTGGGTATGGATTTCCTAGAGACATATCGTGTTTAGCTCGACTGTTGGAAGGAGGTTGTCTTTCAATAGGGTGTATTTTCTTGTGTCTTTTTTGGAGACAGGAAAGTTTTGCCTATGTGTATCATATCAGCTGATGTAGATGATAACATGTTGTAGAAAGGTTGTGAGGCATTCTTGACACATGTAGTAGATACTAGAGCAGAAAAGAGCACAGTCAGCCTATGGGATGTGCCAGTAGTCTATGAGTTCCCAGATGTTTTCCCAGATGAGTAGCCAAGTATACCTATTGAAAGAGAGATAGACTTTGAGATCCAGGTGTTTCTAGGTAGTCAACCTATAGTGCTACCAACCTACAAAATGGCACCTGCAGAGTTGAAGGTACTGAAGATCCATTTATAGGAGTTACTGGATAACGGTTTCATTCGACCTAGTTCTTCGCCATGGGGAGCTCCAGTTTTGTTTGTGAAAAAGAAAGATGGTACTATGAGGTTATGCATAGACTACAGATAGTTGACTAAGATCACCATCAAGAATAAGTACCCATTTCCAAGGATAGATGATCTGTTTGATCAGTACTATGTAGTGATGATCTTTTCTAAGATAGATTTGAGGTATGGATATCATCAGTTGAGGCTTTAGGCTTCAGATATTCCTAAGTCGGCTTTCAGAACAAGATGCATGCATTATGAGTTTCTGGTCATGTTGTTTGGACTGACTAATGCCCCAACAGCTTTCATGGATATGATGAAATAGATTTTCAAACCATTTTTGGATCAGTTCATAGTGGTTTTCATAGATGACATTTTGATCTACTCCAGAGATGATGAGCAACATGAGCAGCATCTGAGGATAGCATTATAGTTGTTGAGACAACACCAGTTTTATGCTAAGTTTAGTAAGTGTGAGTTCTGGTTAGCTGAGGTGTCTTTTCGTGGACATGTCATCTCAAGAGATGGAGTAAGTGTTGACCCTAAGAAAGTCGAATCTATTCTACAGTGGGAGCAGCCTAAGACTCCTACTGAGATCAGAAGCTTCTTAGGATTGACAGGTTACTACAGGAGGTTTATCCATAACTTCCGTGTAGCGTCACCTCTGACATACTTAATGATAAAGAATGCACCGTTTGTCTAGTCAGACAATTGTGAGAAGAGTTTCTAGATCTTGAAGAAGAGGTTGTCTACAACACTAGTGTTGATCCTACCCGAGGCAGGTAAAGTCTACACAGTGTTTTGTGATGCTTCAAGGAGATGTTTAGGCTGTGTGTTGATGCAAAACGCAAGGTAGTAGCTTATGCATCTAGACAACTTAAGAAGAGTGAGGAGAATTACCCAACACATGATCTAGAATTAGCTATAGTAGTTCATGCTCTTAAGTCATGGCATCACTATCTTTATGGTGAGGCATGCCAGGTGTTTATGGATTATAAGAGTTTGAAATATATTTTCACCCAGAAGGATATGAATCTTAGATAGATGAGATGGTTAGAATTGATCAAGGATTATGATGTGATGATAGATTATCATCTTGGTAAGGAGAATGTGGTAGAAGATGCCCTCAGTAGGAAGTCAAGTTCAACAACTGATGCATTCTCTATGGCATGCTTCAAGAGAAACCTGCTAGTAGAGATGCAGAAGTTGAACTTAGACTTAGGGGTGATAGAGCAGAGTGGTTTGATTGCACAGATGCACGTCAAGCCTAATTTTTATGATTAGATCAAGGAACTTCAGCAGAGTGACAATGAGTTACTGTAGATCATGCAGGACATGACAAGGGGAAAAAGACCAGAGTTCAGGTTTTTAGGTGATGGTTTGTTGTATCAACATGACAGGTTGTGTGTACCTGGAGACAATGATTTGAAAGAAAAAATTCTTGAGGAAGCACATGCATCGATGTACGCTATGCATCCAGGAAATACTAAGATGTACATGAATCTCAAGGAGTTGTACTAGTGGTCAGGTATGAAAAAGGATGTAGTTGAGTATGTGGCAAGATGTAGTGTGTGCCAGTAGGTTAAGGATGAGTATTAGAAACCTACAGGTACCTTGCAATCTCTTCCTATACCAGAGTGGAAGTGGGAACGTATCCCAATGGATTTTTTTGGTAGGGTTGCCCATGAAACCTAGAGGTTGTGACTCGATATGAGTGATTGTGGATAGACTGACTAAGTTTTCTCACTTTCTTCCTGTTAAGTCAACCTATGATGTCCCGAAGCTGGCTAAGATATACGTGGATGAGATAGACAGGTTGCATGGTATCCCAGTTTCAATTATATCACATAGAGATCCTAAGTTCACTTCCAGGTTTTGGAATCAGGTGAATCGTGCTTTGGGTACAAAGTTGAGGTTCAGTACAACTTTTCACCCGTAGACGGATGGTCAGTTAGAGAGGACCATTCAGACTCGTGAGGACATGTTGAGAGCATGTGTCTTGCATTTCAATGGAAGTTGGGAAGAACACTTGAGCCTTATAGAGTTTGCATACAACAATAGTCACCATTCCAGTCTTAGTATGGCCCCGTATGAAGCTCTATATGGCAGAAAGTGTATATCACCCGTATGTTGGTACGAGGTGGGTGAAAAAGAGATTCTTGGACCAGAGATAGTGGATTTGACTAAAAAAAGATTGTAGTGATTAGAGAACAGTTGAAAGCTGCACAGGATAGGCAGAAGAGTTACACTGGGAAGAGACATAGACCTCTTGAGTTTGAGGTTGGTGATGAAGTGTATTTGAAAGTTTCACCATGGAAAGGAGTGTTGAGGTTTGGAAAGAGAGGCAAACTAACTCCTAGGTTTATGGGCCCATATCCTGTCATTGAGAGGATTGGACATGTAGCCTACAGGTTGGATTTGCCATCCGAGTTGGCTAATTTACATGATGTGTTTTATGTATCGTTGCTGAAGAAGTGTTACCCTAGTACAGAGAAAATAGTGGACCCAGAACCTGCACAGCTCAGATCATATGTGTCCTATGTTGAAGGACCAGTACAAATAGTCGATGGGAGGATTAAGAAGCTCAAGAATCACGAGATACCATTAGTGAAAGTTTTGTGGAGGAACCATAACCTAGAGGAAGCCATGTGGGAGCTTGAGTCAGAGATGTGTAACAAGTATCCTTTTCACTTTTAGGAATTTTGGGATGAAATTCTTATAAGGGAGGGAGATTGTTATGACCCACTCTATGATTAACCAGTAAGCACAACGCTTAGTACATCATTAAGTTGATTAAGTTGAGTTAAGTACTCATAGATGCAATTAGTGCTTTGATCAAAAGATACAGTCTAATTAGCATGTTTTTGTGCCTTGAGAAGGTAGAGGACATTGTTCTTGGAAATTTGCAAAAGAAATCATGCAATTCGGACCTACGAGGCAAACAATATGATGTTTTCAATTTCTTGGGCTTAATGTGTAATTTTTCCATAATTGGTCTTTTTACCCCTTTAGTGGGTCAGCTACCCTTTTCCTTATCCTTTCTTCTTCCCCAATCGAACAACGACCGCTTGAAGCGGCACCCAAACTAGGTCAATTGATCTACATCATAGGTGATGAGTGAGAGAGATTCTAGGGCTTGGTAGCCTCGTCTCCAGTAGTGCCCAACTCCCTTCGTCCTCTTATTCTTCTTCCTTCATCCTTTCCTTCCTTCTTCCTCGCCCTAGTGGTGCCCCTAACAGTAGCACGACCAGGAGCAGTAGTTGTAGCTGCGGCGCCGGCCAAAGGGCGATTGGCACGAGCAAGCAGCACGAAAACACTGCCCCGACTTCGTCCTTGAGGTCTAAACTTGAACCCACAACCAATAGCCATGAGAAACACCTAGCTAGCCTCTTCTCTTCAACCTATATGTGAGGCAGAAGCTACTGCTTGCAGCAGCAGGTCTGAACCAGGGGCAGTTCTGCCCAGGAAACACCGTGAAGATGACACCAATAAGCTCGGCCAAGGATCTAGAACTTGATTTTGCCGCCATTTAGCCACGAGCTACACCGAATAGCTGAGCCCTTTCCATCTGTGCGTGAAGCATGTCTGAACCAGGGCTGTTCGAGGGTAGAAGATGACCCCGCTGACACCTGGAAACTGGACTCTGGACATGTTTCCAGTCGATTTGCGGTCACCTCATCCACTGTGAGTAGAATTTCACTCACTAAGCATGTATAACTCCAATAATAGGGTGTGTTTGGTTGAATCTGTGTTATTTGTGGGTAACAGTGTTTACTCAAGTGTCGGGCAGTGCCGGCGCCGCTCAATTTCTAATTTGCACATTTTATTTATTAACGTCTGCACGACGCTAATTAGTTAATTGATATGTGTGATTTGGATTAGTGAAAATACACGATTAATCAAAACTTAAATTACTCGATTAAATGTTGAACTCAGTAGCACATGACGAGTAATGACACAGTTTGGGTATAAACCCAGGTTGTACATTTTTAGTAAGTTAATAGATGCTCGATTTCAATGAAATGAAAATGACATGAAAGGGTTCAGTTGAAACCTAGTTGCACACTCCCAGTCATATTTAATGTGAATTTATTAATAATTATAGGAATCAACATGTTTCTCAAAGATATCATAAGAAATTCTTAGTTATTATCAATAATTCATTTCATGATAAGTAATTAACTCTTAATTGGGTTAAGTGATGCACAACTCAGGATTAGGGTTGATGTGCATGTTTTTCTAGGAATTTCAAATAATTTACAAGTGCTACTGATGATTTCTCATATGTTGAGTAATCAACCCTTATCAGTATATTAAGATGTTTAACTGCATGATTTCAGTATGTATTTGCCAAGTTGACAAGTATTCTATTTATTTAAAACTTCCTGCAAGTACAATATGTTGATTTCTCAGTAAGCTACAATGTTTGAGCATGTTGCACTGACAAGTTAGAAATGATATACATGTTGTATTTATAAGTGTCAAATAAATAGACGTGGTACCCTAGAGATACCAGAGTCAAATATAAGTAAGAGAAAGGTACAATATAGTAAGAGCTTTCCAAGAATAATAAAATAATAGACTTAAGGGCCCTGAATACCGTAGAACCCCTATGTGAGGTATGCACCTTAGGGGTGAAACGACCTAACCCTGGCAACGTCCAGTATACAGGGGTCAGAATGTGCTATCAGGTGGCATGGGGGATGAAGCCCTAGTGGAAGTCTCCTGAAATTATAGGTTGTAGTGTCTAACATCAACCAGAAGTCCTGGTGGCACTAGAGTACAGAAAAGCATGTCCAACATCAACTAGAAGTCCTGGTGGCACGGGAGCACAGAAAAGCCAATAGGTGGCTTGACTCTCCTCCTGTGTGCTCAGGTTAGAGGAGGAGTCCAGTTTACGTCACAATAGGAGTGCCGAGGCCAGAGAGTTAGTTTCCTTATTATAGACCAGGAGAGTATTCAGATTTAGCTATCCTAGGGTGTCGACTAAGTCTTGTACGGTGGGATCATAGTTCGCTATGAGTCTTCATATGTAGAGTACACTGTATATGATCAGGGCATAAGATAAAATATGTTCATATAGGTTCACATAGTTTCTTATAAGTTAATGAGTTAAGAAATATTTGAGTTAGATTCACAACAGTTGTCCTTTAAATGACATTTTAGCATTCTTTGTTATTTAATCGTATCTATAGCCTTGCATCAGTTGTTTTCTTAATGAAATATTGACATCTCCTGTCGTTTAAATTATATTGTTTAGATCTACTCAGTATAGTATTATCTTGAATTTTATTCCAATTAATAAACATAAATGTGTTATCTGCGATGGTTGGTTGAAATTCAATTCATTGTGCCAGTAGCTCACCAACCTACTGAAACATTTTTCAGGTCAGCATCAACATGAGGAAGCTGAAGGATCGTATCACCCAAGTTCTTAGAAGGTAGTTTGTAGTTAGATAGATGTCTCTTAGTCCTTTCCCCTCGGTCCTTGGTCATGTGGTGTGGTAGTGAGAGAATGTAATGTAATATGTAGTTTAGATTTCAGTCATCTGTTGTGCTTTATATTCCGCATGAAAAATGTAATAAGAGGTGTAAATCTGCTTTACCTATCTAGTAATGTAATTAGTAGTTGTTTCCGTAGTTTAGTAAGATTTTAATTTATTCCAAGTTATAAGATTTACCTTTAGGTTAATTTTAAGTGATTAAGAAAAGAAAAAATTAAGGGTGTGTTTGTTTTACATTGAATCCTCAATCTCATGCCCACATCTCATGATTAGTGGTAATCATGGGATGCAGGTGTGACAATTCAACTCTTCCTTTCTTGTTATCTTTAATTACTAGCAATCTATCCATATGTACTAATGGATGTCTTAATAATATTCCAATAACTCTTATTGGAATTTAATATCATCTTGTCATGTCCAATACATACAAGATTATACGGGATAAGTACATATATAACATTCATGATAGATTCAATGTTACATCCTATGGCATCTTAATCATGATATTTCCATTCTTCACAAGAATTGGAATATATGGTTCATGAGAGACTAACTTGGATTCTATCTCATTGGAACCTTTCCTTGTTGAACTATTTCAACACATTGTTATATTGTGCTCAAACTTCCATTGTGAAATATTCAGGAACTATCTCATAGGTCTTTATCCTTATCTCATAAGATATTTCACTAACTCCTTCAATACTTAAAGGGTTTTTCATGCCATCTCTCAGTACTCCCTATATAGAGATGTTATTCCTCATCATATGTGGGATTTTCATATAAGATCCCACTAAATCTTTTGTAATCGCATATTTCATCTTTTGTCTTGATTCAAGTCAAACTCTTTGACTTTCTTGTCAAGTTAAAAGATCCCATCTCTGAGATGCTTGTTTCAATCCCAGATTGAACTTTGTAGTTCATAGACTTTATTTGGATTGTTGAAGTTATAAAACCTTATTAAGTTGTGTCACATACAGATCCTCTGATGTATTCCTTTTAAGGAATCTGATTTTACTTCATATGACAAATCTCTTAGTCTATTTTAGCTGCAACAACAAGCTTGACAATTGGTAAAGGAAATTATATCATGTTCAACAAATTGAACTGATTTGAAAAACTTATTCAACCAATTTTTCCTTTTATGTTACCCATGTATGTCTCTACAATAAGACCCTATCTTCACCTTTTGGGTTTTAGTCCTCAGGTAGTACTATCAAGATGTTACCTTGTTAGTTTATATGGACTGAATGATGGACTTAAGCCACTTATCAGATTTGGTTCTTAATATCTTCTAGTTGATTCTTTGGCTCATCCTATTATGCCAACCTATTTGAGTCGTTGGATTCACAATCCTCCAATCTCAGATGTATTCTACTAAAACTATTTTGTTCTATTAGACATGATGAACTTGAGATTCACAACAACTTGTGGTTCTCTTAGTTCTCATTGTACCTCTTTGTTGACCTTGAACATTTTTAGTTCTACTTTTACTCCTACTAATTCTTTTGAAACTCAGTTATCCTATCAACAAAACACTTTTGTTATTGTATTGGGATTAATAGTAATATTCAACAATCATGGTTTTATGGATAAACCTTATTCAAGAAACTACTGTCTCATTGTAGATTATAATCCCTTAGACATATTGGGACACTCCCAAATCATATCATATATGATGTCTAATAAACCATTCAGACAGTACATTATTTAGTGATAGGTATATATTTATGAGGATAAGAAGATTAGATTAATTCATAATTTATATCATGGCTCATCATGGTATAATTCATTCATTCTGACACATCATTATTTTCAGATGGATTGGACTTGTGATACATTATCACTATTCTTTCCCGAGGTTCTCAAGATATTGATGTAAAGTATTTCAACATTTGATCTCATCCAAGTTTCTTAATACTTTTATCAAATTCATACTTCATATATAATCTTCTTGAATACTTTAAGATATTTGCATTTTACTAAGTACATATCATCATATTACCAGTAAATGAATATGAGGTATAATTAATTATCTATATCATTCATTCCATAAGATATTCATGCATCACATGTATGAGGTATAGTGGAAAACTTATCCTCCCACTACATATAATGAAGGATGTTATGTCACATTGTGTCCAAGTAAGAATTGCATATTTCCCTAGGTTCAATAACCAAGGAAATGTAGATTAACATCAATATGCATTCTAGACATGAGTTTCTTATATGTACGTCCAAGGTGACTAATTCTAATGATAGTTATGAGTTATCAATTATAATCCTTTAATATTAATTTTATAAACATTCATCTCAAAATCTTTCATACAAAGACAATATAGATGTTTGGGCATTTCCATGCAAGATCATATCTTTTTAAACAGAAACATTAATATCTCACTTTATTGATATATCATACTTGTAATACAAGATGCTTTAAAGTAAATGTTTCTATATGATGGCATAATGAAATAGTAGTTTGAGTAACTCTATTACATGCCCATTATGCTATGATAAATTTAAATGTAGACTAAAGCTTCCACAACTCTTGCTCTACCTAGTCCATCTTTGTCTTTCCATGAAGGATTTTACGTCTTGTCAGATCCTGCACATCAAGTATGTCAAATCTCTATTTGGTATCATATACCAAAATGAAGAAGTAATAAAATTTATCTTATAATTTTTATACCTGAAGTGGAGGCCTTAGTGCCTTCCTTATTCTTCTTTAATTCTTATACCTAGAGTGGGCAATTTCTTTTCTAGTGTCCAGGCTAGTGACAATGGTGACAATTTTTTTTTTATGAACCTAGCATGCCACTCTTTTTTCATTAAAGGAGAAAACCAAGATGGTTATGTTCAATGATTGTAGAGCAGACCCCAAAGGCCCAAAATACGAAAGGAAAAAACATGTCTGAGAAACAGCTCTAAACAGAGAAGAAAAAGAAGACTAATTATCTGTACAACTTCAACTATGTAGGATCTTAGTATCTGCACAAACTATGGCCCACAACTCCTCAGGACTTTTCTTTGAACCACCAAAAATCCTTGCATTCCTTTACAGCCAGGTTCTATATACCATAAGTGATGGAGCTTCCACTTACGTGGGATTTTGATGCACCACTAAAAATCCTAAAGATGATAAGTCTTTAAGTTTAGCCTTGCTTATACTAGATTAATAACTCCACCCACATATGCTAAGATACGTGGAAGTCTTATCGTAGTATAGTTAAGGGTCGAATCCTCGGGACAACAGTCTTGTTGCGAGCAACAAGATGAAAAATGTTAGAACTTCACTTAATCTCTTAATAGTAGGCACTTAGATCGAAAGGTTGGTTTTGTTGTTTTAAACTAAGAACATGTAAAGTAAAGCAAGAAAGCAAAAATTAAAGATCTAAAACAATGATAAGAAGTCACTGGGGTGTAATAGGTTTTCACCACCACTACACATGGATCAAGACATGCAAAATAAAACGTAACCTACAACAAGATTTTTAGTCAGTTAGTATCTTCGTAGATTTAGTTTCCTTTCGGAGAACTAACTACAAGAAGCTTGGGAATGATGCAACGCCAACCATCCCCGAATGAATGGTCAACTGCTTTGCATCATTCCCTTCTCAAAGTGTGTTCCTCGACTTACCAAAGTTGTACTTTTATACGTCAACTGATTCCATTTCATAGTATGAAAGTACAACATTTGGAAGTGAGTTTACTCCACTTCTCGAAAGCACTCCTAGATACCGAAACAAGCACATGGTGGATACATGCACCAAGAACCAACATACAAATGGGTTTCGAATCTAATAGTACAAACGCAGACAATTCATACTAAAAGATAAAAGATAACACAAGTTGGTGATCAAGCAACTAGCATTCATTAAACGTTTGATGTTGAACTAAAAAGATAAAATCTATATATTGAAAATTATGGATTACATTACATGAGATGAAAACATGGGTAGCGGGGCTACTCTCCGCACCCCAGTGAGAGAGACTACTCGCTCATAGCTAGGACAAGGAAGGAGGCAAGAAGAGAGAGAGAGAGCGTCATCCCCACAAAGGAGAGAGGAAAGTCAACCCCTTGGAGAGAGAGAGAGAGACGATCTTCTGCTTTACAGGTTGCTTGATGACGAGGTCCCCTCTTCCCACCTTCTTTGGCGGAGAGAGAAAGCAGCTTCAAGATGGAGTGTGGATCTCAGACCGGCAGCCCCTGGGCGGAGGATGGAATTTGGATTTGCTCTGGAGTGATAGAGGCAGCCTCTGGACGTCTAAAACTTGATGCCCTTCGGAGGACCCCTGGGGTCTTATTTATAGGCCTTAAGTGAAATCCAAACAGTTTGGTCAGTTTTGGGTCCAAACGGTCTTGAAGACCATTTGGACTCTGAGACCGTTTGGACTCTGAAACCATTTGGACTCTGAAACCGTTTGGTCCCATGTGGTCTCGAGACTGGTTATCTTCATGCGGTCTCGGGACCGTTTGACTCCATGCGGTCTTGAGACCGGTTGGCTTCATGCGGTCTCGGGACCGTTTGACTCCATGCGGTCTTGAGATCGGTTGGCTTCATGCAGTTTCGGGACCGTTTGACTCCATGCGGTCTTGAGACCGGTTGGCTTCATGCGGTCTTGAGACCGTTTGACTCCATGCGGTCTTGAGACCGGTTGGCTTCATGTGGTCTCGGGACCATTTGACTCCATGCGGTCTTGAGACCGATTGGCTTCATGCGATCTCGGGACCGTTTGACTCCATGCGGTCTTGAGATCGGTTGGCTTCATGCGGTCTTGAGACTGTATGGTTATTTTGTGATTTTTTTCATCTTTTTCTGTAAGTAAAAAGGAGAAAAGTTAATCTAACAATTTATTTGCAATAAAAGAGGATAACTAGGGATTTTGTCTAATATATCTAAATAAGAGTGTAGAAAATGGAAGAAGAATACTAAGATAACATCACGAAATTGGAGATTCTCACCCCCCTAACTTAGAGTCTAGCTTGTCCTCAAGCTAGATAGAGCCGATGCATGTAATGGTGAGGTGATTTTATTTAGTTAAGATTTCCATACTCTTGCTTCAGTTCTAAATTAGAGATCTCCTGAGGTCTTATTAGAGCTTCTGCTTGTCTTAATTCTTTCAGGTATAGAGAGTTGTGCGGATCTCAGGTTTCCTCTAAATCACGTAGCTCGTATTGGGACCACCTTTTTCCTGATGTTATTATGTGCATGTCATTGACTCTAATCAGTTTTGTAGTTCTTTTGAAAACCTATCGAAAACTAGAGTGGTTATGAGGGTTGGCTAAGGGCTTTTGTGTAACTCTCCCTTTTAGTGGGAGAGGGTTTATCTATGCTTTTAGGAACTCACTACCGGGCATGACACATCTGCCTTCATGAGGGCATCTGAATGTACCAGCCGGGCGAGCCCTTTATCAACCTTTTCATATATTTGGAGACCTTAGGATCTCACTACCGGGCATGACACATCTGCTCTCATGAGGGCAGCTGAATGTACCGGCTGGGTGAGACCTTTATTGGCTCTTCATATAAGTCCTTCTGCATGGCACAACTCTCATGTTTTTATTCAACACTCTGGCTTTTATTCGAAAACTCACAGGCTTGGGATTTGGATATTTGGGTTTTTGGTTGGGCGGTCAAGCCTCTTTTTTTTTGGGAAGTCAGGCGGTCATCTTATTCATCTTTCCCACCTCATGCAAGAGAAATTAAAATTGGCATTACAATTATTGGATAACTGCAAGAATTGAAACATGGTAGTACTACTACCATTACATGGAGGTGCTAGACCATTGTCCAGCACACATCTAGGGGGGTTTTTATAATGGGTGTAGCCAGTGCTCTGTTTAGAGTGATATTCAGCAAGAGCGTCAGCCTGCCTATTGTTCTATCTTTTAGTGTAGATAATCTCAGTAGTCTCATTATTAATTAGCTAAATACCTCAGATGGTATTAGCAAATCGAGGATAATTCCAGTACTCATCACAGATCATAATGGACGCTTGACGGCAGTCTGTTATTATCTCAGCATACTGCGTAGCACTTTACGTAATGATGTTAACTGCCAACGTGATCGCCATAAGCTCCACTTCCAGTGGATTCTTTGTCGTAACAAGCTGACCAACTCCACTTAACCAATGGCCATTAGAGTATGTAATGACGACGGATATAGCACATTTCCCCTTTTTCCAAGCAACATCAGTGTTGAAGTGGATGGTTCCTGGCTTGGGGTTCGCTAGCCTTTGTCTTTTAATATGTTCCTTACTGTTTCCAGCTGCGGTCCAAGTTCTATTGTTCATCATAATTTCATGATTTGTGAGGTTGATAATGTGTTGAGGATTGTGTTCTCTGCCCTCAAAGATCCACAGATTCCGCTGCTTCCACATGCTCCAGCAAACGATGAAGAACAGATGTTTATGTGGATCAGGTGCTTTAATGTTTAGACTCATCCACTGATCAAAGTTATCTACTGTCCAGAACCGATGAGAGTTATCAAGTTGCAGAATAGATTGCCACACACTTTTTACCTTGGGGCAATCCCGGACAGCGTGTAGGGTGGTCTCATCATCTTCATTACATATGGGTCAGGTAGGAATAGTCGTCATCTTCCGACGTTTTATGTTTTTATTAGTAAGAAGATCTCCATTAGCTGCAATCCACATGAACATCTTTATGCACGCTGCCACCTATGCATGCCAAATACGATGCCAATGACCTTGCCTTTTGATTTCAGTATCTGCTCGTATAGCGTGATATGCCGTTTTGGCAGTGTAACTTCCTCCTTCATTGAGCATCCACACCCTTACATCTTTAACCTCTGGATTTGTATGGGGGTTTAAATCGTATATAGACTTTGTGACTTCAGCTGGAAACCAATGCTCTAAGAAGCTACGATCCCATTGTCCCTCCATATTTACCAAGATGCTTACTACCAAATCATCCAGCTCAGTAGGGATTGAATGCAAAGCATGGTTTCTCAAAGGGATTTCGTTGGGTAACCACTTATCATACCAAACATTTATGGACTTACCACTCACAGGACTCAGGTATGTGTTAGCTTCCATAAACGGTTTGGTGAGGACGACGTTACGAGACAGATGAGATAGATTCTGGGCTGGACTGTGCGTGTCTTTTAAGATCTTCTTAGTCATGGCCTCACTACAGATTGTCCCCCTTCTGCTATAGATATTCCAGCTATTCTTCATAAGGAGTGATTGATTCCACTCTTTCATAGATTTTATCCCTAAGCCTCCATGAATCTTCCTGCTGGTGATTCGGCTCCAAGATATAAGATGAACTCCCCTTTTGCTTCGCCCCCCATTCCATATGAATCTTCTTATTTCCCCATCGATCCTATTACATAATTGTAGCGGCAGCTTTACCGTCTGCATAACGTAAGTAGGTATAGCGGTTAAGGTGCTTTTGGCCAGGCTAACTCGTCCCGCCATAGATAAGCTCTTTGCCGTCCAAGAATTGATCGTCTTAGTTACCTTCTCCAGAACTTCATTATAGGTTTCCTTGCTAACCCGATTATGTATAATAGGTACTCCAAGGTACTTGCCCAGATCTTGAGTTCTCTGCAGGACACTTCTACTACATATTATATTAGCTTCCTGTCTTGTAACACTCCTCGAAAAGAAGACTCTGGTTTTCTCAACCGAGATAGCTTGTCCAGACGCCTGTTCAAAGACATTGAAACACTTCATGATGGTGTTTATGTTAGGTTCATCTTCTTTACCGAAGAGGATGATGTCATCCGCAAAGCATAAGTGAGCTATTCTTGGACCTCCTCTCCCTAGTTGCATAGGAGTCCATTTCTTATCTGCCACTAACTGATCAATTAGTTGGTTTAACCTCTCAATGCACAAAACAAAGATGTACGAGCTTATAGGATCCCCCTATCGTAACCCTCTGGATGGTTTAAACTGAGGTGTTGTCTCACCATTCCAAGCAATTTGTGAGCTACCCGACCTGATAGAATTCATGATGTAATTTTGTAAATTGGGTGGAATACATGTCTCCTCGATAGTATCCTGGATAAAGCTCCATGCCATCTTATCATAAGCTTTAGTGAGGTCAAGTTTAATGGCCATTGTTTTTCTTGAATTCTTTCTTTTCATCGTGTGAATGAGCTCCTGTACAACAGTGATGTTATCTGATATTTTCCTTCCAGGTACAAACACACTTTGTACCAGACTGACCCATTTAGGAATCCACTATTTCAGGCGTTCCACAACCAGCTTAGAGCAGAGTTTAAGAATAGTGTTGTTAAGAGAAATAGGCATGAATTGGCTGCGGCAGACTGGTTTCTTGTCTTTCGGTATAAGCACAATGGTAGCATTGCAGAGCTTGTCATCCAGGGTGGATGAGTTGAGAGCTTCTTGAATCGTTTTAGCAACAAACTCCTTAACATTGGACCAGTTGAATTGTAAGAAATGTGTGGTTGTTCCATCTGGACCTGCAGCTTTAAAAGGGTTCATGGAGAAAAGGATCTTCTCTATTTCCTCCATTTGAACTACCCTCGCAAGGTTGTCTTTGTGCTTTAGATAAGATTTCAAAGTTTCCCGGGATCCGCCGCATTTCCGGCTGGCTGACGCAGCTAGGAGTGGTAAAAAGCTTTATATAAAATTATGTAACCAAGTTAAAGACTTCCTTGTTATCAGTTACCCAACCTTCGTCAGGGTGTTTGATAGCTTCACTCCTGTTCATTCTTGCCCGTTGGTTGACAAAGGCATGATAAAAGCACAAATTTGTATCACCATCCTTTAGCCAATCAATGTGACTTTTTGTTTCCAATCTTCTTCCTCCTTCTTTAACAAAGTATTTAGATCATCCTGCATTGTTAAGCACAAATTATCGGTAGTATCATCATACCTGGTTGCCAGATTTCTCTGTAGAGTATCAATGTTATGTAAGAGCCTATCTTTATCCGCTCTTTTAGATTTCCGTAGCTCTCCGTCCCAGATTCTCAGATGTGGACTGGCTATTTCAAGCGCACTATGGAAATTCAGATCCCTACGCCATACTTTATCGAGACATGGTTTGAAGGTCAGTTCCTTTTGCCAAGATGCTTTAGTCGTGAATCGTCCATGGCAAGTCGCTTGTCTAGCCATGTTTATCATCAGGGGGCCGTGGTCAGATTCAACCCTCGCTAGATGTAGCACAAAAACATTAGGGAACTTCATGATGAAAGCACTATTCGCTAAGCCATGATCAAGTCTACTTTGTTTCAGGCCATGGCGAAACGTAATTCGTTGGCCAGAAAAGCCAATATCAGCTAAACCTACTTGCATCATAGTAGCAGTGAAAGTTTTTGCTTCCCTGTGATTAAAAGTAAGATATCCAATCCTTTCAACTGGGGTAATAGTAGTATTGAAATATCCTGCAACCAACCAAGGCTCTTTATATCTGTCTCCTAGCTCCGCAATATGCTTCCAGATCAGACTGCGTATCTGGATATGTGGATTCACATATATGAAAGTAGCATAGAAGGAGTTATTAATCCTGCAAGTCACAAACTGGTGATGGGTATTGATAATATCTACTATACAAGTAGCTGCACTCCAGCATACCCAAATGCCCACCGAGAATCCGTGAGCTTCTGATCTGTGAGAGTTTGAGAATCCCAGTCTTTGGAAAGTGTCTATTGCCTTTTCAGCGTTGATTCTAGGCTCTAGAATAACAGTAACCAAGGGCCTGTGGATAGAGATATATTCTTTTAGGACTCTGCACGTATCAGCTTTACCTATTCCTCTGATATTCCAGCAAAGAATCTTCGTCATCAACCAAACCAGAGCAAGTTTTAGGACAAAGGACCGCTTACAGGGACGGTTCTTCGTTTTCCTTGTTTACAGCAGCCTTCAAAGCCTCCACCACTGCTTCACAATCTTGAGCGCCTCGATGCCAAGGACTTCTGTGTATTCCTTCAAAATTCGATTTTGTTAGGCCCGACCTCTTCATCCTGGTGCCACTTCCTTTGAATATTTTTTCAATCTTGGACTTTTTGGAGCTTTTATTCTCCTTGGGATTTCTTTGCTCAGTAGTTGTTGCACTTCTAACAAGGTTCACCGGATCAGAAGTATCTTCTAAAACTTCATCTTCAACTACTGAAAAGATTTCAACCACTTCATCAATTTCTGGATTGGCCATGGTATGATCTTCCCTGTTCTTGTTGTTTCTGTCACTCGCCTGGGTCCTACTATGGGCCGTTGGGGCATTGGTTATATCTTTAAGAGCCTCTACCTTTTGTGTTGTTGTTTCTATTTTATTCGTATTTGTCTTCTTTTTCCATACTTTTGCTGTTCTATTGCCTCCATTAGTGTTTGTTCCAAACTCGTTATACAGATGTCCATTCAGAACAATTCCTTCATCACCTTGATCTTCTGGAAGGTCCCCATACCTATTATTGCTAGCACTTGAAATATCGGGTGGTTTACCAATCAATTCTTTCCCCTGAAGTCGACGCCTACTGTGTTGAGTCTGCCATGGCAACTCCTCAGAATCTGTAGATCTGGTGTTGCTCATCTTGGCGTGCTCCACCTTCTCATTTTCTTCTTTATTCTAGGCGCTTATCGACTCACAGATTTGTAATGTGTGTCCCTCCTCCCCACACTTAGCACAGTCGTAAGGCAGTACTTTGTATTCGACCTCATAATCAATACCATTGATTTGTATATACAGTGCCAGCTACTTCGTGGTATCAATCTCTATAGCCAATCTAGCAAACTTGCTCCTCGTTGGCTTGATGGTATGTTCGTCTACTTTAACCAATCGACCCAGCGCCTTACCTATGCATTCGAGCATGGTCTGAACATACATATAGAGAGGTAGATTGAGAATTTTTATCCCGCAAACAATCTTTCTCGGAAGATCATTCGAAGGAATGAAGGTTGGGTTCCAATCCCAGACTAGCAGATTACACCCGAACACCTTCCAAGGCCCCTCTGTCATGGCCATCTCATAGTCACGCCGACATGATAGTTGTATAACAAAGTGATTAAGATCGAGATCATAGATATTGTACTTTCCAACCAGACTCCACATTTCTCGTAGACGATCTCGCAAAGTCATGTATCTGATCTGGGTTCCCATAGCTTTCACTACGACAGCATATTGCCACGATCTAATCAGAAACTCCTCCTCCATCGGGTCGACGATGATGTCGGGCTTGTCGTCAATGAATGTTAAGCTCACCACCTCCGGGTTAAGATGCTCCTCAAAGAGCTTGTTCAGGAATAGGTCGGGGGTACTTTGCTCGGTAGGCTTGCTCGTAGATCTCGTGTTAACTGATGACCAAACATTTTCACTGGTCTGGATCTCCTATTGTTCAGCACCATGGTTTTTCCCATGCAACAGCGAGAATAGCTCATTTGGGGCGCTGCTCCCATCCGTCATACTATCATCTTCTCCACGATCGAGGGTTTGTCTCATCCGCTTATTAGCTTCCATATGGGTTCTGCTTGAGGAGCCCTTCATACCACCGAATCGAAACTCAATCCCTACATGTGGAATACTGAGTTTTTCTACGCCCGTGTCCTTTGAGTTTATCGCATCCGGGACTGTAGAAACCCTAGGGTTTATTGGTTGTCCCCTTTCCTCCCTCCATCTTGGCTTCTTTGTTAAATGTTTCTCCGGTCACCTGGTGCAACTTCTTTGCTCCTGCGTGTGTCGACGTGACCCCCTTGGTCGTCTGCCGACACCTCTAGCCCCCCTTCCCCTTGTGTGCCCCCCGCCTCCGCGCTCCCCTTGTCCGCGTCCATTCGATTTGTGATACTTTTTAAAGAATTTCCATTGGCCAAGCCTCTTTTATTAAAAAGAAGAAAACTGTTCTTAAAATTTCCTGACATGCACTTATTTTCTGGTTGGTGGTCCACTTGTGAGGTTCCTTGATTTGGATCTCACTGATTTCCCTCCCGTCCGTGAGAATATTTGGCTTGCTTCGGCTTTGATATTGACGTTTTGAAGAGTCTGATGTAGAACTGAAGCAAAATCATGAAAGTCAAGCGTGAAGGAAATTTATTAACTCGCCGTTACATGCCTTTCTGCTATTATTGTTCTTATTCTTGAGGACTACTGGATTCCTAAGTCAGAAGGGGTTGATCTTGATCCAAGAGGGATGTTATTCTATATGAGTGGGGTTTATTATTAAGAAATCTAAAAAAATGTGTAAAGCAAAGACTAAAAGTGTAAAAGAATTTTTAAAGAAATAAGAAGGGAGAATTGAGAAGAAAGGTTTGTAGAAATGATACCTCGCCCTTATCCAGTGTACTCCCCCCTAACTTATCACTCACTCTATCCTCAGAGTGTCAAGGTGGTAGGATGAGAAGTACAAGGACAAGGGCATCATGCTTCTGTTAATCCTTTATTTGTGCCATGTGTGAAGAGTAGGTTAGCAGAGAACTTTCCGCGAAGGGCGTGGTAATCCACATATGTCATATCCTCTACTGGTCTTTGAAGGGCCATGATGGTGTACATCCAGTAGAGGACATGGAAGCCACAGTTATTTGACTGCCGAATTTGTTATGGACATTTGTGGTTGAAGGTTGGGCGATGAAAATGTTCTTTGTCGTAAGCCCTTGTGTGCTGACTTAATAAATCGATTAGTTTGTCTGCACATTCCTTCGCCACTACCTCTGTAAGGACCCTGACCTGTGTTTAGGGTTTACCCTATTTGTTTTGCTTAACCTTGGTGGTTTGATGCTTGCTAATTACCTTTGAGTGGTTATTAGGGTTTGTTGTGCTTTGTTGAGAGTTCAAGGGGCTTCTTGCAAATAACCCAAGTCTAGGGTTTCGTGTGCAAGTTTGCCATCTTGTGAGATGTTTTCCCCTCTTTTCTTCCTCTAGGGTTGAGAGGAAGGCTTGGGCTTGTTTTTTGAGTTTCTTGGGCCTTGCTTGAGCTTGTTTGGGCCTTGAGGTGCTTTGTTTGGGCTTGCTTGAGCTTTGTGTCGGCCAAGTGAAGCTTGTGTCACCCTAGGTTGGCCTGTGTCGCCCAAGGAAGAGTGTGTGTCGACCTAGAGGTGGTGTGTCGACGTGGAGTAGTGTGTGTTGCCCAGCAGAGCTGCTAGTTGTGTCGCCCATGTTGCTTGGTCCAACCTTGACCATGTTTGGTGGACACTTGGAGTATATCTTTGACAAGTGTCTCTTGGCTTGCTAGTGTGTTGGCTTGAATCCTAGGACAAGTGTCCCTTGGGTGGACGACACATAGCATTGATCTACCTTGTTTTCTCCTCCCTTTCTTTCTATATATGTGGCTCTTTCCCTTGCCTTAGCTTCCTTTGCTCTTTTGGTCTCCCCTCCACCTTGAGTGCACGACACCCCTCTCTTCTCTTGCTTGTGTCGGCCGAGACACTCTCCTAGAGTTGCAGTGGTGGCCGATACCCTCTCTTGGATCAGCTTTGGTGGACGACATCCCTTGGAGCTTGAAGTGCATCTCCTTCCTTGGAGCTTGGAGCTTAAGGCGAGTTGCATAGCTTCTAACCCTAACTCCTTTACCTCTAGCTATGATCTTGCTGAATGTTAATAGTTTAGCTTAGTTCCTTACTTTTATACCTTGCTTGTGTAACCTTTGGTGGCTGATCCCCCTCTAGGGTTTAGGGTTCCTTTGTACACCTTGCTTTCTAGGGTTTAGGGTTTTCTTTTGTTGAAGGTTGATGATGACCCTTGTTGGGCGACATCCTCTCTTGTCTTGTGTTGGGCGACACCCATGATATTGTGGTGGACGACATAAGTGGTGTCCCTTGTGATGGCCGACATGGTCCTTGTGATTTGTATACTCTTATTCTTGAGTTGAACAATAGGGTGAAAATTCTTGGTGTTGAACGACATGGCACCTTTGTCTTTGAGTTGGGCGATATGGTATCCCCTTTGATGGACGATATGAATGCCCTTGGTGGATGACATGATATGCTCTTGAGGATGGCCGATACCCTTGCCAATGTGTGGGCGATAGGGTGAGCTAGGGTCATGTTGGCCGATATGTTGGTGACCTTGGTGAACGATAGATGAGCAATGTTTTTGTTCTTCTCTTGGATGACAGGCCTTTGTATCTTGATGGGTGACATGGTGAGCATGATGGGCGAGATGGTCCTTTTTGTGTTGAGAGACATCCTCTTCTTCATGGTGGGCGATAGACCTAAGTTCCTTGGAGGTTTGTTGGTGCTGGCGATAGCCATGCATGGTGAGCTGGTCGATATCCATGCTGGCCGACACCCATGGTGGCCGATAGCCAAGATGGGCGATAACCTAGGTTGGGTGTGTGTGTCGGCCGATAGGCCATGATAGGTTTTAGTGAGGGTTGATAAGAGTTATGGTGAGAGTCTTGTAATCCTATAATAACGGTCCTTTGTGATTAGGAAGTGGTTAGCTATGCACCAATGAACGACGGTGGTGTCTTGTTAGTGATAACAACAATGAGTATGATGTCTTGCAATAATAACAGTACTAATACTAGTAGTGGTGCCAATACTAATAATGTGGGTAATGATGATAATGATAGTAGGGATGGTAATGAGGAAGTTAATGGTAATAAGATGCATGATGTGATCCTTATGCTTATTTGTTAATAATAAATAAGATGATAGTAATATTGGTGATCATAATAATGATGGCAATAATGATAGTAATGATATGCATGAAGTATCCTTGTTCTTAATTGTTAAATGAGAATGGTGTTAGTTACACTAAGAGCTTGCTTAATGATATGATAATAATGATGTTAGTGGATTATGACAGTAATGTTAGTAGTAACAATAATACTGGCTCTTTGTATTTCATATGACATCTTACTCGATGTAAACATCTTGATTATTCATATAATCCCAAGATAAGGATAAGTATAGGTATGTCTTGTTAATGATGTGCTTAGTACACTTGATCACAAAATAGTGTAAATGACAAGTATAGTATCTCTAATATCATCTTGTAATCATAAGTATGGTTCTTATGTTGAATCTACGATTATTGTGTATCCTAACCATGCAGGTGATGAGTATCCATGAAAGGGTTATGAGACATATATGATGAATAACATCACTTGATGATTATTCTATGAGATTGTATGAATGATGTGTTTGTTCCACGATGATGATGTGAGCCTTGAGATGCAATGACATTACATGATGAGGGATTGAGATCCCATGGTATGTGATGATCCTCGAGATGGATCTGGATGGTTGGCAAGAGGCCAAGTGGTAACATGTGATGTGAGATCCTTGTAATGGATCAGGTTGATGTGGTTTCCATAATGAATATAATGTAGTTTACTTTCTGTTATATCTTGCATGTTATACAACTTGGTTGAACCCTGCAATCCATCTAAAAGGTACTAATTAATCACAGTGAAAAATATCATGTAGTTTGCCCTGGCCATAGATCGATCATCGTCAGGACTTGGTGATGGTGAAACAGGTTCTCCTACGGGTTAACCTGGAAGCGCATATTGTTGAATATGTGTAGGTTGCTCCTAGCCTAAAAATGAGGAGGTAAGAGTGTAACTTCGGTTACAGACTCAGATATGTATATAGAGCATGGTGAACAAGCCCATGGCTCAGGATATGTGATGTGTGAGCATGAATGCGTTCATGGCTCAGAGCACGGTGAATAGGCCCGTGGCTCAGTTTTACTAGCGCCGAGACCTGTACCAAGGCGGGCTAGAGTGAGGGTAGCCTATGGAGCTGACCCTGTGGCTTAGACCACTTCAACATGTGACTACGGTCCTGCTTGTGTTATACTCGTGTACTGACCACGAGGTGGGAGATCATGGACTCCGGCTCTTCCATTGACCTTGTATGGCACCGTCTTGGGTTTCGTAACTGAAGGTTGGATTTGAACGGTACGATTCAATTCCTCAGGGCATAACAATACATAATACAGCCGTTTAGTACTCATTGCTTAGGATAAACACAAAACATTGGTTGAGGCCTTGTTTGTGTAATATCTTCGTTATATCTTGCAGGTTATGTGATAATATGTCTGATCTTGATAAGCAGGTTATGTGGCATTATATCTTGTTCTGATAATCATGTTACATAGTGATACATCTTATCTTGCTAATCCTATTACTTGAGATATATCTGGTTATATGCTTTTGTACCGCTGGTAAGCTTTTCGGTAAAGATAGCCTTGCTTCATATAGACTGCTCTTGTTATACCTGTTATTAGATATCTGCTGTTATAGTTTATCTTGCTGAGGTTCTGTAGTTGCGGTGGGGAGTTATGTTTCCCGCTGGGACAATTGTTCAATTGTCTCACTCCGCTGGTTTACACCCTTTTTAGGTGGTTGAGGTAGACGTGGTCGTGGTCGTGGTGTTGCGGCCGAGCAGCTTGACGAGCAGTAGAAGGCAAGCGATGGATATGCTGCTGTTTTGGACGTTTTGTAGTAGAGTCTAGAGTCATCCCTGTACTCTCAGATCCTTGGCAGTGTTTTGACATTGTTTCACGATGATTGACTGATGATGTTTGTATATCCTGCTATTGGCCGGATGCGGGCCTTTATGTATATGAACAGGTGGTGAACTCATGTGATGAATGAACAGCTATTCCTCAGCTGTGGACACGTATCAGATCTCGTGTATGTATATATATATGTGACATGTTTTTGTGCAGGATGAGGACTGGAAATTAATAGTTTCACAGTTTATCTATTTTCCGCAATCGGTTTTAATTAACCCGTGTTTTCATAATCTGTGGTTATGGTGATTTCCACACATTTTCGCGTAACACCTCGTTATCTATATGATGATGGGATGTGTTGCCACAAGTTTTGGTATCAGAGCTTTAGGTTCGCTGAGTCTACAGGGATTTAGGACTAGGTTGAGTCTGTTCTTATGTGTTTTCCAGGTTTTCTTACAATATCTTCTGCCCTCAGCGGAAGAAAAGTCAGGATGTCTGGAAACCATGAAGAACACTCTGTTGAGTATAGTGATGTTGCATCGGTTGATGGAGCAGATGGGCAGGAACATGAAGATCGGGTGCCTGAGGTTCCCCAATTTAACCCAGCCATATTTGAACATCCTGCTTACCAACAGCTTATGGGGCAGATGATGGCTACGATGAATCTCATGGTTGAGCGATTATCAGTGCCTCCTCCACGAGCACAGGTTCCCCATGGAGAAGCATCAGGTATTGGGAAGACCTTCGAGCGGCTTCGCTGAGTTGGAGCTTCAGATTATGCTGGAACGGCTGATCCAAAGGATGTAGATATGTGGCTGACAAGTCTCGAGAAGGTTTTCCGGATCCTTGACATCCCCGAAGCAGACAAGGTAAAGCATGTTGTCT